>CM071872.1:23610253-23665329 GCA_036759665.1 Gynandropsis gynandra | reverse complement strand
CAGGAGGAACCTTCATATAGATATCTTCATGTAGATCACTGTGTAAGAAAGCGTTGTGAACGTCCATCTGATGAACAACCCATTGTTTTGCGGAAGCAATTGCCAGAATGTGCGAACGGTCGTCATCTTCACAACGGGAGCAAAGGTTTTCTCGAAATCAACACCTTCAGTTTGCCGATTGCCAAGGACAACAAGTCGAGCTTTGTAGCGTTCGATACTCCCATCAGATTTGTACTTGATCTTGTAAACCCATCGGCATCCAATGGCTTTCTTCCCCGGTGGAAAAGTAGTCAAACTCCAATTGTCATTGTCTGCCAAAGCACTAAGTTCCTGCTGTATAGCCTCATTCCAATGAGGAGTTGTGACCACCTCGGAGTAAAAACGAGGCTCGGTGCCAGTGTCAGTAGCTGCAAGGAAAGCTCGATGTCTCGAAGTAAAATTAGCATTAGTAACGTAATTCGCGATGGGACACGAGACAATACCTGAGGACGATGAAGAGGGCGGAGAAGAAATGCGAATGGGATCTTCAAGACAACGAGCAGAGTAAGTGACATAATCCCGAACCTTAACAGAAGAAACCTTGGTGCGATGACCACGACCAAGTACCTCATCAGCGGATAACCCTGAACCATCATCTGAAGGAGAACCGGATGTAGGATCATTACGAGGTGAAGACGAGTCGGGCGATGATTCCTCAGATGGAGGATCACCATGGAGCAAATCAGACCGCCCCCTGTCAGAATAACCGGAAATCTGTGGTAGATGAAACATGTCCGATGAATCATCAAAGACTGAAGGATGGAGAGTCGGATGTGTGGAAGATAATACTCGTGAAGATGAGCCCGTAGAACCTTCCGCAAATGGAAAAATATGCTAAAAAAACACCACATCACGAGAGACAAAAAACTCACGAGTCTCAAGATCAAACACCTTCCAACCTTTCTGTCCAAATGGAAACCTAATCAAGATACACTTGTGACCACGAGAAGCAAACTTATCCGTTTCTTTCTTATCTCTATGTGCATAACAGAGACATCCAAAAATGCGAAGACGATCATAAGATGGTGGAGATCCATACAAAACCTCATACGGAGACTTCCCATGAAGCAACATAGATGATGTACGATTTATCAAATATGATGCGGCTAAAATACACTCACCCCAAAAATTTGCAGGCAGATGCACTTGAAATATAATGGCGCGGGCAACGTTAAGGATGTGGCGATGTTTGCGCTCAACCCGACCATTCTGCTGAGGAGTGTATACACACGAAGTTTGGTGAAGTATCCCATGCGTTTGGAAGTACCGTCGAAGACCAATGAATTCGGTCCCATTATCTGTCTGTACAACCTTAACACAACTATCAAATTGACGTTTCACCATTTCACAAAAATTAGGAATAAGATCCTTGACTTCGGATTTAGAACGCATCAAATAAACCCAAACAACTCGAGAATGATCATCCACTAATGTAAGAAAATAAACAGCATCAGTCGTAGCATGCACATTATACGGTCCCCAAATATCGGAATGAATCAAATCAAAACAAATTGTAGCATTGGACTCACTAGAAGAAAACACAACACGAGTTTTTTTTGCTCGAAAACAAATATCGCAAGGAGCCTTATTCTTAGTCTGTTTAGAAATGCCAAAAACTGTAGGCAAAAAATCTAAAACCTTATCAGACGGATGTCCAAGCCGATGATGCCACAAATCTCGAGAAACCACTGAACTAGCATGAAAGGCTGTAGGTCCAACTGTTCCCCGAAACTTGTAAACTCCATCGCATTCTTCACCCGCTCCAATCAGGGTCCTCGCGATACGGTCCTGAATCACACAAAAGCGATTAGTAAACGTCACAATGCAATCATTACTTTGTAGCAGACGCGATATGGAGATCAAATCGCATGTAAGTGAAGGCACATAAAGCACATGATGAAGAGAAAACGAGCTGCCAAGCAATAAATCACCCGTATGCGTAGCCATAGTGCAATCACCATTAGGCAAACCAATAGGACACGGAGTAATCGGTGAAACATTGACTAAGGAATGTAAATTTCCCGTCAAGTGATGAGATGCTCCTGAATCCAAAATATATTCAGTGTAATCTGTCTTACCAGATTGAGTGTCATCAGACCCATGTGATTTCAGCTTGAGCAATGACAGCAAGGTAGACCACTGCTCATCATTGAAACCTGGCATAGCACCGCGATCAAGATCGTGATTGGACTTCGAATCCGGGGTTGGGTCCACAACACGAGCTGCATTTGCGCGCACAGGAGGAGGACGACCACTACGGTGAGAACGCTCGGGCTGTCGGGATCGAGCATTCCTCCTAGTGCGATCTGGAAATCCGATGATGAGATAGCAGATAGAGACATCATGACCGGATTTGTGGCAATGAGAATAAACAACGGTCTTGTCACGTACTGCAACCGAAGGAGCGGGAGAGGAAACCGACAAAGAGGACATTGCAGAGAATCCTACAACCGATCCACGATCATCACGGCCGCGGGTAATCAATCGATGACGTTCTTCATGCACAACTTTGTAATGAACTTAATTGAGGCTCGGAAGTGGATCAGATCCAATAACTTGAGACCTAACCGTTCCGAAGACACCATCATCAAGTCCCATGAGAAACTGATGAATCTTCTCCTCTTCACGATCACGCATGAGCTCGGCATTGAGAACAACAGCATGTGATGTACCACATCCACAAGTACGGATAGGCTGGTATGTATCCAATTCCTCCCACAGTTTCTTCAACTTACCGAAGAAAACTTGAACACTCTGATTTTGCTGTGAGCAACGAGCAAGCTCCGCACGGATCTGATGTACTCGTGCGACATTCCCTGTTGAGAATTGTTGTCGAAGATCCTCCCAAAGCGTTCGCACATCATCAACAATGGAAATATTGGTCCTCAATTGCAGATCAATAGTATTAAACAACCACTCAATCAACATCGAGTTAACCAGATCCCATTCTTCACGATCAGGAGAATCAGGCAACGGTGCAACAATTGTACCGTCGAGAAAACATAGCTTCCTTTTCGTGCGAAGGGCATGTCTGATGTGTTTGGCCCATTCCTCGTAGTTCGAATCACCACGAAGTTGAACCGATGTGATCACAGTTCTCGGCCCCTCCGACGGATGCAAATAATATGGCGATCCGGAAGTACAAGTCGCACGAACGTGTGGCGGCTGAGCAACAGCTGGCTGGACAGCGGTAGTACCGGTTGTCTGAGCGTCGGTTGCTCCTGGCTGGAAAGCCATGTCCCCGGCTATGGCTGGAAGAAAAACCGCGGATCACCACGAAGAAGAAAAGCGTGCAGCAACAGAGGAGGCGTGCACGGCTATTGAAGCGGAGTATGCGCGCGGCTGTTGAAGCTGCCAAGGCTGTTGAAGCGGAGGATGCGCAGCTGTTGAAGCGGAGTATGCGCGCGGAGGACAACCAGAACAGAACACGCGGATCTGCAGAGGACAACCGGAACAGAACACGAACATGGAACAGAACACGCGAAATAACCGGAAGACAATCAGAACAGAACACGCGAAATAACCGGAACAAGCGGAGAACTGCGCGGAGCTGCGCGAATAGCGACGCGAAATAACCGGAGGATCTATAGAGGACAACCGGAGGACGACGACGCACAGAGGAGGCGCGGACGACGCACAGAGGAGGCGCGGACGACGCACAGAGGAGGCGTGGACGACACACAGAGGAGGCACGGACGACGCACAGAGGGCGTGACAGGCAGCGGAAGACTCCGGCGCAGAGAAGACCGGTGCGCGGAACAGGGCAGAGGACGACGCGGCAGGCGCGATAGATAGCGGAAGCGAAGATCGATGGCGCTGCGGAGGACGGTGCTGCGCAGGGCGACGATAGAAACCGCGACGGCAAGGGCGCGACTGCGGCAGAAAACGCGGCAGTGGAGGCAGGGATTGTGGCGGCGGGGGCGGGTAAAAGCGGCGGCGATCGAGAAAAATTAAAGCGTTTCTACGACGGCGGCTCTGATACCATGCCAAATTAGAATGAATATGTGCTTGTATATTAGGTCTAAGCCCTCTTTAAATAGAAATTACAAGCCCTAGTACGATTATACGTAATTACAAAAACACCGTTATATATAATCAACCCTAATATAATGATGAACTCCAATCAGTAAGCATATAAATGGAGGGAAAAACAGTGTCAAACATTATCACACCATGTCACCCAATTCATTTAAAAAAAACTCTCAATTACATGTAAGAAAGATTCCATTAAATTCATGTACGAATGTCATTTCATTTATGTAAATCAATTCCTCAAAGCCCAAATTATAAATCACATAAAAATAAGGAAATGACAACTTTTTTGCAAGGTCAAAAAAATTGGTTCTCATTTAATTCACTTTTTTCCTAAACTAATCTAAAAATCATAATATATCATATATATAAATCAACTCTTCAAAACCCAAATGGCAAATCACATAAAAATAAGCAGATGACAACTTTCTTGCAAGGTAAAAAAATTGGTTCTCATTTAATTCACTTTTTTCCTAAACTAATCTAAAAATTCATTATATATCATATACATACATTAAATTAATACACAAATATAAACATTTTTCAATTTATTTATTACCATGTAATTCATTTTTGTAGATATCAACAATTTTATTAAAAACCAGTTGGTTTATTTATTTCATAAAAAAAATTATATTCTAATTGCTATATCTTATGCTAAATCATATATAAGTTAAGTGTGAATAATTTTTTTTACAAATAAATTGGATTATTAGTACCGTGTATATATAGAGTGACATATGCAACATTACATTCATATTGAAACACAACAACAGACAAATTCAACACCACAATCTCTTTGTTTCTTTGTTGTCTCCATATAATGTTTCTTCTCTAAACCTTACGTATACACACATATCTCCCAATGCAACGAATGAATTTGTGTATTGACATCAACAAAAAGAATTTGCCCTCTCAAGAGTTGCAGAGAACAGAGATTACAAAACCGGTACGGATATTGAGATCGGGACGGCGACTTCGGTTGTGAAGCTGCCGTCTCGGTTCCCATTGGAATTCCCTGCATAACCATATGCTCCTGCTCGCAGGGCTGCGTTTTCGCACCTTTGGAAAACCCGAGCCAGCGAAGCCGCTTTTCTCCTCGCTCGCTTTGTGCCCGTGAAAAGAAGCGTTTGGAGCAAGCCCGCGAGAGCTGGTGCTTTCAGCACTTTCTCTGCCGCTGCGGCCCCACCGCTCCTACAGAGTTCAAGCAATACAACCACCGCATTCTCTTTGCCCCGCGGTGTTCCACATCTCATCACGCCTATGAGCCCTGCCACTGCGGATTCTTCCCTCCCTATGGCTTCAACTCCTGATGGTCGCCTTATTATCAAGGCCAAGGCTCCCGCTGCTTCCTCTGCCACACCCTCGTTTGTCAATGCTCCCACGAGAGCAGACACTCCTCCACCGTCGATCATCCTGCTGCAGTTATCCAGATGCGTCGATATGTTATACAACGCTGTTACGGCATCCTTCTTCCCTCTTGGTGTGCCATTCTGCAGCAGCGATGCAAGTGCCTCCACGCAGCCTTCAACACCTGCTATTCCTTTCTTATACTCGTGTACTGCAGAAAGACTGAACAATGTTGCTGCAGCATTTTCCTGTGCTTCTCTAGTCAGACTAGAGACAAGAACACTCACAATCGACTCCAAACAGTCCTCTTCCTCCATAATTCGACTTTTGTTCTTTTCGTAGATAGACAAATTAAGCATTGCTGTCACAGAGTTCTCTTGCGCGATAGGGTTTTGGGATCTGAGAAGCCGGCGCAAGTGTGGGATTGCACCAGCCTCCGCAATGTACGCACGGTTCTCCTTTCCTGTTTTGGCCAAAAGGCGTATCTCCCGAGCTGCCACTGCCTGAGCTGCATCTGACCCATTTGCCAGATTCTGGATAAGGATCGATACAGTGGCTTTGTTCGCTTCAATTGCAGCTTCCGTGGGAAGCACCGACGCAAAAGGCTCATTCGGTGACTCGATGATCTCCGACTCATAATGAATACCACTAGCTGCGCACCATTGCAGTATCAAGTTCTTAAGAGCTCTATTGGGGACGATACAAGAGTCGATTAGCATTTGCCCAGTTTTCGGACAAGTACAATGGCCTTCTTCAATCCACCTAACGATAGAGCTTCGGTCATATGTTTGTCCTGTCGAAATAATCACAGGATCCCTCATCAAATCCAGAGAGATAGGGCAAACAAAATCCTTGGGAATAGTTATAAAAGTGTCTCCGATCTCCTGTGCAATCATTCCCTTTCTCGGCTTCTTCAGATTCTCGATTCTCCACTCCAATTCATCTTCTTCGAACCCGAATAGCAAAAATCTGCAGTAACGTGTAATCGCGACGAAACCGTTAATCACAGAACCTGTAGGTTCTACATCTCCATCGTGATTCGCAATTTGTTCTTCCAGAAACTCGATTTCTCCTCTGCAACTCTTCGAATCAACAATTTCCAGTCTCTCTACAAAGAACGATCTCAGTTCCGAAGAATTCGGAAGCACACCGTTCTCAAACTCGTAGAGAAACGAGTAAAACCTCTTCCTTAGAGCTTCGTCGTTTTCATCAACGTACAATTTCGTGTTCCTCGATTGCTTCTGCAATAGCTCGATTTGCTCTCTAATGTCATCGCTCAGTCCGAGATCGTTAACCGGGAAAACGTCCAAAAGGGTCGAAATTTCTTGATTCAAATCGTGGAAATACCCTGAGATCGATGGGTTTTGCAGCAATAGCCATAACTTACTAGATTGAGCGCAGTAATCAAGAAGGATTTTGGAGCGGTAGAGAAGAAGGTAGAGCTCCTTCAGACATAATACCGATGTGTGAGAAAGAACCCGACCCGGACTCGAATCAGAGAGATACTCGAAAAGGACGACGAGGACTTCGATCCTACGAATCAATGAACGAGCGTTCCTGCGTTGGAAGAAGAAGTGTACGCCACTGAAACAAGAGACAACCTCCGACGAAATCGAAGCTAGGGTTTGAACAAGAGCGAGGCCGGAGAGGTTGACAGGCGCCAGGAACGCCTCCAGCGACGGCGATCTCCTTCTTCGAAGGGATGAGAATATCGCGGCGCTCGCCATGGACGATGGAGGAGAAGTATAAGAAGAAAAACTCCGGTGGCTTTTCTCGGAAAATCCGTCGTCTTTTGCCCAGATCAAACGAATCGAAGGAAAGCAGAAATTTCACGAAATAGAAAGTCAAAGGAAAATAAAAAAAAATGGGTTTGAAAGGCCAGCGAAGAAGAAAAAGGTGATAATGGGGGAAGAAAACTCCGCGTTAGGGAGGTGAGAATTTTCTCGCTCTCTCTCTCTATGAGCTGGAGAGATTTTTCTCTCTCTAGGAATTTGCAGAGACGGTTGTGAGAGATTCAACTAAATCTAAATGTGAATCTAGAACGCTTTTTTATTATACTAAAAAAGATAAATTACGGATAATAATTATATTCTTGATTTCTGTCCATTCATTAGTCTTATTTCTTTAATATTTATTTTTCTTAATTATTAAATATTTTGACCATTTTATTTTGTCATAGTATTCCAAAAACTGTTACTTAATCACTCCATCATTAATTATATCATTTATTAAACCCTTATTTTTTTAAAAGAACTTTAAAATTTAAGCCCATATATTAAAACTTTTTTTTCAAATCAATTTAAGGCATATGATAAAAAAATATATTTATTTTCCTATTTTCTAGGCCAAGAGTTTAATGTAAGAAAATGTAATATAGCAAATCTTCTTGCTCGCCACCATTCAATAATATTTTTATTTCACTGGAATTTGGAAAAGTATAAAAAAAAAGAAGAGAGAACGGTTGACTATGAACGAGGAGTGAGGAACACGTGCTGATGAAGGCGCGTGGAGAGAGAGGGAGAAAGAGACGAAGGACAAGTTGACTCGACACCGCCAACAAGACGACGTCGAGCTGGAAGAATCCAAGCACTGAAAGCGTTGACAATTGGCTCTCGTATTTCTATGAATCAAATGTAAGTATTCGAAAGATAAATATTTATTGCACTGTTTGGTCTTTATGCCTTTTTTTTAATTAACAAATTATTTCATAATTTTAATATTTTTAGAGATTTATTATAAACGAAAATATTTTAAATATTTTTCAGACATTTTTATTAATAAAATTAACAGATGTCGAACTTTTTATCCAGTAATTATTTAATATTTGTTCTATACTCCAGCTACGCTCGAGAGTGTTGAACTTATTTAGCAATATTAGGAATATAGAATAATGGTATACAATTTGACACCAGAACATAAAATTTTAAATAGACGTGAAAATAATTCAAGAATTCTAACCAATCACGAAACGATAAGTTAGATCTATACAATCAATAGTAAAGATGATCAGTCTTAATCTCTTGGATAATTTCGATTAATAATTTTGATGGGATGAATGACGTCACAACATTTATGGATTAACATTTGATAAGTCAGAATGAATACTACGAACGAATACTACGAACGAAATCACTCTATTTGATACAGATCATCATTTCATCGAGTGATTTTGACGTTGACCCAAACTGATCATCTGTTGAAAAATTACTTTTAACATGTTTTGATCGTTCTTGCATTTGTTCGGTGTCTTCTCGTGATCACATCACAATTATTATTGTGAAAAAGTCACATATATATAAATACTTAAAATATAATACAATATTAAATATTTACATAAATAAATGATTAGTATGCCCAAAACTATAATAAACATTGAAGAGGCAAATGTGATTGACACACTTCAATGATATGTATCAAGTCATTAATATGTTTTTATAGTAAAATATCACGAGGTTCTAGTGATTCATCTAAATCATCAAATAAAAGTGGAAACCACTTCAGAAATTTGAGGTAATGATTATGTTTGTCATTTTTTTTTCCGTGAGGTAATTAATTGAAGTTTTATATTAATTTCATAAGTGTTAGTGTATGAGACTTTTTTATTTATCGTGTGATAATGTAAAATTGTCATTATTATTAAGATTCAATATTGAAATATTTTCATTATGCATATTTTTCATTATTATTCATATTTCTAATTTTGTTAGATATTTATAGATTCGAGTACATTTACAAGATATATAGAAATATTCTAAAAATAAAAGGTGTATGCACGTCCAAACCACTCTCTCATTCATATTGGTGCACTAGAAATTCAAAAGAAAGGAAGGATAGTGAGCAAAAGGTTTTTGTGAACGTTTGAGAGCATTCGAGATAACTGTTTGTAATATAAGCCTTAAACAATAAAAGTTGAGACTTGTAATGCAACTATTCATCTAAGACTCAATGCCCTAGTAAATGGAAACGATAATGTAAATAAGTTTAGCAGAAGACTCATTGCCCTAGTAAATGAAGCACATGTAATCATATGAAGATAAGAAGCTTTTTTTACCTTCTTAAAAGATTTGTTGCTCAAAAAGCTTCCATGAATATGAATGTCAACACCGATATAACAAGTTTCAAGGAGATTGTGGAAATTCTTTCGGCATATGAGATAAAACTACAATTGGAATAAAGGTTTACCAGTAAAGAAAATGATTAATGGATAGCTCTACAAGCAGTTGGAAATGGATCTAGAATTGCGGAAGTAGCGGAATATGTGTTTCTCTTAGCGAAAAAGTTTAACAAGTTTCTGAAGAAGCTAAAGATGTACCTCTAATCTTCGATGGCATATCCAGAGAAAGAAAGAAAATCATGAACATAATTCCATGAAACAAAGGATATGAACATATGAAAAACCAGTATACTAGTGTTCAGAAAAGAGAATCTATGCTGAAGAACTTGAGCGCAACAAAATGTTTCAACTTTCAAGAATTTGGGTACACGAAAAATGAATGTGGAAACTATAAAAGAAGATACGAAAAATCATTCCTCATTCAAGAAGAAATAGAGTCATATTCTGAAGAAGATAGTGATGATGATCTCACCATAGAAGAGATATACGAAAAATAAATCAAGTTGAACAAACTCAATATCGAGACTCTAAACAAAAATCAAGGAATCACATTCACAATTACAACATATTTGTGATAAGCTCAAAGAGAAGAAAGAAGAAATAACACTAGTTAAAAGTCAATTTAAAGAAACAAGAAAAAATTTGAAGATATTGACTAGCGAAACAAAAAAAAGCTAGACTATCTCTTCAAAATTACGAAGGTGAACAATCACGTATACAGAGAAAATTCATCTCAAAAGGATCCCTCGCTAACGAAAGCATACCTATGGATAAAATTTTGACCTAATAAATTTAGGCGGGTTATGGAAAGCAAAGAAACGACTTTTCATTTCAAATAAACTATGAAAACATGGACAATATGTTATTTTTGATACATTACAATCGTACTCGAATTTTCTTCGTATAAACATAAAAAATCATATAAACATATGAAATACACCTATTGCTAAAATTGTGCAATTCCTAATATGTATCCCATTTTAGTTTATGTAAATTCAATTATATAATCTATCATATTCATTGTATAAAATCCAATATAACTTAGATTAAGAGAAACATAAATCCTTAAATAATTAATTAAGATTGTCTAGAAAAATGAGGGAAGCAATATTCTTAGTTCCAGGGGGTTTGCATTTGAAGAGTAAGAGATAGAAAAACAACTTAAATCTTTCAATACATCGGTGATTAAAACTGTTAAAATTATTGTTAATATTTTCTATTTAAAAATATATCGTTTATGGATATATGGGTTTATGTGATATTTTTCATTCTATTTATCATTTTTTAATGGATTAATATTTTACAGACGGAATTTGTAGATATCTATGATTGTGTTGATTTTAATAAACAACCCGGATTTGATAGTCCTTTACTGAAAATTAATAACTTTAATTTCAATGTAAGTAGTGAAGTCCTTTACTGAAAATTAATAACTTTAATTTCAATGTAAGTAGTGTTGATATATGTGTTACTTAGTTGTATATATTATTTTAACATTTTCATGTTTTAGATAAAAAATATAATTAAAATTCACAAATAAATGCTTCAATTCTTTTGTTTTTTTTTCGCATTTATATACGAATACAGATGAAACCAAAGAGGTCAGCATGTGCAAAACCTGAAGAATCAACACAACATCAAAATAGCACAATTAAATCTTCTGTAATAAATGGAGTTGGATGTCCACGTGGCACTATACCTACCAAGAGAACCACTCGAGAGGATCTTATAAGGCTCGATAACTTCACCAACATCTACCAAACTCAGTCCTATATCGAGAGAGTGTCCAAGTAAGCTCTCTTTTTTCCCCTAACTTTTTTTAATTATTGTTGTTGTAGAAAGGAATAAAAAAATATTACCAAAAAGAATAAATTTGTTACCAGAAACCTTAAATCTAATTTCTTATCGTCTAAAATATCTTCAATGTTCATTTTTTTGTTTTAATATCATTTTTAAATTAATGCTAAAATTTAATATTATCTCTAATTATCAATGTAACAATGGATATAAAAAAATTTTAAATTTTAAAATTTATAAACAAATCTAATATAGATTTACGTTATGTTATTTTTTATCATAATCATTTTTTCAATAAAAAATGAGAGTTCAAGAATATATTACTTTTTCTATATGTGTATGCAGTATTAGAAGGATATGTAAGGTTTAAATGTATGAATGGTATAAAATTAGGAGGAATTTATTATTAAAACTTAACAATTGTTACTTTATTTTTTAATTATTTTTTTATTCTTGTAATTTTGCTTTTTGTAAATAGAGGTATACCTCTATAAATAATGTAAATGGATAGTTAATGAAAATATTAATTTCACAAGAAAAATATATTCTCTCTCTTCTTTGATTAAGTCAAAATCCCTCCCGAGCACACCATTCTTCTCATCTCTCCTTCTCTTCTCTTTCATGCAACAAACTCTTTTCTTCTCCTTCATATTTGTTTTCTTCTTCAAATCGGGAGAAGCTGAAATGGTATCAGAGCAACATCTTCCGCATTTCGCATTTTAGATCGTCTTCCTCTCGGTTGTTAGTTTAGTACCTTCTATTTTTTCTTCGTTTCTTTTATTTTTCCAGATTTCTTTGGTTAAATTCTTCATATCTCTACAATCTGATACTTCTCTTTCTTTGATCTTCTTTTCAATCTTTTATCTTCTGTTTGTTCGCTTCGATTTTTTTCTTCTTCGTGTTCGTGAATCTATTGACCAGAAAAACAAAAGTTTTTTTTTCGTTCATAATTGGTGATTTCCGATGGATTCCATTGTAAGTATTTCAGATTCAACACCTCAGGTAAATGACCCTTACCAAAATCTTTTTTTTTTTTACAAAAAAATGATACGAATATGATAAATTTAGTATCTGAAAAATTAACGGGTGAGCGGAATTATAACACATGGAAAAGATCCATGATGATGGCTTTAAATGGCCGAAACAAACTTGGATTCATCAAAGGTACGGTCCCTAAACCTTCTCCAAACCATGCTGATTTTGATACTTGGTCGAGATGCAATGATATTGTTTTGTCTTGGTTGCTTAATTCTGTTTCTAAAGATATTGCTGATAGCATTGTGCATATGTCAACTGCTAGTGATGCTTGGCAAAATTTAACAGATCGTTTTAGTCAAACAAATATGCCTAGAATTTTTGGAATAGAACAAGAATTGCAAAATCTGAAACAAGGATCTTTAGATTTAAACATGTATTATACCAAATTAATCACATTATGGCAAGAACTCCGTAGTCTTGAAGAATCTCCAACATGTTCATGTTCTAAATGTGAATGTAACATTACTGAAAAACTAAATGCGAAAGATGATAAGAAGTATCTGCTTAAATTTTTTATGGGATTGAATGATTGTTTTCTTTGGTTAGACGACAAATACTTCTAATGGATCATTTGCCAAGTGTATCCAAAGCCTTTAACCTAGTTGTTCAAGATAAACAACAAAGAAACGTTTATGCAATCCCTGATGCAGTATCTTTTCAAGCAACTGTATCTCAAACAAAATTAAATCCAATACCTTATTCAAGCAATTCTTTTTCTAGACCAAGAAGTTTATGACAAAATGCAACCGGTTTAAAGCCAAAACCTATTTGTTCTCATCGTGGAATGATTGGTCATTTAGTGAATAAATGTTACAAATTTTATGGTTATCCACCGGGTTTTAAAAACTCCAAATTCATATGGTTCTTCCTCTTTTGCTCCTCGTCCCAAATCAACCAATTTTCAATATTCTGCGCCTAGAATCAATTCTCCGATATCTGATTTTTCTTCAAATAATACTTTTTTCCATTACATACTAATACATCAAGTTTGCAATCTGTCGGTTCAATAGGAGGTTTGTTGACCCCTCAACAACTTCAGCAGGTGGTTACCCATCTGAATTCTATGAATCAGCCTAATAATGTATCTTCTACTATTCAAGCAAACACAAATGCTGGTAATTCTTTCGTTTCTCATTTGTTATCTTCTTCTGTGAATGATTGTCTGAATTTACCACCTTCTTCTTGGATAATTGATACTGGTGCTAGTTCACATGTTTGCAATAATCTCTCAACTTTTTCAAATATTTCAGCAGCTAAGAACATAAATGTTACTTTACCTAATGGTATAGAAATCACTGTTTCCCACATAGGCATAATTGAACTTTCGCTTGATCTTGTTTTGACATCTGTGCTTTATATTCCTTCTTTCAAGTTCAACATTCTTAGTGTAAGTCTATTAACTCAAAATAAAAATTACATTATTTCTTTCTTCAATTTTTTTGTAAAATACAGGACCCTTCTCGGGCCTTGATGATTGGAAGGGGTAGTCTATCATATTCTCTTTACATTTTTCAACAAAATCATATTCCCATTTGTTCCATAACAACTTCATCTATTTGGCACCAAAGATTGGGTCATCCGTCTACTTCAAAAATCAAGTTTCTTTCTGAAAATTCTTTAGTTCAATCTTCTAATATTTTTTATTCTTCACATCGCCCAATATGTCCTTTAGCAAAACAACATAGATTACCATTTATCTCTAACAATAATAGGTCAGCTACTGCCTTTGAATTAATTCATTTAGATATATGGGGTCCTTTTCATATTGAATCAGTTGATGGCTATAGATACTTTTTAACCATAGTAGATGATTTTTCTAGAACCACATGGGTTTATTTTTTAACAAATAAGTCACAAGTTTCAGATGTTTTTCCAACCTTCTTACAAATGATAGAAACTCAATATAATATGCATGTTAAGTCTATATGAAGTGACAATGCACCAGAATTGCTTTTTATTGATCTTTTGAAACAAAAAGGAATTTTTCACTATTTTTCTTGTGCATACACACCACAACAAAACTCTGTGGTTGAAAGAAAACATCAGCACTTACTTAATGTAGCTAGATCTCTTTTTTTTTTTCAATCTCATTTGCCTTTAGTTTACAGGACAGAATGCATTTCTACTGTAGCCTATTTGATTAATAGAACACCTACTATTTTGTTAGAAAACAAAAGTCCTTTTGAACTATTAAATGGTAAGATACCAATATATTCTCATCTTAGAGACTTTGGATGTCTATGCTATGTTTCAACTAATGATAAAGATAGACATAAGTTTTCTTCAAGAGCCTTGTCTTGTGTTTTTATAGGTTATCCCTCAAGATATAAAGGCTATAAAGTGTTAGATATAACAAATAACCAAATTCTAATTTCTAGAAATGTTATTTTCCATGAAACTGTGTTTCCTTTTACTGATTCTTATCCTATTTCAAATATTAATGACTTGCTTCCTAGTTCTATTTTACCATTGCCATTGTCTGATTTGAATATCAACCCTCCTTCTTTGTGTGAATCAACAAATAAAATACCTTCAACAACTACAACTACAACAAATCAAAACAAACTTCCTGAAAAAATGAGGGCATCTAAAAGGCAATTTAAATTGCCTCATTATCTTCATGATTTTCACTGTTATGCTTTGTTTTCTAATCCTGTTTGTAATTTACATAATACTCCATATCCTATCTCTTCCTTCTTGTCTTATGATAAACTTGATAGAACTGACAGATTATTTTCCATGTAGATTTCTTTACACACTGAATCTAGATCTTTTAAAACTGTCAGTCAGTCACCAGAACGGTCACTAGCCATGTCACAAGAATTAGATGCTCTTTTAAATAATAAAACATGAACTGATTGTTCTTTACCTATAGGAAAAAATGCAGTAGGTTGTAAGTGGGTCTATAAGACTAAATATAATTCAGATGGAAATGTTAATAGATATAAGGCCAGGTTAGTTGCTAAGGGATATACACAAAAAGAGGGCATAGATTATGTTGACACATTTAGTCCGTTAGCTGAAACGATTACCATTAGGGTTCTTCTTGCATTAGCTTCCAAATATAACTGGTTTTTGTCACAATTAGATATTAGTTATGGTGATTTGAATGAAGAAATATATATGTCTTTATCTAAAGGATACATTTCTAAACAGGGGGAGCATTTTCCTCTCAATCCTGTTTGTAAACTGCATAAATCCCTTTATGGGTTGAAACGGGCATCTCGACAGTGGAATAAAAAATTTACTGTTGTACTATTACAATCTGGTTTTATAAAATCTTCATCGGATCATTCTTTGTTTCTAAAACATAATTCTGGCAGTTTTATTGCATTGTTGCTTTATGTTGATGAGATTATATTAATTAGTAATTTGAAATCAACTATATCATATGTTAAATCTATATTACACTCTCTTTTTTTTTTTCAATTAGAGACTTAGGTTCAATATCTTATTTTCTTGGTCTTGAAATTCTTCGGTCATCTAATGGCATTTGTACTAGTCAAAGGAAATTTACTCTTGAATTGTTACAAGACTTTGGCATGCTTGGTTGCAAACCATTACAACTTCAATGGAAGCTAATTCTAAATTTTCTAAGAATGATGGTGATTTGCTTTCTAATCCAAAATATTATCGTAAATTACTTGGAAAACTCATCTATCTTACTGTCACTAGACCTGATATCTCTTGTCAATTAACTTAATCAATATATGCATTGCAATACTGCTACTCATTTATCTGCAGCTCAATGCATACTCCGTTACCTTAAAAATTCTCCGGGACAAGGTTTGTTTTACTCTTCCACAAATGATCTAAAACTTTCTGCATTTGCTGATGCCGATTGGGCATCCTGTTTAGATTCTAGGAGATCTGTAACTGGGTATTGTGTTTTTATTGGTTCTTCACCGGGTATTGTGTTTTTATTGGTTCTTCACTAATATCGTGGAAATCCAAGAAGCAAGTTATGATTTCACGAAGTAGTGCTGAAGTCGAGTATATGGTTATGACCAATGCAACCTGCGAATTAACATGGTTAGTATCTCTTTTAAATGAACTGCACATAACTATTCATAAACCTATTTTATTATTCTGCGATAACATGGCTGCAATACACATTGCTAGCAATCCAGTTTATCATGAACGAACTAAACATATAGAAATTGATTGTCATGTAGTTAGAGAAAAGTTAGAATATGGTTTTTAAAAGACTATGCATGTTAAAACTCATAATCAAATAGCTGATATTTTAACAAAACCATTTTCCACTTCACAATTTCAATTACTCATCTCCAAGATGGGAGTATCAAATCCATACTCCTCATCTTGAGGGAGAGTATTAAAACCTAACCATTGTTACTTTATTTTTCTTGAATTATTTCTTGTATTCTTGTATTCTTGTAATTTTGCTTTTTGTAAATAGAGGTATGCCTTTATAAATAATATAAATAGAAGTTAATGAAAGTATTAATTTGACAAAAAAAATATATTCTCTCTCTTCTTTGACTAAGTCAAAATCCCTAAAGTTTCCTTCTCTTCCCTGTTCTCTTTCCACGAGCACACCATTCTTCTCATCTCTCCTTTTCTTATCCTTCATGAAACAAACTCTTTTATTCTCCTTCATGTTTGTTTTCTTCTTCAAATTGGGAGAAGCTGAAACTTATTTCACTATATACCAAACTCCTTCCGTTGGTAAATCTCAATTTCTTGCTTTGATCAAAATCACGGGCGATGCATAAATCTTTCAAGTTGGATGGAACATACATATCATTATATAATCATATATATATGTATATATATATATATATATTCTTACATCTCTTATGTGTAAGAACATCTGGACTTATATGGAGATGACCAGTTTCGATTTTTCATCTACTTGTATGTAAGTTGTTTTCCTTTCTAGATGAAATATAAATATATATATATATAATATAACATGCATATATTTATATTGATTGTGTTATATATAATAAATGAACAAACTCGACAACATCAATGTTTCAACAGCCAATGTTCTGAATTTGGGTCGATTAATCAAGATTTGCCTCTTGGTTATGCTTTTCCCTTTGTTTCAAAGTCTGGAAAACCTATATTCGAAAAAAAATTCCTCATATACTGAGTAAGCTATTATTTTCTTTTTCGTTTCACTACAAGAAAATTAAGATTTAGGGACTGCAAAATCCGTCCCTAAACGTGTTTAGGGACGGATTAGGAACGACCAAAAGCGTCCGCAAACGAGCGTCGCAAAATGATATTCGTACGCAAATAAGGACTAAAATTTCAATTTGCAAACCGTCCGTAATTGCAGA
This sequence comes from Gynandropsis gynandra, assembly GCA_036759665.1. Lineage (NCBI taxonomy): Eukaryota > Viridiplantae > Streptophyta > Magnoliopsida > Brassicales > Cleomaceae > Gynandropsis > Gynandropsis gynandra. The sequence goes on along the minus strand of CM071872.1, from coordinate 23,647,650 downwards.
CCACCAAGCCGTTCGCAAATCGATGCGGTGCTACTCGGGACGGTCGTCGAAAACTCGGGACGGGCGGTGGAACTTGGGACGGCCATTGGAACTTGGGACGGGCGGCAAAACTCGGGACGGGCGATGGAACTCGGGACGACCACCGGAAATCAGAAGAGAAAGGAATTGAGAGAAAGATTGAATGAAATGAATAATGGGGGTGGGATGAAATTTATAGATTTTTTTTCCGGAAGGTGGAGAAAAACCGTCTGTAAACTGTCCACAATTACAGACGGAAAAGAAACAACCGTCCGTAATTACGGACAGAAAGAAAACGACCGTCCGTAATTAGGACGGAATGAAAACGGTCGTCCGCAATTGCGGACCACCCGTGGCCGTCCGCAAATTTTCGGACTGCTTAGCCGTCCATAAATATGCGGACCATCCATCCCGAGCTTTCTCCATCCGTGACCCGATACCGTCTGTGTGTCCCGAGCCTTCTCCGTCCATGACCCGAGCATTGGGATGGACAGACGGTGTCAAGTCACGGATGGAGAAGGCTCGGGATGGAGAGATGATATGCGTGATTTGTGAATCTATGATATGCATGATTTGTGAATCTATGATATGCATGAAGAATCGGGAAAGTAAGAAACGTGGAATATCTGTGATATTCAAGATCTATGATATACATGATCGGAAAAGTAAGAAACATGGAAGATCACATAAAATCAAATTGGAAAAGTAAGAAATGTGGAAAATCACATAAAATCGATCTGATTGATTTTCGATGATGTTTTCGTTGACGGGTGGTAAAACACATAAAATCCGCCGTATGCTAGCGGGTGTTAAATCCCTAAGGTGGTATATATCAATTCTCAGTTTATGGTGATACAATGCAAATATCTATCATCATAATGGGATCTAACAGCAATAGTCGAGTATCATTGAGAATAACCGGTATCAATAACCGATATCAATGTTGCATGAAGACTGGTAGAGAACAATGTACTGGATCGATCTGCCATGAGATTGCTACATAGATTGTTATATGAGTATCATAGCAATTCTCATAATGATTATGATATATGTAATTCTATGACTTGAGATCGCCAAAGATCTTAACATAAATAATTGTATGCTTTGACACTATCAAACGTCACTCGTAAATGGGTGGACAAACAAGATAGTGATTGGATATACAATTTATAGTATGTTGTTTGATCGAGATAAGGATTTTGCCCTCCTATATAACATGACTGATGTCACGAGCTCACATATTGAACTAGATGAGTATGATACGTTCCATGACTCATGTTCAATCTAGACATCAAGGACAAAGGAATTAATGTACATAAATCACGAGATTGGTAATGTCGAGTCATAATACACATTCTCATTGTATATCTTATTCATAAAAATATAGACGTTTTAAGTTTTTCACCTTGCAATCAAGCATTATTTAGTAAAATAGATAAAGAAATCGAGCCAAGGACATACAAAGAATGGCAAGGAAGTTATGAATGCCGATAAGTCGTCCTAAAGCCATCCCCAAGAGGATATGTGGATGTCTCGGATTAGGGACTGCGACCCAGGGACGTCCATAAATTACGGACGACACTCAATCCCCGTCCCTAGTTTGGGACGCCCTCGGTATCTATTTCCAATCCGTCCGCAATTGCGGACCGCTTAGGGACTGCTTGTCCGTCCACAAATTTAGGGACGGATTAAGAACCGATATTTTTTCCCGTCCCTATTCCATCTGTAAATTTAGGGACGGACTAGTCAGTCCGCAAAATCCGTTTGCAATCTTCAATTTTCTAATAGTGTTTCTTCTACTTTTCATGCATATACATATATAAATATATACACAGATACAAATACATTTGAATTAGATGTCTACGTTTAGATAGATAATGATTTTCTTGTCGTGTTTCAACCTGCACCGTTTGATCACCATTAACAGCAACGATCATAATGTAATAGATAACTTAATGCTTGCTAGAAAAAAAAACTATCTCTTGGGTGTAATGTTAAAGTTATTTATTTATTTATTTTGTGATTAAAAGGTAGTGTGTGAATTAAGTATAATATGTGATATAAATGTAATAATTGTTGTAAGTTTGATTTGGGGTATAAAAGTAAACGATATGATAATATGTTAAATAAATAGGTGAAATTGTATGATATTTATTTTTATTTCTCTTCACATTTAATTTTTTTTTGAATTTTCTTTGAGATTATACAGTCTTGGACTAATGTAAAGCACTAAAAATATTGTCTTCACGAGATTTGCATTCTAAACCCCAAACTATTTTTTATATCTCTTGTTTTCGTCTTAAGACAAAAACAATGGAAACTGGTGATTTACACTAAGAGATGACATAGACATAGGGTTTTGGCCGGCATTAATATTCAAAGACTTGGCCAACACATCCGATGATATGTATTTCAAGGAGAGATATTCATAATTCCTCGCACACCTATTAGTCTTATGGGAAATGGTTTGCATCCAAACGAAACGGATCCCAAACTATATGCATACGCTCGACAAGTTGGAGTGGTGGACAATGATTGAAACGCTCCTATTCCGACAGAAACATTGTACTACAGTGGCTACTAATTTACATCTTGGTTACTTTAGACACACCTTGGCTCCATTTGATAAATATTGGGGTCGAACCATTATATTCGGTGGTTTTGGTGGTGAAATGTTTGATGATTAGTTGGCATCTTTCTTAACCAAACTTACGAGTATTCTAATTTTTTGGATGAATTAAAGTCGAATTTGGATTGGTGCGAGTTATGTCGGTAGTTTGTTCATCCCTATCTACCACCTTCATGTGATGCTTTTGTAGTCTATCTATTTTTATATGTATGATTGGCGTGCTTTATTTGATTTATAATCTATTGCACTAAATTCATTTAATTTATAATCTAACATATTAATGATTTTAAAAGTTGTTTATATGATTTATACACCAATGCATATACAAATTAGTACTCATGTAGAAAATGACTTCTAATAGGCTCATTTAATACGATACCTAAAACCTTCGGTACAAATATGTCCCTAAAATCGATCCATAAATGGATTCCCTGTTGGATCAGGGATTAATGTCATCCTCTCTAATCAGTTGTCCGTAGAGGTGGGCGTGATACCCACAAAATCTGAAACCTATCCCGATATCATCTCGAAAATTGAAACATTCGTTGGTTTGAGTTTGAGTTCCAAAATGATGAGATCTCTGAGTTCGAATTCCAGGTGGATTTTAGGAAAAAAAACATAAATGGGTACCGTGTTGCTCGTCGTCCACGATATCTTTGTCACCTAGACTTCCTCGTTGTCTTTATTTTATCTTCTTCATTGTTTTCGACTTAATATTCCTCATCTCGTCTTCTTCATTTTGTCATCCTCTTCGCCTCACCTTTCTCATTGCTAATTCGGGTGCAGAAGCGTGTTTTTACAATCCAGATTGAAGATCTAGTCAAGTTCGAGAAAAGTTTTATCGGTTTCAACGAAGAACATAAATTGGGAACGATTCCATATTACCTTTTACGTTGAATCTGATGATAATCGGATGTTAGACTTGATTGTGCAAGTCCTCTACCAGTATCCACGTCGAGATCGGATTCTGCAATCAACATTTGGTGCGAATATTACGATGAACGAAACTATTTTCGTTCTTTGTTTTCTCTGATAGGTTTAGGGTTTTGATTTACGTAAAAAAAATTTGTACTTAAAAAATGTTTTTCGTCATTTATATATATTATTGGACTTTTCAATAATATTATGCAAGAGGCATTAAACTTTCAATCTCCCACTTGCCTTTACGTAATATCTCAAATAGTCGAAGTACATTTATCTCCATACACATACTTGCATGTACATCTGATGTACTAATCCCAAAGAAAACCAAATACAATTATATTCTTCGGTACTAGCGGATAAATATAATCGCATTCCACACTGGTTGTCTAACAATCACAAGCAGATACCGAGACACTCGTATGCGTGTGACCTCGTAGGTTCATCACTAAACCGGTAGCTATTTAGTCTCCACCAATTAACTAATCGAGGTTGGCGTGTAGCAACACTCCTCGATGACCAGATAACATGAAGCAACATCCTTACTCATTTGAGTAACAATATTACCCAAAACGAACCAGGGTGAAGTTGACGTTAGTATCTCCTTCCATCTTTACAGCTCCGGATACATCCTAGGCATGGTCATAATTGTCAGCCTTATGGATCATCAACTATGTCTCATGTCAATCACAACTGACCAATGAATGAACCTAACAAACACCTTTCTTCATTCATTCAATGTACTCTGGCAAGAGATTCGTACAGTCATTGTGATTACTGACAACATAGAGCTCATACTCTTACCAAGAGTTGACGGATTCCATCTTGATCAATCACCAACTATGTAAATATCTAATTATTCCCAATATATATTCAACTAGTAATCTGAGATACTAGGTGTCCAGAATCAAAGAATAATAGACATAATGCTAGTTACTATGTTGATCTCAGGTATAAGGAAAAAACTAACTATCTAACTATTTGGAGAAATCTTAATGACAGTTCATTGGTTATTTAACTATTAAGCATTTCTCCCTTTAGGTCAGTTCAGTGATCGCATCATTATGTGTATCACCCACATATGTGATTTAGTAAAAGAGATCCACTAATTTCTATCAACATAGAAAGTTATTACATACATGATGTTCTTTCCGGAGCACTATAGTACGAGTAATGATCCTATGAACAAGAAGAGTTCAGATTAAATCATACAAAAAACTTGACTCTCTTTATTATGATCACTATCATAATGTCAAATTTCATATTTAATCTTGGACTCTATCATAAATGGACCTTTGAAGCTTGCATACCATATAACTTTGAGTTGGCAACGTGAAATCCTCAGGTTGAGCCATGAAAGCCTCTTCTTGGAGCTATCCATTAAGGAAAACTATTTTCACGTCCATTTACCAAATCTCATAGTCATAGTACGCCGCTATCGCAAGCAGAATCCGAATAGATTTGAGCATTGCCACAGGGGAGAATGTTTCTTCATAGTCAATCCTTTCTCGTTGACTATATCCCTTGGCAACTAGACGAGGTTTATAGGTCTCTACCTGCCCATCTGCTCCAATCTTCCTCTTGTAAACCCATTTACAACAAATCGGTTTGGAAGTCTCTGAAGGATCAACCAAAGTCCATACTTCGTTGATCTTCATAGATTCCATCTCGGATTCCATGGCTTTCCACCATTTCTCGGAGTCTGGACCTTGTATAGCTTCTTGGAAAGTCAACGGATCATCATCTCTATGACCGATCACATCCTCCTGCACCATCAGATTAAGTCTTTCAGGTGCACGTCGAAAACGTGTTGATCTTCTCAAGAAAGCTTGTGTAGTAGGTTCAACATGTACTGGAATATCTTGTTGGACTTGTTCCTGAACAAGTTCTTGAACTTGTTCCTGAACGGGGACTGTCACTTCAACATTTGAAGATGAAGCACTGGAGCCTAACAACATATCACCCAGCCAAGATCGCTCATTTGACATCCCATGTCCCTGAGCTTGTGTTGGTTCGTCGGGTTCTTGAATTTCGTCAAGAACTATTTCTCCACCATGAATTCCTTCATCAAAGAATTCCCTTTCAAGAAAGATTGTCGTTCTAGCCACAAACACTTTGTGCTCAGATGGGTGGTAGAAATAATATCCCATAGTTTCCTTGGGATAACCTACGAATCTACACATATCAGACCTAACATCTAGCTTGTCTGGCTGAAGTCTTTTAACGAAGGCCGGACAACCCCACACCTTGATTTGTATCAAGTTAGGTTTCTGTCTCTTCCATATCTCATATGGAGGCTTAGAGATTGCTTTAGTGGGAACTTTGTTTAAAATATACGCGGATGCTTGTAAAGCATAACCCCACAGGTTTATTGGAAGATCTATGAACCCCATCATGGATCAGACCATATCCAATAAGTCTGATTTCTCCTTTCGGACACACCATTATGCTGTGGTGTTCCAGGAGAAATCCACTGAGACAAAATCCCATTTTGCCTTAGATAATCAACAAATTCATGACTAAGATATTCACCACTCCGGTCTGATCTCAACACCTTGATACTCTTTCCTGTTTGTTTCTCCACTTCACTGCGGAATCTCTTGAACATTTCAAAAGATTCGGATTTGTGTTTCATCAAGAACACAAATCCATATCTCGACATATCTTCAGTGAACGTGATGAAAATATGAATATCCACCATTGGCTTGAAGTCTTATAAGTTCACATACATCAGTATGTATGAGTCCTAGGGGTTCTGTAGCTCTCTCCGGTTCCACTAAATGGAGATTTGGTCATCTTACCAGTGAAACATAACTCACAAGTTGCATAAGATTCATAATCAAAATGGCCTAGAAGACCATCTTTATGCAACCTGTTAATCCTTTTCTCACCGATGTGACCAAGTCCATAATGCCAAAGGTACATCTTTCTTTAACGATCATCTACCTTTCTTTTTTGGCCCGAAACATGCATGTTAATTGATTCGATATTAACATCAGATAAGATATAAATTCCTTGTTGGAAATAACCATTCACACATAAATCATCACCGTGATAAATAGAGCAAATGTTATTACTAAAAACTGTTCGAAATCCACGTCTATCAAGCATAGAAATAGAAATTATGTTCGAAACAAACTTCGAAACATAATAACAATCGTCTAACAACAAATTCTTATCCGTAGTCATTACAAGAGAAATCAATCCTACAGGTAGAGCAGCAACACTTGCGTCATTTCCAACCTTCAGACTGAATTATCCCTTCCTGAACCTCCTACTGATCCTGAGCCCCTGCAACATATTGTAGATGTTAATACTACCGGTATCCAATACCCATCTAGATGAATCAATAGTAACTAAGGAAACCATGAAAAAAATTTCTATGAAAGTCTTACCTCGTTTCTTGCCCTTAAGAGACTGAAGGTATTCCTTGCAATTCATCTTCCAATGTCCTTTCTTCTTGGGATCCCACAAGGGAGCCCTCACTCAGAGCGGACTTGAACAAAGTCCCCGACAACTTGGACCTTGCTGTGCAACTCTGCTCACTGAACATCTTCTTAAGATGCTCCATGATTTGCTTGGCATCCATATGCTCATGCTGCTTGTGAAGTTCGCCACTCATTGACGCCAAGATGAGACACTTCACGGTGATGCACTTCTCCTCGTACTTGGTGAAGTCATTAAAAGCCTCATTGGATGAGCTGGTTTGTCGATCACATCGATCAGCTTCTCATTGGTCAGCATCAGACGCAAATTGCGTTGCCATTCGTCGAAGTTTTCACCAACCAGTTTATTAGTCTCGAGAATTGGATGCAAGTTGAATTAAGACATTCTCAAGAGTTAGACATCGTAAATATCATAAAGACATGGACTTGATCTAAGTGATATGTTTCGCTAATCAATGCTACAATAACATTAGAAATCTTGTTTCTCATTAGCACTAATCGATAACTATATGTCTGAATCCCTTGGTAGTCAAGACGTTTCTTAAACATATAAAATAGATTCTTTATTAAATTTTATGTCTATAAAATTAGTAGTGAATTAAGATGCGGCTCTATATCACATAGTCACATGGTAGTCAGGTCATTCCTATTGATACAGTTGAGTTCATCCTTCAGCTCATGGTCGAATAACAATTAAGTTCATGTCTCCCGGGTAGTCCAGGCGTTTACCAGAACTAATTGTTCCCTCCTACTAGAAATCTAATGTCATAGATGTACGTATCAAATTCTTGAACTACATGTCTCCTGGTAGTCAGGCCGTACCATGTAAACAAGAGCCTATTCATACATCTACGATGAAAGAAAAGTCTAACGATAAACAATTTATCATTCTTAGAACTCAATTAATTTTAATTTTTCGGAACTGCATGACTCGCGCGTGCTGTCAAATTAGTGCACGCGGGTTACATTTCCAGAAATTTTTGCACGAGCGGATTCGCTACACACACCGGTTGGGTTACAACGCTCGTTCGCTTGGGCTGCGGTATAACCCCGCTTGGCCTAGGGTTTCCGAAAACCCTAGTGTCGCCGCCCTAAATGGCTGCCTGCTCGGGGCGTGAAGAGTCGCCCGCTCGGGCTCACGGGTGTGCCCGCCCGGGTTCACGGAACCGCCCGCTCGGGCGAAGGGCTCGGCTAGGGTTTCTACATTTCTCGTTTTTTTGTCCGCGCCATTCCCAGGCTGCCTGCCCGCTCGAGGTCGAAGGAGTTGCCCGCTCGAGCGCGCGAGTGGGCTAGGGTTTAAGACCCTTGCACAGTGCCGCCACCCGTTCGACCCCTCCCGCTCGCACCCCTCTCGGTCATCGCCTCTTTCCCGCCGCCTCTCGCCCACTCGCCTGTAGCAGGGTTTCCGTCCGACGTCGGGCGATTACGTGCCACTCACTTGCGATTGCATCGCGCAGCGACTGTGCAAACACCGCTCGTTCGTGCGTTCGAGTCGTCATCTGAGCGCCTACGCCGACGCCCCCCCTTCGCCTACGACTGGTGACCCTCCCGCGGCTGGCTAGGGATACGACCGCCTCCTTTTAAGTCAGTTTTCGGGTTCATTCGCGTGCACACACGCGGTGCATGCCGCCTTAGGTAATTTCGATCCGGTTTTCACAAGAAAATCAAAAAACTAACCTGAACAGACAACCATACACTCTGATACCACTGTTGGGTTGCTAATTTGAGTGCGAAAGCGTGTTTTTATAACCCAGATTGAAGATTTAATCAAGTTCGGGAATAGTTTTATCGGTTTCAACGAAGAACATAAATTGGGAACGATTTCATATTACCTTTTACGTTGAATCTGATGATAAATCGGATGTTAGACTTGATTGTGAAAGTCCTCTACCAGTATCCACGCCGAGATCGGATTTGCAATCAACAGTTGGTGTGAATTTACAATGAACGAAACTGTTTTCGTTCTTCGTTTTCTCTGATAGGTTTAGGATTTCGATTTGGGTAAAAAAAAAATCTGTACATAAAACTGTTTTTCGTCATTTATATATTATTTAACTTTTCAATAATTACACTTTGACCCATTGACTATTTAATATTGTGCAAGAGGCACTAAACTTTCAATTGCTTCATTTTTTGCCTCGTCACCTCTTCATCCTCGGGTCCTCGTTGCTTTGTTGCCTCTTTGTCTTCGAGTCCCCATTACTTCATCGTCCATAGTCCTAAGCATTTTGTCCCCATTGTCCTCGTCGCTTCTCTCACATTTCTACCTCCAAAATCGTTTGTGCCACCGTATTTTTTGCCTCGTCGTCTTCTCTGAATCATCGTATTCTTCGACTAAATAACAAATGCCTATTTTGTTTATTTTTCAGGTACTCGAGGGTTTTGCAGGTATCCAAATTTCAGGGTTCTGTATTCGAGTTCGAGTAATAAATTGTATTAGTAGTGCGAGACATGGTTCGGTTCGGTTACACATTATCTTGAGGGTAAACACGGGTGCTCACCCTAGTTATTTTAATTCATTGAATTACATATTGAAAAATTATAATCTATCTATAATCACGAATAAATTTTCTATCACTATATTTTTCTATAAATCCGCCCCGATTACGGTTAGAAAATTTGTTGGCAAATATTGTCGAGAATGTGTTTGATAAGTTTGTTGACCCATTCCAAATTCAAGATGGATAAATCCATCCAAAAATATTTAAAAAAATAAATATTATACATTTATATAATATATACAACAATAAATAATAATTGATATAATATATTTAATATATTAATTCAAATTACATATTAATAAAATGATAAGTTATAAAAATCAATCTAGCTCGAGGGATAGTTAATAAACGTCTTTGTCGTTGTAGTTTGTGTCAAAATATAATGTTGATACGGACAAACCAAGTTTACGGTTTATTTTTATACTTGTTGATTGTCGCGAATGTCATATATTGCATAACACCAAACATAAATTCCTTCAAAATATTTTAAATTTTTTGGATCATTCTTTTATACATTTATTGTCTAGAAATGAAAATATTCTATATTGACTATTATGTCACAATAATATGAAAATTAAATGCGACCACTCTTATTGTCAATGATAATACTTTTAGGTACACTTTTCCAATAATTTGTTGTTGATAGTTTCTGTATAGTTGAATGAAAATATAATTTTGTATATTCAAAACTGAAAGACTTGTAGAAGACAACTTTGCAGATAAACGAATCTTAAAGATCGAATATATAAAACAGTACTCGTTTATTTACTTGTCAATCTTTAAGTACACTTGTTAGCATTTACAATGCACCAAAGATCTCCACGGATAACTCCCACTGAGTTAGACGTAAATAAAGCCTTTACTGTTTTACTCCACTCAGTACAATATCTGTCTAAGTACACTTAAAACCTCAGAACACTTTTTCTCTTTGTTTTGTGTACTTCTCAGATATCACCCAGATCTGTTAACCTTCTTTTTCTTTTCAGGTTAACTTATCTATCTTCCACACGACACAGCTAACCTCCCGGTTCTCCAGCCGCACCATCTTGCTGATCTCTCTTCAGCATTGACTCCCCAGATCCAACCTTGACTCCATCTTCTTCTCCTTGATCTTCTCATTGACTTCCTCCAATATCTCCTCATTTGAATTTCTGCTCCTTGAATGTCTCAACCACATGAATTAACAAATATATTCTACAATCCTATTTTTATTGCATTACCAATCTCCTCTTTGAATTCTTATCACATAAACATACTTCAATCAATCATATTGAATTCAAAACAATGCAATAAAATAATTCAAGCACAAAACAACCACCACATAAGATCAAGCAACACAAATAGATTCACGCATATATGTTCAGTGCATAATAAGTTCAAGCAAGGAAAGGATTAAGTACACTTAAAATAAACATTGTCCTTAAGTGCACTTAAAAAACGATAAAAGCGTAGGAACATGTTAGTTCCTCTGTCTCTTTCCTCTGCCTTTTCCTGTGGTCGGTTCCTCACGAACCTCCTCGTCTTCGTCCTCCTCCTACACTTCTCCCCCTGCTTATGTGATAAGAGTTCAAACAAGGTCAGAGACACAACTATAATAGCCAATACACAAGAGAATATAAGTGCACTTGATTACTCTGGAATCGTATCAGTAGCCCGTTAACAGACTTCAGGGCTGCATCCTGAGTCTGCTTTAACTCAGTGAGCTCCTGAACCATACTGTTTCCTGAAGTTCCCTCCGCAGCTGAAGAGGGCATCTTGGCCATATACCTCTTCTCCAAAATAATCCATGGGGGTATATTCTCTCTCATCTCATCTTTGCCAACGATATCAGGAACTTGTTGACTCAGGATATTCTGAATCAAGCACAGGAACGAAAGAATGAACTTCGTAGAGTTGGATAAACCAAGTCCTACGATGGAGTCTAGGAACACCTTTCCAAAGTTAATTTGATATCATTCTTCAGGCAATACAAAAAGATTGTTGTATCTTGCCTAAGCCCATCAGACTTTTTGTTTGGCACCCAATTAGTGCGAGAAATATTGTTAAGCAGGGCGTACTCCCACTAAGTTTGGAATTAGGAATCTGACCAGGCCACGTAACCATTGTACCGTCCGTCATTTCCTTAGTGACGATGTCCAAATCCAAATCGAGTTGAAGTTTCTTTGTGCGCGTCACATCCACATGTGGGATGCCAAGGAACTCATTGATAACTTCAACACTAAATTTGAAAACATGGCCACGAATATACGTGGTACCAAACAAAACTGAACCTGAATCTTCAATCTCCGGAACCAAATTCACATAAAATTCATAGATAAGTTCCTTACACACAGGAATCACAGTAGTGACTGTGTGTGTTAGCCTGCGGTTCACTAGGATTTGCCAGATGGAGAGATGCTTGAACTGATTAACGCTTAGACCACGTTCAGAGAAAATTTCCCTTTCCTTAAGCGTTTTAAGCCTATAGACGTATGACTCCTTGTATAATTTGTGTGAATAGGCATTGGATGAAGAAAAAGGAGTACCTCGTCATGAAGATGCAGAGGTTTGTTTGTCTGTAGCAGAGACCGGTTGTCGAGCATCTACAGGCGTTGTCTGAACAATGGAAGGAGCATCACTCGGTGGTGGGGTCGAGGTATTCTGTGTTTCTCTTAGTGGGGTTGAATATTGCGAAGCTTCCCTTTGTGGGGTTGAAGTTTGATGTGATTCACGTTGTGGGGTCGACGTAGAGGGGACCTTGGGTGACTATCAGGGAATGTTTGCATATGCACCATCGACGTTGCATTCGGTCGTCTATTTTCACTTTTATTGGGAGCAAAATACTTGGTCGGTAGAACTTTGTACCTTCGTCCATTGACGCGTGATGGGTTCCGTGTGAACACCAAATCTCCCATTCGTACCTCCTGGTTGTCAAACAGGAGAGTATCATTCTCATTAAGACCAAATTTTGTGTTTCGCGTCTCCATCGATGTTGAAGATAATATCTGCAAAGGAAAAAACTGCTTCTCATTCTCTCGGAAGTGTGGGTTAGGGTTTCAAAATTTTAAGCAACAAAAGGAAAGAGGTAATTGAGAGAGAGTTAAGTGCATTGCAGAAGCAGCGAAAAAATAGGGATTTTGAAATAAAAAAAGTGACTGCACTAGTCACGTCAGTCCACAAACTATCCCATCACATTTAAAATTTTTGAAAAAACTGCCAAGTTTCTCTGAAAAACACTCAAGTACTGATATCACTCGTCAGATCAATGTATAAACCCTAGCTATAAAACATGATAAAAAGAAACAAAGCAAAATCAGAGCGTTAAGAATTAGTCAAGAACTGCAAACGGCTGATTGTTAGTACACTTACTGAATATTGTTTTCCACTTAAAACAAGCTGCAGCACTGTATTACTTCTTATTATTTTTATTTTCTTTTTTTCTTTCTTTTCCCTTTTTTATTTTTAAACACTCATTCACAGCTTCTAGGACGTTGTGTAGATATCATTTTGTTCATATAATAAGCTCCTTGATTACCTTTTTAGGTATACTCTTATGCAAGCATAGAGGAGTATGTAAGCTCAATTTTAGCTTTGTATCATAGGACGTTATAACTGAAACTGAATATCTCCCAAGTTAGACCCGAGCATATACTCATAACAAACTATTCTTATCTCTGCATATAAATAAGCATAAAAGTTGTCAGAGGAGTAAGCGAGAAGATTAAGTGCACTTGGGTCACCAGATAGATTACTTATAACTGGCAAAACTAAAACAGTGTTCAAAACGCTGAGCAATGAGCAATTAAGTGTACTTAAATCAAGCAGACATTTGAGTAATTTCCCTTTTCTACGTAAGATCATCAAATACTCTGAAAAAATCTATCAATGTAATACGCATAGGACAATCAAAGCTCACAGACACCAAGTGATTTTCTCAGAGAAACAAATCGATTTAAATCCAGGGGTTTTGTGAAGATATCCGCAAGCTAACGTTCCGTAGGCACATACTCCACTTTCATTTGTTTTTGTTCAACTTTCTCCCTCAAAAAATGATGTCTTATTTCAATGTGCTTTGTTCTAGAATGCTGAACATGATTTTTCGATATATCTATAGCATTTGTATTATCACACCATGCAGTAAAAGTTCTGGATTTCATACTATAGTCCATAAGCATTTGATTCATCCGTAAAAGTTGAGTGCAACAACTTGCCAAGGCAATGTATTCAGCTTCAGCAGTAGATAAAGACGTGACAATTTTGCTTTTTACTGTGCCAGGATACTAAATTGTTTCCAAGAAAGAAACAACCACCAGACGTGCTTTTTCGATAATCCGCATTACCTCCCCAATCAGCGTCACTGAAACCAGCAAGTTCACAGTTAGTGTCTTTGGAATATGGAATGCCATACTCTGCTGTACCTTTTTTTTTGTTATTCGTTTCACAGCCAACAAATGGGATTTTTTCGGTTTTGCTTGATATCTGGCGCAAATCCCTACATTTAGACACAAATCAGGTCTACTTGCGGTGAGATAAAGAAGACTTCCAATCATGCTTCTATATAGTTTAACTTCAACATCTTCACCATCTGAATCTTTTGTCAGCTTTGTTTTTGTTGACATGAGAGTACTCGTTGACTTGCTATGTTCTAATTCAAATCTTTTCACCAGATTTTTGGCATATTTACTCTGAGAAATGAATAGTCCATCGTCGAACTATTTCACTTGTAAACCAAGAAAGTAATTAAGTTCTCCAAACATACTCATTTTGAACTCCCGCTTTATAGTCTGTACAAACCAGTTTACTTTCTCCTGCGATTTAGAACCAAACACAATGTCATCAACATAAATCTACACAACCAGCAAAATACCATCAGAATCATGAATAAAAAAGGTTTTTATCAACTCCCCCTCTTTTGTAGCCGTTCTGAATTAGGAAGCTTGTAAGTCTTTCATACCAAGCACGGGGTGCTTGCTTCAACCCGTATAAGGCTTTCTTTAGTTTGTAGACATGCTCTAGATAATATGGATCCTCAAAACCTTTAGGTTATTCCACATAAACTTCCTCTTGAAGTATCCCATTTAGAAATGCACTTTTTACGTCCATCTGAAAAAGCTTGAAACCAAAGAAACAAGCAACACCAAGCAGTAGACGAATTGATTCTAATCTAGCAACAGGAGCGAAAGTTTCATCAAAATCAACTCCTTCTACTTGTGTGCTACTAATCTTGCTTTATTTCTGACAATTTCACCTTATTTGTTTGTTTTGTTCTTAAAACCCCATTTCGTGCCAATCACATTCAAGTTCATTGGTCGAGGAACTAAAATCCAAACGTCATTTCTAACAAAATGTTCTAACTCCTCGTGCATGGTCTTTATCCATGATTCATCATCTAATGCATCACGAACACACTTAGGTTCTATTTACGAAGTAAAACATGCAAATTTTACCATATCATGATAGTTTACTCTTGGTTTGTTACGTGTGCGTCTTCCATCCTCAATGTTGCCAACAACATCTTCTATTGAGTGATTCTTGTGCACCATTGTTTGCTCCATGTTGGTTCTGTGATTTTCATGTTCCGAGATATCTCCATCTGTTTCACATTCAGCCACTCGTTGATCAGTAGGTACACTTAAATGTTCATTAGCTGAATCTGACTGTTCTTGTATTGTTTCTGATGAAAAAGGAAAAATGATATTATCAGTTAAGTGATCCTCATCAAATTTACAGATTCAATAACCTTCCTTGTGCGCAAATTAAAAATTCGAAATGCATTTGTGTTATTGCCATAACCAAGAAAGATTCTCTCATCGCTTTTAGCATCAAACTTACCCAAGCATTCTCTATCATTCAATACAAAGCAAGTACACTCAAAAACATGAAAATAGCTTAAGTTCGGACTCTTACCTTTCCACAGCTCGTAGGGTGTTTTAGACATATCTGGGCGAATATAAACACGATTAATAATGTAGCATGCTGTATTTATGGCTTATGCCCAAAACCTGATAGATATTGATTTTCCATGCAGCATAGCCCGAGCCATTTCTTGCAATGTTCTGTTCTTTCTTTCAACGACTCCATTTTGATGTGGTGTCTTGGGTGCTGAAAATTCGTGGATGATGTCATGCTTTTGACAAAATTTGTTAAATATATCATTCTCGAATTCTTTTCCATGATCGCTTCTGATTCTCTCAATACATCCTTTAGTATTTTTCAATTGAAGAAACAAGAAATGAAATAACTCGAATGTGTCAGATTTTTCTCTCAAAAATTTTACCCAAGTATATCTAGAAAAATCATCAACAATAACAAAAATGTATCTTTTCCCTCCAAAACTTTATGTTCTCATTGGACCCATCAAGTCCATATGTACCAACTCCAGAATTTTATCACTCTTCACTTCGGGCATCCGTTTATGGTGAACTTTGACTTGTTTGCCTAACTGACATGGTTTATATATTTCTGTTTTATCTAATTTCAGTTTAAGCATACCTCTTATTGTTGTAGAATCAGATGATTTCACCAGAAATTTGTAGTTTACGTGTCCTAATCGCTGATGCCACAATGACATTATATCATTTGTTGCTTTGAAGCAAACTTTCTCTTCAGTCCACACATAGCAATTATTTGAAGATCGTGAACCTGTAAGCACACACTTATTATCAGAATTCATCACTTGAAATTCTTTGTTAGTGAATTTAACCTGATGATGACTGTCACATAGTTGACTGATGCTAATTAAATTAGTCGTTAAGCCCGCAACAAATTGCATATTTGTTAAAGCTGGTGGTCCAGGTGAGTTTATGTCTCCTCTGCCAAGGATTTTTCCTTTATTTCCATCACCAAACCCTACGCTTCCTGCATTCATAATTTCAACAAAGTTTGAAAGCAGTTCTCTAGTATCGGTCATAGGTCGGGACCATCCACTATCAAAGTATCAGGTATTAGATTTTTCTTGCTGAGCAGAAATATATGCAACATTGCGATACAGATCACTTTTCTTTACCCAAATTTGTTTATCTGTTGGTGACTTATCTGCGTCATACCTGAGTTTTTTATAGCAAGTGCGTTGTTTATGACCTCTAATTCCACAGAAAAACAAACTACTGAGTTCCTCTTCCTGTTTTTACCTTGGTGCATTCTTCCATGATTATGTCCATTGTGCTGTGTATACACTGTTCTTCTCTGGTTGTTGTTTTGATAAGGCGTCTGAAATTGTCTTCTGGGTCTGTACTCAAAGACATGATCATTTCCACTTCTTGTCCTAAAATTTTGTATATTCTGACCTTTATTAGAAGTACCGTAAGTCAGCTGTTTTTCTTTCCATTTTAGATTTTCTTGCAAATCCCCTCCAGAAACAAATATGTTTTCCGACTTGTTTGAGTTTCCAATATATCCAATTCCATGGTTATCGCCTTTTCTTTTGCCAATAGAGAGCAAGTGGTCCAATTTCTCAGTACCATTTGACAACATCTTTAGTTGTTTATTGGTCTCTTATAACTGTCTTCTGACAAAGTGCACTTCTTCTTCCTTAGCAGCTACTTCTTGCTTCATATCTTGAATCAGAGCTTCCAATTTCTCACTTGTCTTGATCAGTTGGATATTTAATTTGCTCATCCTAAGCCACTCATTGTAAATAGTCTCTGCATCAACTTCATCATCTTCTTCTTCAAGTTGATCTTTTTCACTTCCTTTATCATTTTCATCAATAATGCCGATAAATGCAAAAAAACTTGAATGTTCCTCTTCAGACTCATCTCCGGATTCAGAACTAGATTCACTAAACATGATTAGTGATTTTTCCTTTGCCTGGTTACTGTCAGCACATTCATTTTTAGTATGTAAAAAACCCTTGCATTTGAAACATTGTGTCTCTCTTAAGTTTTTCAGCATACTTTCTCTTTTTGCGATGCTAGGACAATCTGATTTGAAGTGATCAAATCCTTTGCATTCGTGGCATTGGGCTCCGGATTTATTCTCCTTTCTATATCTAACTTCCTCAACTGATGACTTTTTCACTCCTGACCGTTTCTTCATAAATTTTCCAAACTTCAAGACTGTCCAATCTGGTGCTTTCTGAGGTAGTCTGTAATACTACTCCTTTGCTTCCATCTTTAGCTGTATCTCCTTGTTCGAGTTGAAGTTCAAGTTCATATGCAGCCAAGATTCCAACTATTTCTTTGAAGCTTGTAGTATCTGTATTCAAGGACATGTTCATAGCAACCTTCTGTGCATGAAACTTTTTAGGAAGTTATCTCAGTAATTTTTTAACCAGTTTCTTATCGTCCAGATTCTGTCCAAGTACACTTACTTCATTTGCAATGGCATTCATTCTACTGCTGAATTCTTTTATGCTTTCATACTCCCCCATCTCCAGCTTCTCAAACTGATGTTCTAATATATCCAGACGCGTTCTTTTGACACTTGTGGTGCCTTCATGAATAGTTTCCAACGTATCCCATTCGTCTTTGGCAGACTCGCATCCTTGAATTTGTTTAAATTCATTAATGTCCACTGATGAGAAAATAGTTGTCAAGGTTTTTGCGTTGAAGGTTGAACTTCTTTTTTCACTAAGCGTCCATTGATCTGATTGCTTCTCTTTTTCATTTCCATTTTCATCAATGACAGTTGGTGGCGCCCATCCATTCTTCATGGCACTCCAGGCATCTTCATCAATTCCTCGTATACTTGCCTTCATCTTGACTTTCCAATATCCATAGTTAGACGCATCTAACATGACAGGTTTTCCAATACATATCTCTTGGTCCTTCCATTTTTGTTGTCTTCTCGGATCTCAAACCAGTTTTTAGATTTACTCTAAATTTAGGTTACCTGCTCTGATACCAATTGAAAGACTTGTAGAAGACAACTTTGCAGATAAACGAATCTTAAAGATCGAATATATAAAACAGTACTCGTTTATTTACTTGTCAATCTTTATGTACACTTGTTAGCATTTACAATGCACCAAATATCTCCACGGATAACTCCCCTTGAGTTAGAGGTAAATAAAGCCTCTACTGTTTTACTCCACTTAGTACAATATCTTTCTAAGTACACTTAAAACCTCAAAACACTTTTTCTCTCTGTTTTGTGTACTTCTCAGATATCACCCATATCCGTTAACCTTCTTTTTCTTTTTAGGTTAACTTATCTGTCTTCCACACGGCACAGCTAACCTCCCGGTTCTCCAGCCGCACCATCTTGCTGATCTCTCTTCAGCATTGACTCCCCAGATCCAACCTTGACTCCATCTTCTTCTCCTTGATCTTCTCATTGACTTCCTCCAATATCTCCTCATTTGAATTTCTGCTCCTTGAATATCTCAACCACCTAAATTAACAAATATATTCTACGATCCTATTTTTATTGTATTAACAAAAACAATCAAAGTGTTTTACAATATGAAAACTTCGATGCAATAAAGGCAACGATCTAGATAGGGAGCACTCATGGCAATGCAATTGACAATATAATTATATTGTCGTCTTCATTCGCCTGTATTCACGATACATGAAATAACATTATCTGAATGCAATTATATTATGCAAAAAATTTGGTTATCGAGACTAATTCATATCATTTACATACAATCCTAAATGGTCCGAAATAAAATGAGTTTTACAAGAACATAAATTATTTGCGGAGGATCAACCTGACAACTTAACGAGAATATTAAAGATAAGATTATAATTTCTTATCTAATGGATGCGATATAATCAAATGCTTGGCACAATTTCTGCATGTATGAGCTAATATTATAGTCATATGGGTTGTACCTTAATACGAATTATGCGTGATACGTATTAAGATTTATATTGTCGTAGAACGAGTATAACTAATTACAAATTACTAGTAAATAAATAAATTATATATCAGTATAATAGTAAAATGTGTCAATATTATTTTTTTTATTAATCATCAATATCTAAATTGAAATAGAAATTAAATTATAAAAACTGGGTTTTATCATTGTTCTACTTAAAAATTACCGGTTGAACTTTGTGACATTCTTATTTCTATTTTTATCATAATATGCAATTAGTTTCTGAAAATATCAATTATATAAATATATGTAACAATAAACCGTATACCATAAACTCTAAACTATATACTCGTTATCCTAAACCACAAACTCGAAAGTGAGATATTATGTGATAAATCTTATGATCGAAATTTAAAATTGTAGTCAATACAAATATGAAATTGATCATATAAGATAATTAGTAACTCTAGAAAAAAATCATTGTACAACCAAAAATAACTAAAATTTTATAAAATGTAGTCATGTGAACCATTTGAACCATGTTATGGATCTATTTGAACGAATCATAGATTAAACCAGTTGTAAACGTATTTAAAATAATTTTTATGGGTTTAAACATCGTATTAACGCTTTTAAACCAATTTCTATCGATTTGCTATAGATTTAAAAATATTATGATTGTATTTGAACCCATTTCAATCGATTTGAACATGTTATGTACATCTCTTTTTTTTATCGATTTCGACATGTTACATCTATTTGGAATCATTTCTATTAATTGAAACGTATTATGAACGTCTCTAAACCCATTTATATCTATTTAAACACGCTAAGAATGTATTTGAATCCAATTATATCAATTTGAACATGTTATGAATGTCTCTAAACCCATTTATATCATTTGAACATGTTAATGAACATTTCTATGTCTATCGATTTGAACATATTTGAACTCATTTATATCGATTTGAACATGTTATGAATATCTCTAAACCTATTTCTATAGATTGAACATGTTTTAAACATATGTGAACCCATTTAAAATCAATTGAAAATGTTATGAATGTCTCTAAACCCATTTCTTTCTATTTCAATGTGTTATGAATAAATTTGAACTCATTTCTATCGATGTCAACGTGTTATCAACGTTCCTAAAACCATTTTTTTATTTGAACATATTTGAATTCATTTCTATCGACTTGAATCTATTGTGAATATTCCTCAACCCATTTATATCGATTTTAACATGTATTTAAATTCATTTTCTTTAATTGAAAATTTTATTGATGTTCTGAAACCTATTTTTATTAATCTGAACGTGTGATGAATGTTTTATAAACCTTGTCAACGGATTTAAACATGTTATGAACGCTCTGAACTCATTTATATCAATTTAAACATGTTATGAACATATTTGAACTCATTTATATCGATTTGAATGTGTTATGAAACTCTGTTAAACCTATCACTATAATATTTACTATGTTTTAAATGTGTTTGAAGTCATTTCTATCGATTTAAATGTGTTATGAACATCTTTAAACATCCATTTCTATTGATTTATACATATTATGAACATATTTAAACCAATTTCTGTCGATTTGAACCTATTTTAACCAATTTGATTATGTCATGAACGTATTTGACCTATTTATATATAATTAAATATGTTATGAACGTCTCTAAATCTATTTCTATCGATTTGAACATGTTATAAACTTAATTGAATCCATTTTTATATGTTTGATTATGTTTTGAATGTCTCTAAATCCATTTTTATCAATTTAAACATGTTATATCATATTTGAACTCATTTCTATCAATTTGAATGTCTATGATTACCTCTAAACTCATTTCTATTGATTTGAGCATGTTTTGATCATATTTGAACCCATTTCTATTTGATCACAACGCTCCTTAACTTATTTATATCTGTTTCAATTTTTTTAAATCTGTTTGAACTATTTTCTATCGATTTTAACATGTTATGAAATGAGCGTATTTGAATATATTTTATCAAATTGAACGTGTTATGAATGTCATATGTCTATTGATTTAAACATATGATGTATGTATTTAAACTCATTTCTATTGATTTTAACGTGTTACAAACATCATTATATTCATTTCTATCAATTATATGTTGTAAACGTATTTAAACCTATTTAATTGATTTGAACGTGTTATTAATGTCTCTAAATCTATTTCTATAGGTTTAAACATGTTACAAACATATTTGAATCCATTTTTTACCAACTTGAATGTGTTATGAGCGATATCTAAATCCATTTTTATTGATTTAAACACGTTATGAATTTTTGTCAACTCATTATCATTTTTAAACTAAATTACATCGGTTGTAACTTGGTACAACTTTTACCATGATAAAACTAAGTCATAACTAGTTGTACCCTATTATGCTAGTAATACTGATTGAACCATGGTAGAACTAATATAACTTAGTACAATCTATATATAAAAAAGAGGATATTGCACCATGTAAACTAGATCTCCTGTTTGGTTGTTTGGTTAGTTAGAAAGCAGGGGAACACACCAAAAAGTTATGTATTCAAATGTACATGTAAAGCTCTTTTGTTCTCACATTTCTTGATGTGTTTTAATGTTGTATTGGAGTGACATATTTAGTAACCAGTTGGTTTTGAATATTTTCAGGTCTTATATAACAAAGGATAATATGGTAGTATATCTCATCTTTCGCACCAAAGCACTATTATAGAGTAGTGTTGCAATGAGTTGTGTGTTGTGGACATATTTGGGCATGCTGCTGTTTGGTATTGGGTTACGATTTTCTTCTAACTTGAGTTTGTTGTGTAGTGAACTTCACAGGGCACATTAGTGAACTATGTCGGTTCATGACTTCTTCTTCATGGGATGGAACAGATGGAATTCATGGAAACATGAGAGGGAGCCAAATCTACCAAACTAATCCTCGAATGACAAGCCAAAGTACTATTATGGAGTAGTGTTGTAATGAGTTGGGTATTGTGGACATCTTTGGGCATGCTGCAGTTAGGTATTGGGTTACGATTTTCTTCTAATTTGAGTTTGTTGTGCAGTGAACTTTACATGGCACATTAGTGATATATGTCGGTTCGTGATTTCTTCTTAATGGGATAGAACAGATGGAATTCATGGAAACATGAAAGGGAGCCAAAGCTATCAAACTAATCCTCGAATGACAAACCAACCCTTAAATGATGATGATACTAAAGATACAGACAATATCCCAGATGGAAAATTGTATGTGATTTGATACGGACAACAATGTCAACATTTATCCTGTTCGACGATGCCTACGTCATTTTCAAACCAACTCCCACACCATTTTTGAACCTCGCTAACGACACAATTGGTTCGACGACAAGACCCAACCCCAAGATATTCCAGAGAGATGCGTTGCTTGCTTTGATCTAAGATGGTGAGTCGTTGCTTTGATCTAAGGCGATGTGGCATCCACAGAGATATGAGGAGAAACTCTTGTGAATGACTCATCTGGGTTACGGTCTCGATGCGACAACGACGAAAATTGAGTTAGGACTGATTAAAGAATCAGTCTTTTAAAAAGTGGATTTTAGATATATACATGAATTGTGTGTTTAGAATAGAGTTAAACAATAAAGGCTCGTACCTCCTTAAAATTTTATGGGCTTATAAAAAATGGCTGTAGAATTCTCGTGTAGATGAAGGGGAAGAGTGGGAAAAAGAGACAAAAAGGTTTGAAGGAAAGAAGGAGAATAAAGGGATTGAGGACAAAAATGGAAAAAGCCAATCCGAGAGTTGTAGGCTACTGGAGGTAAAAGTGGATAAGGTGATACCAAGAAAAAAGATTTTCGACATGTTCCTTTTTTACCGTATTATTTTTTAATTAAAAAGATAAAAATATATTTTACATTTAATATATAAATTTATTGATTTTTATTAAAATATAATGATATTTTTGGAAGTGATGGTGGGATAATAATCCCACTAGAATATAGAGATGCTTTTTGGAAACTATAATGATATTTTTGGAAATGATGGTGGGATAATAATCCCACTATAATTCAATAGATTCAATAGAGATGTTTGTATTTTATAGAAAACAATTCACTTTAATATCCAAATATAATAAATTAATCGATTTTGTATGTATAATTTAGGATTATTTTTTTTATTTTTTCACAAAACTTGGTAGAACGTGATATCATTGAATATCAAAATTGGTATGATCATAAACATTAAAATAATGTATTTTTTGTGTGATTTATATAAAATAAATAATTATTATATTCAATTATAGGAAAATGTAGCTTTTAGAAAATCTAAAATCTGGTTTTAGTCTTTTCTATGAGTTTAGTCCAACATGTCCAATTTGATGTTATATATAAATATATATATATATATATATGTTCTTTTTTTTCGCTAAGATGTTATCTATTGTATTTTTTATTATATTTTAGTTTAACATAAGTAATTATTTTTAAAAAGCAATCCCAAAAAATTGGTATTTATCTATATATATTCATATTATCTGATTTTTATACTTTATTATACTATGTAAATATAAATAAATAAGTTTCTTAAAAAAATTATATGATTCATTTTATAAAAAAAACGTAAACTACATTAAGAATTTTAAAAATTAATTTGATTTTTATTGATACAATCAGAAATTGATTAAAGTTGATTTTATATCATTTCAACTACTACTATTAAATATATAGTAATATTATATCGTACAAAAGTCCGTCTAATTTTGAAATATGAATCTTTATAATTAAGAAAATTTATTATAATTTCTTTAAAAAAAGTTCCGTCTATATTTGGAATAACAATATTTTTATAACTTAATAGTTAAATAAATAATATTAATATTAATTGTAATAATAATTAGAAATATTTTAATTAAGTGAGAGATTAAATTTAATCAAATACCACACAATATTTAAAATATTGTCGTCAAGATCATTTTAGATTAAAGTTTGTATTTTTAAAACCTACTCATTCAAGGTTTCAATTGGCAGTAAATCTTCAATAATCGAACCTAAATCTATACTCAAAATAGTTCTGTTGATCTGAACTCGTTTACAATTCATGATACTGGTTCGGAACTGCTAATTTATAATTTTAATATATACAAAATAAACCAACTATAAAACTAGATGAAATAATTAATTCAAATTACCACAGTGTCGAATTGTATGCTAAAAATTGCTATGTTTTGGTATAGATGTAATACTGAATCTTTCGTATTTTTATGCAAACTTAATTTATCCTTTAGTCGTGTTATTTTTTAAACGAATTTTGAAATAAAACTCTCTTTTCACTTTATCTTTTATTTAGAACGAAACTCTGATAAAGAACATGTTACTTCTGATCGAATATGGGAATTGAAATCCTTAATGAATCGAACTCTGATAAATAAAGTGTGTTTTTTAATTATTGCTCTCTCTTTTTGTGAACCAAAAATATAGAGCTCTGCAAAACGATCACTTTATTAGAGAACAACCAAATGCCTTATATAGGCTTTACAAATCAAAGAAACAGATGGGAAACAGAGTGGAAAGAGTTTAACAGATCATAACGTCCGATCATATTATTCAGCAAAACAAACTTGACTTAGCTAATTGAATAAGTCTTAAGTGATTCAAACTAATCTCAACAATCCCTCCCTTGAACTGAACCTTCTTGAAGATCAGTTCATCTTAAGCATTCCAGTGGCTGCTCGGATCCTTTCAAATGAAGCTAACTTTAATGGTTTCGTCATGATGTCCGCAAGTTGATTCTCTGTGCTGCAATAGACCAGCTTCAAAATGCCTTCTTTAGTTAAGTCTCTTAGGAAATGATACCTGACCTTTATGTGCTTAGACCTTCCATGCATAACTGCATTCTTCGACAACTTAATAGTGGAAGTGTTGTCGTATAGTAGCACCATCTCTGCAGCTTGCACTTGACTAATTTCTTCTAGTATCCTCCTCATCCATATGGCTTGACAGGCGCATGTTGCAACTCTAACATACTCAGCTTCTGTGCTCGAGAGAGTCACTATCGGTTGCTTTCTTGAAGACCCAGCCACTGCTCCTCCACTCATCAAAAACAAATAACCAGATGTACTCTTACTATCATTCATATCTCCTGCATAGTCACTGTCGGTATAAGCCACTAACTCACTGCTTTCTTCTCGCTTATACCAAATTCCATACTCCATCGTTCCCTTTAAGTATCTCATGATACGCTTAACTACTGCAAAATGAAGTTGTGTCGGATTCGACATGTAACGACTCACGAGATTCACCACAAACATTAAGTCGGGACGTGTTGCAGTAAGATACATTAGACTTCCCACCATCTGCTTGTACAATGTTGGATCAACCTTTGCCCCTGCTTCATCTTTACCAATCTTCTGTCCATGCACGATTGGATTGGACACGGGATTGTAATCTTGCATTCCAAATCGATTTAAAACTTCTGCAGCGTACTTCTTTTGGAAAATGAAGATCCCATCATCCTTTTGAGTCACTTCAATGCCCAAAAAGTACCTCATGTGTCCTAGATCTATCATGTCAAATTCCCTCTCCATCGAACACTTGAACTCATTTAGCATTTCTTGGTCATCTCCTGTGAACAGTAGATCGTCAACATAGACACTTACTATCAGCACTTTGTCTTCCTTTCTCTTGACAAACAAAGTTTGTTCGCTAGGACTGCTCGTGAAGCCTTCTTTGATGAAGTAAGCCTCAATGCGACTGAACCAAGCTCTCGGTGCTTGTTTTAAGCCGTAGAGAGCCTTGTGGAGCTTATAAACCATGGATTCCTTTCCTTTTACCTCATAGCCTTGAGGTTGCTCCACAAATACATCTTCTTCTAACTCTCCATGCAAGAATGCAGATTTAACATCTAATTGATAGACTTCCCATCCCTTTTGTGCGGCTAGAGCAAGAATCATTCGAACTGTGTCCATTCGAGCAACAGGAGCGAATACCTCTGTATAATCTATCCCGTACTCTTTTGCGTAGCCTTTCACTACTAACCGTGCTTTGTACTTGTCCACCTCTCCAAGTTCATTGAACTTTGTTTTATAAATCCACTTCGCACCGATGGCTGTAGCAGTTGCTGGGAGATGAGTTAGTGTCCACGTTTTGCTCTTTTCAAGGGATTTGATCTCTGTTTTCATCGCTTGTCTCCATTTTGGATACTCGGTGGCTTCATGAAAACTTGTGGGATCTGAGATAATCATGAAAGAAAGATTGTCAAGATCAAAGCTTACCATGTTGATTTCATCTTCCATGTCTGAAAGATCATCTCCTGACGTGTAATCGGCAGCCCAAACTGGTGGATTCCGAGCTCTTCCTCCCCTTCCAGCTGGTGCTTGAATGGTCTCAACCGTATTTTCACCTTCCTCTACTTGTTCTGCATTGTTTTCTTCTTCCCTTTCTTCGTTTCTGGTTTCTATTTCTTCATTGGACCATTCAAGTTCAGCCGACTCCTCTGCAGGTACGCTTTTGCTCCAATCCCACGCTTTATCTTCTTCAAATACTACATCTCGGCTAGTGTGAATCTTCTTCTCTACTGGATCATACAACCGATAAGCTTTTGATTCGCTGGATTTAACATCTAATTGATAGACTTCCCATCCCTTTTGTGCGGCTAGAGCAAGAATCATTCGAACTGTGTCCATTCGAGCAACAGGAGCGAATACCTCTGTATAATCTATCCCGTACTCTTGTGCGTAGCCTTTCACTACTAACCGTGCTTTGTACTTGTCCACCTCTCCAAGCTTATTGAACTTTGTTTTATAAATCCACTTCGCACCGATGGCTGTAGCAGTTGCTGGGAGATGAGTTAGTGTCCACGTTTTGCTCTTTTCAAGGGATTTGATCTCTGTTTCCATCGCTTGTCTCCATTTTGGATACTCGGTGGCTTCATGAAAACTTGTGGGATCTGAGATAATCATGAAAGAAAGATTGTCAAGATCAAAGCTTACCATGTTGATTTCATCTTCCATGTCTGAAAGATCATCTCCTGACGTGTAATCGGCAGCCCAAACTGGTGGATTCCGAGCTCTTCCTCCCCTTCCAGCTGGTGCTTGAATGGTCTCAACCGTATTTTCACCTTCCTCTACTTGTTCTGCATTGTTTTCTTCTTCCCTTTCTTCGTTTCTGGTTTCTATTTCTTCATTGGACCATTCAAGTTCAGCCGACTCCTCTACAGGTACACTTTTGCTCCAATCCCACACTTTATCTTCTTCAAATACTACATCTCGGCTAGTGTGAATCTTCTTATCTACTGGATCATACAACCGATAAGCTTTTGATTCGCTGTTGAATCCCATCAGAACACATTTGACACTCTTGTCATCCAGCTTTGTTCGCTTTATGTCAAGGATATGGACATATCCTACACACCCGAAGACTCTAAAGTATCCCACAGAGGGTTTTCTGCCACTCCATGCTTCTTCCGGTGTCATGTTTTCAACCGCAGCCGTAGGAGACCTGTTTAGAACATGGTTCGTCCACTGTACTGCTTCTGGCCAAAAGTTTCTTGGGACTCCTTTATCGGTGAGAACTGTCCTCACCATGTTCATGATGGACCTGTTCTTTCGCTCCGCAACGCCATTTTGCTGTGGAGTATAGGCGGTTGTGAGTTGTCTGTTGATCCTTTGGCTTTCGCAATACTCCTTGAACTCCATAGAATTGTATTCTCCCCCTCTGTCTGTTCTTAAGCACTTAATAGACATTCATGTCTGCTTTTCCACAAATGCTTTGAACTGTTTGAAAAGGTGAAAAACTTCCGACTTCTCCGATGCAAAATAGATCCAGGTTTTACGAGAGAAGTCATCAATGAAGCTTATTAGGTACCTTTTCTCTGTGTGTGACTTTGGAGTGATTGGCCCGCATAGATCCAAATGTATGAGCTGCAATTTCTCAGTCGCTCTCCAAGTGCTTTGACGTGGAAATGTGATTCGATGTTGTTTCCCTTTCATGCAAGTTTCACATTCCTTTGTGTTTTGTATTACTTTGGGTAGACCCATGACCATGTTTTTGTTGTGCAGAGTGAGTAGTCCCTTACAGCTGAGATGACCATATCAATGATGCCATAACTCTGTCTTGTTTAAGTTGTCGATTTGTAGACATTGCTTTTTCTCTTCTGTTTTATTACACGTTTTCGCTAAGAGAACGTACATCCTGTTAGCACTCATAATTGACTCTGCGATCTTGCCCTTTGTGGGATGATAAATGCTACATATCTTCTCTGCTCCTCCTTTGAACAATACGTCTAGCCCCTTTTCTTGTAGCTGACCCACGCTAAGCAAGTTATTCTTCAAGTCCGATACGTAATACACGTCACTCATCACATAACACACTCCTATGATCTTTACTGCACCTTTGCCCCCAACTTCAAGTTTGTGATTGTTTCCAAGCTTAACACTGTGTGTGAAACTTGTGTCCAGAGTAGAAAACAAGTTTCGATCTCCACACATGTGGTTCGAGCATCCCGAGTCAACAAACCACGCCTCACTTCTCTCTTGGAGTTCTACATACGCCATAAGTAAAACCTCTTCTTCATCTCCTATCTCTGCGTAATGGACTTCATTCTTCTGACTTGGACATTCATATTGAAAATGTCCAAGTTTGTGGCACTTGTAACATTCGATTGTGGCTTTGTTGAAAGATCTTCCTCTTCCTCTACCGCGTCCTCTGAAGGAACCTCTTCCTCTGCCTCCTACATTTAGTGCTTGATCATCCTCATCATAGCTAGTTCTTCTTAGCTTTTGTTCGTGAACCGCTAAGGAACTTTGCAGTTCATCAATGGACATGCTTGTTGTGTCCTTGGATTCTTCGATCGAGATCACCACGTAAGTGAATTTGTCTGTCAATGTCCTAAGAATATTTTCCACGATCTTTGAATCTGACATATCTTCACCATTCCTCCTCATTTTGTTCGACACTGACATGACTCTCCCAAAGTAGTCATCAATCTTCTCATCTGTCCTCATGGACAAAACTTCAAATTCTCTTCTCAAGGTGTTGAGTAGAGATCTCTTCACTCTCTCGTTACCACCAAACTTCCTCTTCATTGATTCCCATATCACTTTGGAAGTTCGCCTGTCGAGAATCTGCTAAAAAACAGTCCGATCAATCGCCTGGAACAGATAATGTTTCACTTGATGGTCTTTCATTTTGAGATCCTCCAGATTCTTTCGTTGCTGAGCCGTTGTCTCCACACCTTCTACTGTCTCTGTGTAGCCGTCGGCCACCATACTCCATAGGCCCTTAGCTCTCAATAGATTCTCCATCAGCTCACTCCAATGATCGTAATGACCATCGAACCGAGATATCTTTGTGAGTGTTTTGTCTTCACTCATTTTCTCTCTTTTGATCTCTTTGTTTTGCTCTGATACCAATTGTGAACAAAAAATACAGAGCTCTGCAAAACGATCATTTTATTAAAGAACAACCAAATGCCATATATTACAAATCAAAGAATCAGATGAGAATCATAACGTCCGATCCTATTATTCAGCAAAACAAACTTGACTTGGCTGATTCAAACTAATCTCAACACTTTTCACATAGAATCAAACTTATAAATATGTTACTTTTGAATCGAATCTTGCACTCAAACTCGCAGCTCAATTTTTACAATCAAGTTCTAATATATGTAATGTGCCATTTTCTAATCGAATTTTGAAATTAATCTTTCTTCTCACTTACATCATAACATTTAGAATAGCAATTCAAGTCTCTTCTCCTTTAAATATTTCCACTTAATATCGAACTCTACACAATGTGTTAGTTATGAATCAAACTTTTTAAAATCGAACTCTCTTCTTACTTGTACTTTCCACATAGAATCAAACTCAAGGTGAGTCACTTTTGAATGGAATTTTGAAGTACACAAAAACATTACACTAAAATCTAGAGAAAATCGTTGAACCATAAAAAAAAAATCTGTCCATCAAAAGGTATAGTGGGGAGAAACGAGGACCTACACTTTTAAACCCTCTTCAGTTTTTTTTTTGTCTCAGCAAAAATTTAACCAAATAGTTCTAATAACCTCAACCTTAGAAACCAAAGAAGCCGAGCTCACTTGCTTTCTCCTTCTCGAACGTCTCGAAGTACTGATAAATGATGGTGACTGCAAGCAATATTCCTGTTCCCGACCCAATCGCTCCCATGAAGTCAGCCAAAACGGTGAGTGCTCCAATGCACATTCCTCCGAAAGCTGCTGCTGTCGGGATATACCTGTTCAGTTCTTTCTGCAAGTTTGAGTCTCTGTGTCCCGGCATCACCATTTGTTGTTCCTATATTGCGAGAGAAGAGAATTTAGCATCCGGAATCTCTATGCGTAAAAGTTCTTTAGATGATGGGGCAATGAAAAATAACACATACCTTGAGCTGCTTAGCTACATCCCTTGCGGAAGATCCAGAGACTTCAATCCAAGTCTTTGAGAAAAGCGCACAGGCTGCGAGCATGAAGACGATATAGAACAGAGCATGGAAGGGATGAGCTGCCATGTCCGAGAAGCTGCCACAACCATAGAAAAGGCATATCAGGCTGTCGATACAAGTGAAGGTGTAAACAAGTAAATCAGGGTTACACAAGGCTGGGGACAGAAGAAGAGACCACATTACCTTGCTGGGGCCGTAACGTAGTAAGCAAGACCACCGACTGGTATAGACTGGCCACTGTACTCAGATTCTTTCCATTGTCCCAATAGGTTAACAAAGAAGTTTCCACCAAATCTCCTGTAGAGAAGCTGTAGACAACATGTAATGTCAAATTAAAATACTGGTATAATGTCTACTAGATAGCTGCTTCATCTGACACAGGAAGAATGTTAATACCTGAGAGATGAAATAAAGGTTTGATACGAGAGCAGATTGAAGGATGATGGGCATGTTGGAAGTGTAGAAGAGCTTGATCGGGTAAGAACCCTGCTGCCCACGGGCATTCTTAGACCTCACGGGCAAAACAACACGAAAACCTTGGAAGTAGATCACAATCAGGAAGATTAAGACAGTCGAAAGCAAGTTGGTAACATTTGGAAGGTTTTGACGGTAGAAAGCCTGGCGGAGTGCAGCAACCTTGTTGGACTTGGTTATCAGCATGTGGAACAAAGCAATGACAGCACCTTCGAACTCAGCTCCACGTCCAGTGTTAATGGTTGTAGGGCTGAATGCTTTCCAGATTATACTTTCACTGCATCACCATCATTTTGTAGTGTAAGAACCACTTATTCTATAATAAGTCATAGAAGAAGAAAAAAGTATCTCAAATGTGAAGACAAAAATCTACTTGCCAGATATTGGTTGCTATGAAAAGGGAGATCCCTGAGCCGAGACCATATCCCTTCTGAAGAAGCTCATCAAGGCAGATAACAATGATTCCCGCGAAGAAAAGCTGAAGGATGATGAGAAAGGCATTTCCAACACCAAGTTGGCCAACAGGACCATACATTCCAGAAAGAACATATGCAACAGCCTCACCAATGGCAATGAGAATGCCAAGCAGCTTTTGGGCACCATTCCTATGATAAAAGTACAAATACAACACAAAAGAATAAGACACAAGCCAACTCAACAGCAGGCCAAGCAACAATTTGGCTACTTACATGAGGGCGCGATCCTCACGGACATTGTTGTCCACCTCGATAATCTTTGACCCTGCTAAGAGTTGCATCACCAGCCCAGAGGTGACAATAGGAGTAATACCGAGCTCCATCACAGTCCCACGGTTTGATGCGAGAATGACACGCATCCAATAGAAGGGATCAGCACCTGTCGTAGAGTGAATTCCATAGAGCGGAAGCTGACTGCAGACGAGGAAAATGAAAAGAGAGATCACAGTGTAGATGACCTTCTCCCTAAACGGAACTTTTCTGTCAGCACTCTGAACCTCTGGCAGAAAAGCAAGGAATGGCCTGACCAGATGCAAAACTCTAAAGCCTCCTCCCATTGTTGTAATAGAAACAGATTAGATCAAGTTGATTTGCCTCTGCAAATTTCAGAAAGAACATTCACTTCAGTATCAAAGCATCGAGAGCTAAAAGGGTTGTAATACAGAATCACAAAATCAAATTGTAAATTGGGAAAAGAACAATCTCAGAACATGCTATCTGCAGATAAAAAAATCGCTTATCAAACGGCAAAACATTACATGAATAGTCATTGCACATCCGGAAGAATCCTACAATATGACTTTAATTCAAACAACAAACCACTGACAAACGAGACAACTCGAAATCATAAGAAAGTCGAGCAAATCCAGACACCAAAGAATGTAAAAAAAAAACAGAAAATTAAATCATGAACCAAAAGTTTTCGCAGCAGTGCCTTGTGTATTCGATCAAACAAACGAATCCAAGCACAAAATGATAAATAGGGTTAAACTACTAAACCCTAGGAATTGGAAAACTAAATCCTACCTGATCAATAGAAGAAACTAAAACAAGAACAAGAAAAAATTGTAAACACTCTCTCACGCGACATTAAAGTATATTATCCGAAACCAGATCTGCCACGGAATCTCTGATCCAAACAGAAAACTCTCACTTCTCCTTAAATTTCAACAACAACAACACAGATCAAGCAACAGAAAGCCGATTCAGCTCCACACAAAAAAAATAAATGAGAACAACTTACAAATTCCGCAGGAGAGAACAGAAATTCAGAGAAAACATATGAAATTGGGGAGAGATAAAAAGGAGAAAAGTCAGATCAAAGGAGACGCGGATTTACTCACGATCTATCGACGGCGAGAGATATACGGAACACCTCCGAATCCAAAGGTTCCAATGTTTTTTCTAGTGCCCTAGAAAAAAAAATCCTTGTAGCTTCGATGATCAACGAAGACAAGGTCCTACTTATTATAACCAAATTTTAATTTCTTTCGGAGATTTATTTCCCTTTATTTTTTGCATTTTATTCGTGGGTTGTTGAAGGATCGTGGCATTACATGAATGAGATGCTCGACACGATAGTATACCGAATCATATTCTGCCACGTGGCGAAAGTATCTCCGATATTGGGCCGCTTACATAGAAGGGCGAGTTTATGGGCCAGGCCTTTAGATTTATATATTTACATTACATTGGAATATTGGTAAATTGACACATATGCATCAAATAAAATATTCGAATTTTGCTCTCTTAGAAAATTAATTTTACCATATAGTAACTACTATAATGAATCAAGCCTTTCGTGCGGGGTAACAGTATATGATTTAAAAAAATGGAACTTTAAAAAATAATAATAGTTATCTCTCGCAAATCAATATTTAAATACATTTATTTATTGATATAAAATATTTAAAACTATCACAATTAATTCTTTCTGAATTAAACCGTACTATCAAATACATTATGAATCATATATTTGTTTTCTAATCGCTCACTCAAATAGTATATGATTAGAATATCAGCTATTACATATATTCTCGCCATATCTCACCCTAAACATCTATATCTTTTAAAAGTATTCTTCAATACCAAAATCCAGCTTGAAATCAGAAATAACTTTTCATACCCTTTAGCATGTTCAGCAATGATTCACGAGCAACCTCTCTCGATCTTCAACAATTTCTTCTTTTTTTTCATCCTTCCAACTTTTTCTCCAATAAATAAATCTTTCTTCATTTTCTTATAGTTCTCAACAACTTGAAATTTAAATATTTAAATGTACAACAAACATTCTAATATATAGTTAATTTAAAATTTCAACACATACGATAAATGTTTCTTTTTTTTGTATTTTGGATAACCGAGATTATTTGCATAATATCATTGCATCTAAGTAATTTTTTTTTCATATTTCTCAACCTTTAATGAATGAATAAGGAAGTTTTATTTTTATTCCAATTGTAGCCGCTAATTTGTTTCTTTATTGAATTTCTAATTGTATAGCCTCGTAATTTTCACTGCATAAATTGCTTTGATTATTTCAAATAAATGATATTTGTTTAGATTCAACCAAATAATGATAGAATTCATCAACATCGAATTGTTAGAAAAGTCTATCTCCTTTTAGCAAAATTGAGGATTTAGTAGATCTTTCTTAAAGTCGTATGACATGAATTCTCATAAATTTACACGTATTCGAGATTTTATTGAAATTGAAATGTTTGGTTTAAGATCGATATGATTATAATATTCATCTTCACCACGTAGAAATAGTAAAATATATTGAAGTGGTAAATATGATGTATTAACATAACATTTATTATTCGAAATATGTACAAAGGTTTGTTATTTTTTCGTACAATTATTTTAGCAACTGATTATAACTATTTTTAGATCAATGCTTTTGACTTTATTTTTCAATATTTTAGATTTTATTCCTTAAATTTAAATTTATTATTTTTTTGAAATTTTAACTTGTAATCAATTATTTAAACTTTACTTAAGAAATAAAATAAAATTTTCTTTTCTAAAAAGTTTAATCGATTTATAAAAATAATCAATATTTAAACATATTAATAAATTTTTTAAAAAATAATCAATATTTTAGAATATTAATCATATTTATATTTTTATTATTAAAAATAACAATATTACCTACTATTATACCATCACTATGGGTGAAACCTGAACCACATGCGGGTTATTTTAGACAATCAATGCACTTATTCGTATATTTACTTTTTAATGTGATTGATTTAAAACAATGGATTTTCAATAGCATAATAATATTTTGTATAGTCTACAATATTTTATAGTACATTATTGTCAAGTGATTCAATAAAATAATAGAGAATCCGAAAAAAATATAAAATCTTCAAGAAACCTTTATAAAGCATCGTATACTTATTAAATCAAATGATTTTAAATCTTTTGAAGTCTAAATATGTAAAAAATAAAATAAAGCTAAATAAATAGAAATCGAGTAAATTAAATTCTATTGGTTTATTGTATTATATAGTGATAACGTCTTTCGCCCATATGTGTATTTAATATAAACAAATAATTAAAAAAAAGATAAAAATTGAGTTGATGGACTCTATAAATTTACTTGTAAACCTATTGATGATCTTTAGTTTTCTATCAGTGTAGATCTTTATAGTTGATGATGTATCAATAATATTAAATTTACATGTCATAAATAAACAAGATATAATTCATTTGTAACACTTGAAGTGTTATAATACTTACCGCGAACCAGTTTAGGAAATACAGCTGTGACCACCATAATAATTTTTCTAAGCATCAGTTCTTCTATATATGATCGAATATTAGCTGTTAGTTCATCCAACGATGAATGTTTGATGATAACGTTCCTGTTTTCAATTTACAGTGTTAGAATGAAAATTAACTAATACATTTAGATAACAGTTTAATGGGATAAATAAAAAATATATATATATATATATCTTAATTGTTAATCATTAAGTGTATGTAAAATTTTTGTGTTGAAGATGCCATAATTAAATTTGTTTCATGTACTCCCATTAGCAGTCTGACAACATTTGATATTTATAAAAATAACAAACCATAAATTAGAATTAGGTAATAATATAATTAGTAAATTATCGGGGAGTAACCTGGTAATTCTTCTTGTTTGTTTGCCAATGAAAGCAAGTTTTTATATGATATTATTTTGAATCTTTCTTTTTGAATATGATTGGTTCCATTAACGATCCTTTGGACAATGAAATTTTCAATAAAATAAATCTATATATAAAAAGTTGCAAAATCCTTGGCTTCTCATGCTGCCACCTAAGCATAATTTTTTATTTTATTTTATTTTTTTACAAAAAATCAATATATTTATTTTGTATATTTAATGACATTTTAAAACCTCTTTCTTCAATTAATGTGGAGTAATCTAAAAATTTAAAATACTTTAATGTATTTCAATAAGTTAATTTATAAATTCAATTTTAAATATAAATAAAACTAAATGGTTCAATGTTTGCAAAAGTTTGAATACAAATTTAAAAGAAAAATTCAATTATAATTAAATATTTCAAAATTTTAATTACAATTAAATAAAAGATTTACATATTTATATGAATAAAAATATATAATATATTTACATGAATGTTTAGTTATAAAAATATTTAAAACATGTTAGAAACTAATGTTTAGTTATAAAAATATTTAAAACATGTTAAAAACTAATGAAAAGAGACATAAATATAACATAAATAATAATCATATAAATTTTTTATATAAATTTATTAAAAAAAATTTATTCATGAGCTCTACAAAATATTTCAAAATTTAAATTCTATATATAAAAATTTGCAAAATCTTTGGTTTCTCATGCTCCCACCTAAGCATGATTTTTTATTTTATTTTATTCTTTTTACAAAAAATCAATATATTTATTTTGTATATTTAATGACATTGTAAAACCTCTTTCTTCAATTAATGTGGAGTAATCTAAAAATTTAAAATACTTTAATGTATTTTAATAAATTAATTTATAAATTCAATTTTAAATATAAATAAAACTAAATTGTTCAATATTTGCAAAAGTTTGAATACAAATTAAAATAAAAATTCAATTATAATTAAATATTTCAAAATTTAAATTACAATTAAATAAAAGATTTACATATTTATATGAATAAAAATATATAATATATTTACATGAATGTTTAGTTATAAAAATATTTAAAACATGTTAGAAACTAATGTTTAGTTATAAAAATATTTAAAACATGTTACAAACTAATGAAAAGAGACATAAATATAATAAAAATAATAATCATATAAATTTTTATATAAATTTATTAAAAAAATTTTATTCATGAGCTCTACAAAATATTTCAAAATTTAAATTCTATATATAAAAATTTGCAAAATTTTTGGCTTCTCATGCTCCCACCTAAGCATGATTTTTTATTTTATTTTATTTTTTTTACAAAAAATCAATATATTTATTTTGTATATTTAATGACATTTTAAAACCTCTTTCTTCAATTAATGTGGAGTAAACCTCTTTCTAATATGGAGTAATTTAAAAATTTAAAATACTTTAATGTATTTCAATAAATTAATTTATAAATTCAATTTTAAATATAAATAAAACTAAATTGTTCAATGTTTGCAAAAGTTTGAATACAAATTAAAATAAAAATTCAATTATAATTAAATATTTCAAAATTTAAATTACAATTAAATAAAAGATTTA
>CM071872.1:23591643-23610172 GCA_036759665.1 Gynandropsis gynandra | reverse complement strand
ATAAATATAATATAAATAATAATCATATAAATTTGTTATATAAATTTATTAAAAAAATTTTATTCAGAACTCTGCAAAATATTTCAAAATTTAAATTTCATGTATAATTATATAACAAGTTTATGTATTTACATGAATAAAAAAATGAATATAGCATATGTTAACATGAAAATTTGTTATAAAAAATAACAAATATTAGCAACTAAAAAAATTAGAAAAATAATCTATATATAGAAAGTAACAAAATCCTTGGCTTTTCATGTTGTCACCTAAACATTATTTTTTTCTTCAAAAATTAATATATTTATTTTGTATATTTAATGGAATTTTTAAAATCTCTTTCTTCAATTAATATATCAAAACTTAAATTTCATGTGCAATTATATAATAACTTTATGTATCTATATATAAAAAAGTAGCAAAATATTTGGCTTCTCATTCTGCCACCTAAGTATTATTTTTTATTTTATTTTTTCAACAAAACTCAATATATTTATTTTGTATATTTAATGATATTTTTAAAACGTCTTTCTTCAATTAATATGGAGTAATCTAAAAATTTAAAATACTTTAATATATTTCAATAAATTAATATATAAATTCAATTTTAAATATAAATAAAACTAAATGGTTCAATGTTTACAAAAATTTGAATACAAATTAAAATAAAAAAATCAATTGTAATTAAATATTTCAAAATTTAAATTACAATTAAATAAAAGATTTACTTATTTATATGAATAAAAATATATAGTATATTGACATGAATGTTTATTTATAAAAAAATATTTATATTTAGATATAAAAAAATGAAAACAATATCAGAAAGTAATGAAATAAATTAAATAAATAAAATATAGACATAATCATATAAATTTGGTATGTAAATCCGTATAAGATTTTTATTTTTGAAATTTATAAAATATTTTAATATTTCAAAATTGAATTTTTATGTAATTATATTAAAAAATTACATATTTATATGAATAAAAATATAAATTATATTTACATGAAATTTGGGTTATAAAATAATTGTAAACTATTAGAAACGAGTGAAAAGGGAAAATTTTGATAAATAATCATATAAATATGTTATATAAAACTATATAAACTAAAAAATATTGTAATATTTCAAATTTTAAATTTTATATATAAAATATAACAAATTTACGTATTTATGTGAATAAAATTAATAGTATATTTACGTGAATGTCTGGTTATAAGAAATTGAAAAAAATATTAGAAATTGATGAAATGAGACAAATAAATAAAATAAAGATAGATAAACATATACATACTTTGGATAAATCTATATACTTTTTCTTATTCATGAATTCTATGAAATACATTAATATTTCAAAATTTATATTTGATGTGTAGTTATATAACAAATTCGCGTACTTAGATGAAAGTTTGGTTATAAAAATATGAAAAATATTAGAGACTAATGAAATGAAACAAATGGTAAAATTGATTGCCTATTATATTATATCTACAACTATTTTCATATGTTACTTGGTTGATATTGTGATTCTTCCATGGTAAATCAACAACTGTAATTTTTCAATAGACTTTTTTAGTCCTTAATTTCCATACGTATTAGGACATATATTTAATTCGACCCTAATTTCTAGACAGATTAGAGACCAAAATTTGTTTATTCAAAAAAATTCAAGACGATAAAAAATCATCTGAAATTTGGGACAGATTTTTTGTTTGTTAGGCTCTTTAAAGAAATAGAGACAAAAGTTCGATTGAACATAGAATCACCATGCTTGAAAGTAGAATAATGAAGGTTACTTGGTATAAAATTCTTCTTTATTTAAGCTTTTTGCATGTGATACTAAGAATTATGGTTTTATATAGTAAATAATTTGTTTTTCAAGTTGTTAAGAAGATATTGGAATGGAAAGAAATGAACAATATCAAATCTTTAACATCTCATAGGAGTTTAGAAGCTGTGAACATAAAGAATAGTAGAAGACGAGTGAATTATAAATTTAAACTAATTAACTATGTTAATGAGCTTGCTTTCGGTGAAATGATAGAAGAGGATGAAAGAGAAGGATGAAAGAGAAAGATGAACATAGAAGAGGAAACGATTCATTTGTTCATGTAGATTATACTGTAAATCCCTTGAAATTTCTTTGCCATTATTCATACAAAAAAACATGATGGAGTTTTGATTTCATTTTTTATTATATTTTATATTATTAAATAAACATGAATAATAAAGAAAATGCAGAGAAAATTTGAGAAATTTTGGAAGAAAAAAATAAATATTGCAAAGTTAATTAAAATTCTAACCAATAAACACCAAATACTATATATCACCATATAATAATATATTATATATGTTACATGTTTTTAATTTTTTTCAGTCTAACTATGAGTGAGATGATCCAATTATTTTGTTTTCCATATGATTTTAGCATATAGAAGAAATATTATAACAATCAATTATATTTTACCTCATTGATATTCTATTACCTTCATATTTTTTAAACTATAATGTGTTATTAAAAGAATATTTAAAAATATATTTTCTGCTTAATTTTATTATTAAAATAGATCAATTTTATATTATAACATTCTGATATTTTTATTAGCATTTATTACCTATTATTCGATAAAATAATATATACGCAATGTCATGAACCAAAATTTTTAATATTTCTAATATATCGATTTATTTTTAATAAATTCATTTATATTATATATTTGCAAATTTGTAACATCCCGCGTATCGCGCGGGTTCTTTTTCTAGGAAACTAACCCGCGCGATGGATCCTGAAAAATATGCTGAGTGGATCCTGAACGTACCATTGTTCCC
The DNA here is from genome assembly GCA_036759665.1 of Gynandropsis gynandra. NCBI lineage: Eukaryota > Viridiplantae > Streptophyta > Magnoliopsida > Brassicales > Cleomaceae > Gynandropsis > Gynandropsis gynandra. The sequence goes on along the minus strand of CM071872.1, from coordinate 23,607,339 downwards.
TCAGTCGTCTTTAAAGGTAATTATTATACCTATAAGATAATCTGTATTTCATGCTTTTAATACATTTATCTTTCAACTTTAGATTCATTTACAAATTGTTGTTTTTTTAACAGGTTCTTTCAACCTAAACCAATATAATTACCGACTGAATAGTATTCTTTCTTAAAACAATTGCTTTGCCATTCCAAATGATATTTCATTCTTCATGTTGTTTTTTTTTTTTAATTTCATACTTCTTTCAACTTTCTCATGGGTTATAACATATTTATAACGTAACGTTTTTTTCAGTCCCGCGCATCGCGCGGGTTAGTTTCCTAATTTTTTATTAGATTTTTTCTATAAAATAAATCTATATATAAAAGGAGCAACTTTCTTGGCTTCTAATGCTGTCACCTCATCATTGTTTTTTTTTATTTTATTTTATTTTTCTACTAAAACTAATAATATTTATTTTGTATATTTAATGACATTTTTAAAACATGTGTCTTCAATTAATGTTCAATATTTCAATAATTAATTTATAAAATCGATTTTAAATATAAATAAAATTAAATGGTTCAATGTTTAAAAAGTTTTAATACAAATTAAATTACAATTATATATTCAAAATTTAAATTACAATTAAATAAAACATTTACGTCTTTATATAAATAAAAATATATATTATATTTATATGAATGTTTAGTTATAATAATAATATTAAACATAAAATGTTTATATATTTATTTGAAATAAAAGTATGTAAATAACTATTAACAAATATTGATTTTTTATGCATTCTCTTTTTTCAACCTTCCACATCATTAAAGTATTTTTTTATTCTACATTAATTACCATTCATAAATTATTTTAAATTAATTATATATTACTAATATTAATATTTTAAAGAAACACAAAATATTTATATTAATTTAAAGGATATTTTAGTTATAATATATGTAAATAAATAAAAAATTAGTAAATTATTAAATCTATATATAAAAAGTTGTAAAATCTCTCAATTCTCACACTATCACCTTATCATCCTATTATTATAAAAATTTGAATACAAATTAAAAAGAATTTGGGTTATAAATAATTGAAAAATATTAGAAACTAACGAAATGAGATAAATAAAATCTATATATAAAAGAGCAATTTTCTTGGCTCCTCATATTGTCACCTTAGCATATTATTTAATCAAATTATTTAATTAAAATCTCACATAATTTTTTTAACTTTCAGTATTGAAAAAAAGTTACAATTACAACATTTAAATCATTTAAATGCCCACTACTTCCCTTTTAATTAGAAGGTTCACCGAAATAACATTTTTTCATTGCACGCCACTTTCTCTCTCAAACACACCATATTCTCTCCCACGATTTGAGGAACTTTCGTTTTCTCATCCACTCTTACATACATTTTTTCCATTAATATTCTCATTGCACACCATTTTCCCTCTCCCACAATCTCACATACCTTTGTTTTTTCCCAATTAGCCTCCCAATCTTTCCCAAGTGCTCCCCAGATCTTTGGACCGAGACCATGAGGTTCGACACCTTTTGGTTCACTCGATCTTGCTTGCGGATGTAGAGAACTTTTTTGTTTGCTACGTAGCTTCGTGTTCCATGTTGTTTGATCCTTGAAGCTCTGGAGGTTCCTTCGTATCATTGTGATTGAAAGGGCGAGTGTCATCGAGCGTGGCGGAGGATAATGGTTTGTGAACAGTGGGTCGGAGACGAAGGCACGACCGTCCGTTGAAGAGGGCTAGACAAATCAGCGACTAAGGAGTCACGTCTCTCCGGGTTCCTTCCTCCAGTTCTCATTCTGTATTAATGGCAGTAAACCAGAGTTCAACACTAATCCGTATGTCTCTCTCTCTCTTTCTACCTCTTTCTTGTGCTTTCGGTCATTGGGTGTCTCGCAGTGAGTAGAGAATTTTGTAGCATTCCAACTGAAAATGCGAGTGGCAATGAGCATTTTGGACGATTATGGTTTGTGAATGGTAGGTCGGCGATGAAGGCACGACCGTCCGTTGAACAGGGCACAGATTGACGTCAAATGATTCAGCTCTCTCTGGGTTCCCTCTTCCAAATCTCATTCTATGTTGTTGGTAGTAAACCATAGTTCAACACTAATCTGTATGTCTTTCTCTCTGCCTCTCTCTTGTGCTTTCGATCATTGGGTGTCATACAGAGAGGAGAGAACTTTGGGGAGGGAGTTTCTGGAACAAAGTATGGTGATGGACTCGAAGTCTATGACAATGACGACGAAAGCGAGGCGTGTGACCGGAGAAAACAACCGCTGACGAGCAAGAGTGAGGCTGAGATTGAGGAGTTCTTTTCCGAAGCTATTTGCAGAGACGTGAGCCTATTTGTATCTCTCTCTCTCTCTGCTTCAGTCATTGTCTCGTAAAGATGAGAGAACTTTGAGCATGGAGTTTCGAAACGAACTGCGGTGATAGACTCGATGTCTGTGGCGGTGACGACAAAAGTGGGGCGTGACCGTAGAAACGACCTACGACGAGAAAGAGTCCAACAGAGGCTGGGATTGAGGAGCAAGAGTCCAGAAGCGAGATGTGGGTGTATCCATATGTCTCTCTCTCTCTCTGCCTTCCTCTTTTGCTTTCGATAATTGGGTCATTTGGTATCATTTATGTATGTTTTTTCTTTAATTTATGTATATATTTTCTTTAATTTGCTGCAAGAAAACGTAAAGGTATTGGATGGACTAAACACTATGGTGATGGACTCAAAGTCTATGACATTGAACACTATTCAGAACGATTAACCCGCCCCGTTGCTTCCATAGAAAGAAGAAAGACATCGAGTTATGTTCAATGTCGGTTCCAATTGTTGTTGCTAGATATGCATCTCAGGTTTTCAAATATGTTCCAAAAGAAAGAGAAGTATATGAGAAATGTTTTTATATATCGATATTGTTTGTATATTGATAAATCATTATTGTCTTTTATATGTTGTGCATCAACATTTTTATATAACAACTTTTAACATTATTTATATATTATTAGAAAGATATCCCACGCAATGCGCGTAATATTAATAAAAAATAATTATATAATAAATTAAATTTTAACAAATAAAAATTATTATATTAGAGATATATGAAATTTTTTAATGATATATTTTATAATTTTTAAAGAAAGAAAAACACATTATACAATAAATATGAAAGTTTGATTTAAAATAATATTGTATGTTTTAATGTTTTTTCTATATTTGAAATCATTTCAAGAACCAAAACAAAAGTGTTTCGATTTAAATGAATCACTTGAAATATAAATGAAAAAAATTGAATAATAGCATAACATTTATAACAAATCGAATCACTTTCATTTAATTCTATGTTGTCAAGGTCATGATGATAATTATATTATAAAAATAATTGTATTGTAATACCAATCACAACCGCATTGAATTCACACACATATATAATACACATATATAGAGTTTACTAATATACATACACATATATTGTGATATTTAATTATTCTAACTACCTCCAAAATTTGATATAAAAATAATATATAAATCATGTTAAAATTTGTTATATAAAAATGTTGATGCACAACATATAAAAGACAATAATGATTTACCAATATACAAACAATGTCGATGTATAATAACATTTCTCATATACTTCTCTTTCTTTTGGAACATATTTGAAAACGTGAGATGCATATCTAGCAACAACAATTGGAACCGACATTGAACATAACTCGATGTCTTTCTTCTTTCTATGGAAGCAATGGGTTAATAGTTCTGAATAGTGTTCAAGTATTAAATCCTATATCATTCTCCAAACTTTCTATCCAAATCCTTTAGTCCATCCAATACCTATACGTTTTCTTGCAGCAAATTAAAGAAAACACATATATAAATTAAAGAAAAATCTTACATAAATGATACCAAATGACCCAATTATCGAAAACAAAAGAGAAAGGTAGAGAGAGAGACATATGGATAGACTCACATCTCGCTTCTAGACTCTTACTCCTCAATCCCAGCATCCGTTGGACTCTTGCTCACTGTAGGTCGTTTTCTACGGTCACGCCTCACTTTTTTCGTCACCGCCACAGACATCGAGTCCATCACCGCAGTTTGTTTCGAAACTCCCTGCTCAAAGGACGTTGATCTGTGCCTTCATCGCCGACCTACCATTCACAAACCATAATCGTCCAAAATGCTCATTGCCACTCGTATTTTCAGTCGCAATGCTACAAAATTCTCTACTCTCTGCGAGACACCCAATGACCGAAAGCACAAGAAAGAGGCATAAAGAGAGAGAGACATACAGATTAGTGTTGAACTCTGGTTCACTGCCATTAACACAATGAGAACTGGGGGAGGGAACCCGGAGAGACGTGAATCCTTAGTCGTTGATCTGTCTAGCCATCTTCAACGGACGGTCGTGCCTTCGTCTCCGACCCACTGTTCACAAACCATAATCCTCCGCCACGCTCGATGACACTTGCCCTTTCAATCACAATGCTAAGAAGGAAACTCCAGAGCTTCAAGGATCAAACAACCTGGAACACGATGCTACGTAACAAACAAAAAGGTTCTTTACATCCGCAAGCAAGATCGAGTGAACCAAAAGGTGTCGAACCTCATGGTCTCGGTCCAAAGAGCTAGGGAGCACTTAGGAAAGATTGGGAGGCTAATTGGAAAAAAAAAGGTATGTGAGATCGTGGGAGAGGGTAAATGGTGTGCAATGAGAATATTAATGGAAAAATGTATGTAATAGTGGATGAGAAAACGCAAAGGTTTCTCAGATCCTGGGAGAAAGAATATGGTGTGTGTGAGAGAGGAAGTGGTGTGCAATGAAGATATGTTATTTCTAATTAAAGGGGAAAGAATAGTGGGCATTGAATGATTTAAAAAGCTCAAATTGTAATTTTTTCGGAAGTTATGAAAAAATTAAGTGAGATTTTAATTAAATAATTTAATTAAATAATATGCTGAGGCGAAAGGAAAAGTAGTGGACATTGAATGATTTAAAAGCTGAAATTGTAACTTTTTGCCGGAAGTTATAAAAAATTGTGTGGGATTTTAGTTAAATAATTTGATTAAATTTATATGATTATTTGTTTATATTATATTTATATCTCTTTTCATTAGTTTCTAACATGTTTTCAATACTTTTATAACCATATATTCATGTAATATACAATATATTTTTTTCATATAAATGATTTATTTAATTGTAATTTAAATTTTGAAATATTTAATTGTAATTTAAATTTTGAAATATTTAATTGTAATTTAAATTTTGAAATATTTAATTGTAATTTAAATTTTGAAATATTTAATTGTAATTTAATTTGTATTTTAATTTGTATTCAGATTTTTGTAAACATATAACCATTTAATTTTATTTATATTTAAAATAAAATATAAATCTATATAAAAAAACTTTATATGGATTTATATAACAAATTTTATGATTATTTATTTCTATAGTTAATTTATTTTTCTCATTTCATTAGTTTCTAATATTTGTTATTTTTTATAACAAATTTTCATGTAAACATATGATATATCTATTTATTTATTCTTATAAATACATAAACTTGTTATATAATTAATATAATTATACATGAAATTTAAATTTTAAAATATTTTATAGAGCTCGTGAATAAAAAAAAGTTATATAAATTTGCATGACAAAATTTATATAATTATTTAGTTGTATTATATTTATGTCTCTTTTCATTAGTTTTTAACATGTTTTAAATATTTTCATAATTAAACATTCATGTAAATATATTATATATTTTTATTCATATATATACATAAATCTTTAATTTAATTGTAATTTAAATTTAAATTTTGATAATTATAATTGAATTTTTATTTTAATTTGTGTTCAAACTTTTGTAAACATTGAACCATTTAGTTTTATTTATATTTAAAATTGAATTTATAATTTAATTTATTGAAATATATTAAAGTATTTTTTAATTTTTAGATTACTCCACATTAATTGAAGAAAGAGGTTTTCAAAATGTCATTAAATATACAAAATAAATATATTGATTTTTGTAGAAAAATAAAATAAAATAAAAATAATGCTTAGGTGGCAGCATGAGAAGCCAATGATTTAGCAACTTTTTATATATAGTTTTAATTATAATTGAATTTTTATTTTAATTTGTATTCAAATTTTTGTAAACATTGAACCATTTAGTTTTATTTATATTTAAAATTGAATTTATAAATTAATTTATTGAAATATATTAAAGTATTTTAAATTTTTAGATTACTCCATATTAATTGAAGAAAAAGGTTTTCAAAATGTCATTAAATATACAAAATAAATATATTGATTTTTGTAGAAAAATAAAATAAAATAAAAAATAATGCTTAGGTGGCAGGCCAAGGATTTAACAACTTTTTATATATAGATTTATTTAAATCTAGATTTAGATTTATATAAAACAATTTATGATTATTTGTCTATAGTTTATTTATTTTTCTCATTTCATTAGTTTCTAATATTTGTTTAGTTTCTAACATTGTTTCCATATTTTTATAACTAAACATTCATGTAAATATACTATATATTTTTATTCATATAAATACGTAAATGTTTTATTTAATTGTAATTTAAATTTTGAAATAGTTAATTGTAATTTAATTCGTATTTTAATTTGTATTCAAACTTTTGTAAACTTTGAATCATTTAATTTCATTTATATTTAAAATTGATTTTATAAATTAATTTATTGAAATATTTTAAAGTCTTTTTAATTTTTAGAATATTGCACATTAATTGAAGAAAGAAGTTTTAAAAATGTCATTAAATATACAAAATAAATATTATTAATTTTTGTAGAAAAAATAATAAAATAACAAAACAATGGTGAGGTGGCATCATGAGAAGCCAAGGATTTTGCTACTTTTTATATATAGATTTTTATATCAAATTTTGGAGGTAGTTAGAATAATTAAATATCACAATATATGTGTATATATATTAGTAAACTCTATATATGTGTATTATATATATGTGTGAATTCAATGCGGTTGTGATTGGTATTATAATACGATTACTTTTATAATATAATTATCATCATGACCTCGACAACATAGAATTAAATGAAAGTGATTCGATTTGTTATAAATGTTGTGTTGTTATTCAATTTTTTTCATTTATATTTCAATTGATTCATTTAAATCGAGACACTTCTGTTTTGGTTTTTGAAATGATTTGAAATATAGAAAACATTAAAACATACAATATTATTTTAAATCAAACTTTCATTTTTATTATTTAATGTGTTTTTCTTTCATTAAAAAAATATAAAATATATCATTAACAAAATTTCATATATCTCTAATATAATAATTTGTTTTGGTTAAAATTAAATTTATTTTATATTTTATTAATATTACGCGCATTGCGCAGGATATTTTTCTAGTGTGCATACTAATATCGGTTAACCTGAATTTTATCGCATTGGACACAACCAATAAATTCTTCGTAGTGAAGACATCTTTTTCTTTTATAATCGAATTGAATTTCTCAGAATTTGTTAGTGAAATTCTTCCTTCTATAAATGTGTCAATTGTAACTTAGATAAATATGAGGCCTTTTCATCGATGATTAAAAATTTGGTGCCAATTAGCTTGTTATCTTGTAGTGGAGCTCGTTATTCCCAAATCCTTAGAAAGCGACATAATATACGTTGTTCGACAGCTTGAGTTGCGATATCATCAAAGGTTAATGATGAGTTTCCATTTGTTGTAGCGATTCCTTTGTGTCAAAATTTGAAACGAAATTTACAATATTTTTTATAAACTATATTTCATATATCATCTCTAGTGTTAGAAAAATAAAACAACTATATTATAGTGAAGAGACAAATAATTAAATTATTTTTCTTTGGTAAATAAACTATAGAGAATTTCCTGCAATGGACATCTAGATGCATTCGGTAAAGGAACTCTATTTGTTTCATCTGTTTGGACAAATTATATGGTTTAGTTTAACATAAACAAAATATTTAATATTATATAAGAATTTAGGGTGCCTAAAAATGTAATAAAATATTTTAAGGTGAGAACTAATCTAACATATCTGATAGTCTATTGAATATTTCTCTAAACAATATTTGTTACGGTTGGCTTATCGATTGAACTCTCATTGAGATCCAAGACTCTTAAGTCATGTTAAGAAGTGACCCCCGATAAGGCAACATACAATTGACCATGACTGAATATCGGTCTTGGTAAATACAATCTGGTCGGTTTCAAATTCTGGCCTTGACTTTTATTGATAGTCATTGCATAACATAATCTAACAGTGAATTGTCTCATTCGCAATGTGAAGGGTAGTTTAGACTCGATGGATGATAAAACTATTTTGGGAATAAGAACCTTGGTCTCGATTTGTGTACACGTGATAACTTCTACCTCCAATACTCTTTTCGCTAATTGGGTCACAACCAAACATGTTCCATTACATAAACCTTCTTTTTTATTTAGATTTCGTAACATCATTATTGGTGCATTGACCTTTTTGTTAAACCTGGAAACTCAAGAGATATAAGGTATTTGACAAGGTAAAACGATTGTCAATCAATGGAGGGAGCGTTTTCAATCCCAATTGTGTCTGAACTGAAATACTCTACCATCACTCTAGGAAGCTTTGGTAAGAGAAAATCATTTGCTTCATCTATATCTTTATATCTTGGAGTTAGGATAGCGCGTTTTGTGATGTATTCATGCTTCATGAACATATCAAGATACATATGATATGTTGAATCAACAACCGTTGCAACAGATCATGTGTCAGTTTAAGCAATAATTTTTGGTTGAATAGAATTTTATCTCTCTCTATGCAATCATTCGACATCTTATTCGATGTAGGTGCTCGACCATTTCCAACGTCTAACAGCCATCTGGCAAACTTTTGCTCATTTTGTCTTTAATTGCATGTCATGCGTCAAATTATAGACGAAACATGATGGCCATATATGTGAACAACTTATTGTTGCAAGAACAGTTTCTGGTGAACCCCCTCGTGTCACTGGTAAAATTTGTCGAAAATCATCTCCTAGCTAAACTGTTCATCCCATATAATTAATTCAGCTCTGAGCATTAGTTCTGCTAGCATTTTTCCTTGTTTGATATCGCATTAACCTTTCATGGATATTAAATGGAATTTTGAACCGAGAATGTGCAGTTTTGCCACCTAAGAGAAACAACGATGCTATAGTTGATGAAGGAATTTTAAATGAGTCTACAACACGCTTGAAACATGGATGACCACTTGGTTCTAAAGATAAAAATCCTCGAAAGAGAAAGAAGTTTGATAATGATGTTGATTCTCAGATCATAGAGAACATCAAAAACGAAAAAAACGAGGAAGATGATCTTCAGAATGAAAATCATGAAAATAATTACGAGTATACAGAGAACAATGAGATTTCCATTGATTATACCTTGGTCAAAAGATTTTAAGAAGAGATGAAATAAATGACAATGGTGGATTTTTTTTCTCTATATCCAAAGAAATTGAAAATGATAATGAAGATCCAAAATCAATGTCACTGTTAGAGTGTCAAAAGAGACATGATTGGATAAAATGGAAAAAAGCTATACAAATAGAATTAGACTTATTAAATAAAAGAAAAGTATTTGGACCCATCGTTCAAACTTCTAATGGTGTTAAACCAGTTGGATGCAAATGAGTTTTTGTATGGAAGAGAAATGAAAATAATGAGATAACAATATATAAAGCACATCTTGTCGCACAAGGGTTCTCCAGAGACTTGTGATTGATTAAGAAGAAACATATTACCCTGTTATGGATGCCATCACATTTAGATATTTGATAAGTTTAACAATATCCAACAACTTAGATATGTACCTTATGGATGTGGTTGGGGTATATCTATATGGATCTTTGGATAATGAAATATACATGAAAATCCCTAAAGATCGATAATGCTGAAAACATCATACTTAAAACAAAAAAAAATATGTGCAATCAAATTGCAACGAACTTTATATAGATTGAAACAATCTGGACATATATGGTACAATTGTCTAAGTGAATATCTATTAAAAAGAAGATTTGTGAATAACCCTATTTTTCTTTGTTTATTTATTTCTTCAAAAAACAGCAAACGGATTTGTGATTGTAGCTATTTATGTGGATAATCTGAATATAATTAGTAACTCAAATTAGATTGAAAATGCTCGAAATTATCTTAAAGAGGAATTTGAAATGAAAGACTTTGGACAAATAAAGTTTTGTCTTGGTTTACAGATAGAGCACCTAAAGGATGGTATATTCGTACACCAATCGAATTATACAAGGAGAATATTAAAACACTTTAAAATGGATAAATCAAATCTATTAAACACTCCAATAGTATGTAGATCTTTAAATGTTGAAAAGAATCCATTTCGTATCTATGAAAATAACGAAGACATACTTGGACCAGAAATACCATATATGATTGTGATTAGGCTCTCTTGTATCTAGCAAATTGCACTCATCCTAATATAGCATTTGTTACTAATCTCTTATCACGATATAATTCATCCCCTACATGTCGTCATTGGACATGGATTAAACATATCTTTTGATATTTGCAAGGGACGATTTATTTGGGATTATTTTATCCTAGAGATTCTAAACATGATTTGATGGTTTTGCATATACAAGTTATTTATCAAATCCTCATAAATCTAGATGACAAACGTGATATGTTTTCACAATTGGAGACACAACGATATCATGGCGTTCATAGAAACAATCACTCGTTTCAACGTCTTCTAATCATGCTTAAGTTATAGCTCTTCACCAAGAAAGTAGAGAATGTGTGTTGCCCAGAGCTTTAACTCGACACATACAGGAGACATGTGGATTATCGACTAATATCATCCCAATGATACTATATGAAGATAATGATGCATGCATTGTTCAAACGAAGGAAGGATACATCAAAAGTGACAGAACAAAGCATATCCCTCCAATTTTTTCACTTATACTCACGAGTTCGAGAAGAAGAAAGAATTTAATGTTCAATACATCTGATCATGTGAAAATGTAGTCGACGTATTCACAAAGACGATCCTTACTTTAACATTGAGAAAACACATTTGGAATATCGAAATGCATCACCTTCGAAGCTTGTAAAAAAAGGGTTGAAAAATCAAGGAAGAATTTTTATGATTGCACTCTTTTTTCCCTCATCATGGTTTTTATCCCAAAGCGTTTTTCTATGATAAAGTTTTATCGAGAAAGTCAATAGTGTTAAAAAAACGAATGTCTAATTGAACTTAGCCCATATTAGATTTATTTATTTTGAATAAATGGAGATTTTTACCTATGACAGGCAATTTCTCCTCTCTTGTAGATGCACTTGCAAGTACAAGAAGCAAATTATCTCATATCATTCTATTATTTTGGTAAATTTTAGTTTTATTTTATTATTTAACTTTTATATATAAATATTATATATATACATTTATATATTATATATACATATAAGTATACGTTGAATCACCGATGATGAAAGGGGATGGTTACCAACGAGCATTTTGCCGGCGAAATTCACAGGCGAGCCTCACTAGCAAGACATATGTATTCTCTGATAATCGAAATAGTAGGTATGTGTTTGGTTGTTACTATCGATTTTAATCAAATTTTAGAATCTAGGGTTTCATGTGTTTTGTGATTTGGGGATTCTTCCACTATCAAAAGAAACGATGATTTGTGTTTTCGATTCATGTCGTACAAGTGACTTGTTTCAATGACCGTTTCCTATTTTGAGTTAAGGTTCAAAACACACTTAATGTTAATATTTGTCAAGGCGTAAATATATTGCAGTGCTAGAAGACCGAAAGGAGTTCTCCCTATAAGCGGTGTTATTTTGGATTTTGGCAGAAGATTCATATAGGTTACTGGTGTTATTTGTGTCGATAAGAATTTCTTTGTTATGAATCTATATTCGCTTTAGGAGATATTGTATTGATTAGTCACAAACTTTACAATCCATTGATATTCCTTTTATGCTACCTAAAATATTGCTAACATTGATTTTTTGATTTGCTAAATTTGCAGGATAGGATTCTTCAATATTGAAGGAAAGTTGTGAATAAATTGGAATTCAAAAATGTTGATATTTAAGAGAATACCATGGTTTGCTGTAAAGATTGATATTTTTCTTGCCAAACTTGTTGATCAGTCGCCGTCGCGCTTTGGCAAGGTACCATTCGAAAAGCTATTCTTGGTATTTTTGTCTCGAGGAAACTTCAGATTTCCCTTTCTATTTTGCTTTGCATGAAAATTTCTAGTTATATATTTGTGATGTATGTAAGGTCGCGCAAGGCATGTTAGAGTTCAGTCCAAAACCACTCAAAAACCGCAATTTCCGCAAGAGGTCCTACAACATTCAACACAATCTGTTGGTATGCTTGTAAATTCATTTTGTAAAATATTAATGGTTAAGTGGTGTATATGGATTCATTTCGTCTCTTTATGTCGTGTAATTCTGCAAAATTATTGAACTTTGAGTTAACACTTCAATTTCAGTATACCTTTTCTTGAACTGAGCTTTCTCGTAAACATTTTTTATTAGATTGTGTTTAAAAATTGCATCAATATATTATTTTGAGCTGATTTAAGGCAATACAGATGATTTATTCATGAAACCACACTATTGGGGTGGAAATATAGAACAGGACGATCATAATCTAATTTACCCTGCACTCACCGGGTTCATTCTGACAAAGACCAGAACCTTTGTTACAGGTTAAATTCAACTCTGACACCATTGCTGAGACTGATTTATTGGAAGAAACTCTAAGGACTCAGGTAGAATCATATGGTGGAACACTCGAAAAAGTTCAACGAAGTGGCAACCATCTCACTCCATTCATTCAAGTAACTCAAAACCAGCGAACGAAATAGTATCAAGACATGTTTTTAAATTTTTAAATAGTGTATTGATTCTTCTTTCAGTTTTGCAATCACTTTTTCAGTTCCCGTTGTTGGATTCTTCATCTTTCATGCTTTCTCAGGTTCCTAGATGGCAAGTCGGGTCTGTATACAGTCTTGTAGACGCTATAGGTTAGGTGCTAAAGATGTTTTCGATTAACGAAACCCGTCTTCTTTCGAGGACAATAGTCAATTGGTTTAAACAGTTTGAGCAATGAACATCTCTAATCAAAGTTGAAGCAAAGCAGTTTTCGTCCACGAACAAGCTCTGACTCATCTTCAGGTAGTGAGGGATATGAAAAAGCTTCTATAGAAATTCATACACATGTATTTAAATTGGTTAGTTTAATGTTCTTAGTAAAAGGGAAATAATAAAACCACACAAACGTTTCAAAAGTGAAAATGACTATGGATTTAGGTCTCAAAATAACCATAAAAACAAAGTATTAATGATGAAAGGAGTAAAGGTGATGAAAATTAAATGAGTTGTTAATAATTGTATTCAATTTAATTTTTTATTTTTTTTTGTAAATGTAGAAAGATTACATCCATAAGAATAGTTGTGATGAAAGGAATGTGAAATAATTATATTTAATACGATATCCATTTCTTCAAGCTAATGATAGAAAGATAATATAATTAATAAGTTATACATACATATGCTATATTATAATTAATAATTATATATAACATTTTAAAAACCACGACCGCCAAAGCCAGAAGACATCATTCTCAAAAAGGTCAAAGGATGAAGAAGAGCTCCAAGCAAGAGATATTATTCACTAAAAACCGCTATCGGTTAAAAATAAAAAAACTACCATTTAAGTTGACAGCTACACAGACGTTACTATCAAAATTGATAAAAACCAAACTTTTAATATATCAGTCACACACTATCATTTTAATCAATTACATTTTGACTCATATGAACAAATATTGATTATAAATAAATTACAAAATTTAAAATGATTAAATCATGATTCCTATATCATTTTAATGTTTGTATTGCGGTTCTTATTGAAATGATAAAACCATTACAGTTCAATATATGACAATAAATACATCAAAAAATTGGAAAGAAAAACTATAAACCAAAAGAGAATTGAAATTGGAATGTAGTAAAAAACATTAATAATAAGGGTAAAACTCCTATTCCCACCCAAAGTTTGGGTACTTTGCCTATTTCCCCTTCATGTATTGCACTCATTCTATTCTCCCCTTCATGTATCACTTCTAATCCTATTTCCCCCTCAAATTCTCTAATTAATCCTATTCCCCCACACCGTTTAAAATTCTGTTAATTTTGACCCAAACCCTAAACACCCTAATTTTGACCCAATTTCATACCCAATTTTGACCCGACCCGACCCGACCAAAATTAAAATTAAATTAAATCCGGTTTACCCAATTATTAACCCGGTCCGGTTTAATATAATTTTGACCGGTTTACTGAATTTTGACCCAAGCCAATTTATGATAAGTTTGACCCGGTTTACTGAAATTTAGACCCGGTTTTGTTGAAATTGATCCGGTTTTGTTGAAATTGATCCGGTTTTTTCACTTTTTGTTGAAATTGACCCGGTTTTTTCCCGGTTTTGTTGGAATTTTTATCCGATTTGCTGAAATTGATCCGGTTTTGACCCGATTTTGTAGAAATTGACCCGGTTTGTTGAAATTGATCTGGTTTTTTCCCGTTTTTGTTGAAATTGACCCGGTTTTTTTCCCGGTTTTGCTGAAATTTTTATCTGATTTGCTGAAATTGATCCGGTTTTGACCCGATTTTGTTGAAATTGACTCGGTTTTTTCCGGTTTTGCTGAAATTTTTATCTGATTTGCTGAAATTGATCCGGTTTTGACCCGATTTTGTTGAAATTGACTCGGTTTTTTCCGGTTTTGCTGGGATTTTTATCCGATTTGCTGAAATTGATCCGGTTTTGACCCGATTTTGTTGAAATTGACCCGGTTTTGTCCCGATTTTGCTGACAACTCAAAATACATCTTCGTTTTCCCCATACGTTTAGGTAGCGTGTATTTCACCGATCATGCGTTATATTGTTTTTATTTTTTTCTAACATGTTTTTAACATCTTTTTGCAGAATCATAATGGTGTTGGGAAACTCAATTTGAAGATATTTGTTTATGTTCTTTTCTTGTTTAATACGTTAGTACTTTTTTTATATTGTTTGTACATTTTACAATGAGTTTTTTTTATAATAGATAATTTTGGATGAAATTTAAATTAAAATCGGATAAGTTAAAAATTGTCAGCAAAATCGGGACAAAACCGGGTTAATTTCAACAAAATCGGGTCAAAACCAAATCAATTTCAGCAAATCGGATAAAAATTACAGCAAAACCGGGTCAATTTCAACAAAATCGGGTCAAAACCGGATCAATTTCAGCAAATCGGATAAAAATTCCATTAAAACCGGGTCAATTTCAACAAAACCGAGTCAAAATCGGATCAATTTCAACAAATCGGATAAAAATTCCATTAAAACCGGGTCAATTTCAACAAAACCGAGTCAAAATCGGATCAATTTCAACAAATCGGATAAAAATTTCAGCAAAATCGGGAAAAAATCGGGTCAGTTTCAGCAAAAATGGGAAAAACCGGATCAATTTCAACAAAACCGGGTCAATTTCAGCAAAATCGGGTCAAAACCGGATCAATTTCAGCAAATCGGATAAAAATTTCAGCAAAACCGGGAAAAAACCGGGTCAATTTCAACAAAA
>CM071872.1:23567569-23591567 GCA_036759665.1 Gynandropsis gynandra | reverse complement strand
CGGATCAATTTCAACAAAACCAGGTCAAAATTTCAGTAAACCGGGTCAAACTTATCATAAATTGGGTTGGATCAAAATTCAGTAAACCGGTCAAAATTATATTAAACCGGACCGGGTTAATAGTTGGGTAAACCGGATTTAATTTAATTTTAATTTTGGTCGGGTCGGGTCAGGTCAAAATTGGGTATGAAATTGGGTCAAAATTAGGGTGTTTAGGGTTTGGGTCAAAATTAACAGAATTTTAAATGGTGTGGGGAAATAGGATTAATTAAAAAACTTGAGGGGTTAGGGGTGATACATGAGGGGGGAATAGGATGAGTGCGATACATGAGGGTGGAATAGGCTTATAATAATAATAATAATAATAATAATAATAATAATAATAATAATAATAATAATAATAATAGTCTTATAAAAACATAATTCATTCTAAAAAATTTAAGACATTTTAAAAATAATTCAAATCTAGTCTCTAAAAACTTGCAAATAACCAAACTAATTGATGTGTGCCTTCTTTTCATATAGAACTGATTCGTGTTCCACTTCATCTATAAGATTGGTTATAGTTGTTGAACCACTTATCCCCTCAGTCATCTTATGTAATAAAAAAATATAATGAACATATGGATTATAAGGTATATTTAGGAAAAAAGTAAAACAAAACATGTACCTTTAAATTCCAACTTTTCATCATTTGTAAAACTCCATCAATAACACGGGTGACAATGAATGATTGATGTTTAGAAGAAAAATTGTATGATGTGACTTTAACATGGATCATGTACGTTTTCAAACAATGTTTTTCAAACATTCCGGCAGATTTTTGTATCCATCAACATCCTATATAGGTTAGAAAAAAATATAAATTTTAATGCATATTTTAAAAACAGAAAAGAAAATTATATTAACCAACATTATACATACATATGGTTTAATAAGATCAGAAGCCTATGTGTTTGTTAATTTTACCATTTCACGATCAAACACAACAAGAGTTGCAACCTCCTCACCATCATCAACTATCATTTCAACGCGATACCTAAAATAACAAAAAAGTTACTACCTTGTTAAGATGATAATGAAATACATAAAAACATTAAAAGAATATTATGATGGAATACAACCTATGCAAACCAATAGTGGTTGAATCATTGCAAAATGTACTCAGTAATGAAGTGCCCCATTCTTTCAATTTTCTTGAACACTTTGGACGCACAACGTAACTCCAACCATTTTTGTCCAAAACATCAATGTAAATACAAAACCAAATTAAGAATAAAATTACATATTAATTCAGATTTTCAAAGTGGTAGTTTCTTTATGATTGGAAGTAGTTATATAAATCAAGAATTGAGACAATTTCAAGCTTTACATCGTTAATAACATCACTGCCTTCGATCATCAAAACCACATTGGACAATAATACAACTATGAAGAATTAGAAAAATGAAAATCAAAATTAATGAAGTTTTATGCAAGAAAAAGCTTTATGTGATATTTATCCATGAATTCTTTGTCGGTCTTACATTCAGTATCAAAATAAAATCTTGTTGTCGATGCTTGAGTTTAGATACAATTGCCTTAATCATTTTTAAAATTTAACATGATTAACTTATGAAATGAAATACAAGATGATACTAAAATGTGAATAAAAATTATACAGAAAAAAAAACCTTGCATACCTCCAACAAACTTTAGGTTTAAACTTGTTACTATACAAAATCATGGGTGACATCCACATATATCTACTTTGCTCTGAAACTCAATTGTTTTTTGTCTCATGCTGTAATGGTGACATCCATATATACCGCTGCTACATTTATAAAATTACGATTAACATGTGAACTTTAGAAAATGTCGTAGTTATGCAATCATCACAAATACATACTCAGACAATTGTAGACGCAAAAAAAAAATCCTTTAACTCGATGAAATATTATCATTGTAATAATCTTTGATCAATCTAACACAGCCAATGACACGATAAAAGATACACATTATCATGAAAATAGAAAACAATGAAATGAAAATTGAAAAACAAAATGTTGCTGAACTAATTGAAATTTATAACTTGGTAGTTCAATATTAAGATATTCCAAGTCTACGGAATCAACATAGACCTTGAATCTAAAAATTTCGTTGGCGATTGGTACTTTATCATTACAAATTACAATCAAAGTTATGGCGAGAGTGAAGTGAAGTAAAACCTTACAATCTGTCATTTTAAAGTTCTCATTGCTTCGAACCACATCAAATCCACTAATTGAGTATAATGATCTTTCATTCAATGGATGAGTGAATCGATTAGAAATATTGGAACTTATAAAAGCTTGAATAAGAGTCTGTTTAAATATTATATTAAGGAGGATATTGTGGAGAAGAATGGGAGATTCTTCATCAATTCCGGATTTGTTAATATCTGTCTCCTAATTTATAGCTTTCATATTCTATGTTCTTACCTTGTTCGATCTTTCCTATTCTATGTTCTTGCCTTGTTCGATCTTTAGGTTTGATGTATATATACATAGTCTGTAAGCTTGAGAAATAAGACAAAAAACCTTTGATAAATCTTTATTATGGTATCAGAGCCCTGACTCAAAATTTTCCTTAAACTCACCGAACTCATCTTTGTCTTCTCAAAATTTTGTTACCGAACCCCTTCATCTTCTTCCCACCGAACCCCTTCACTTTCAGCCACCCATCGATCCCGACCAACCACCCATCGATTCCGACCGACCTCGATAACTTTTGGTTTTGAATCGGACCGACCCACAGATTTCTTCATCGATTCACCGATTTCGATTCTTGAAACCCACCGAACCCATCGATTCCTTAATCTTCTTCCCATCGAACCACCGATTTTGATTCCTTCATCTTCTTCCCCTCGAACCACCGATTTCGTCATTCGTCTCCATAATATCCTGCGATTTTGAACCCGAAACCCATCAATTCTTTCGATTCCTGAAACCCACCAAACCACCGAGACATCTTCAACCCTGAAACTCATCGTCATTCTGACCTTGATAACCGATTTCGACTCTGATAACTTTTGGTTCCTCCCCTAATAAAACTTCGATTCCCTATACCTCCGAAAAGTCCAAACCTAATAAAACCCACCGATTCCAAAACCACGATTATTTTTAGCATCGTATTTTATTTTTAAACCCCTTTGAACCCAATCGAGCTCTTTGAACCCGACCACGAACCTCGACGTCTCCAATTTTTGGTTCCGACCGAACTCTTTGAACCCAACCACGAACCGCGACAATGTCTTCAAACATGACACCAGTGATGAATCCGACCTCTGTTGTTCAACGGGGACGATTTACCTTATGATATTACGGCCAGTGATAACCCCAGATTGGTTCTTTCTCAGCCACTTCTTCGTGATGACAACTACGATTAGTGGGAGATTAATATGCGCCATGCTCTCAACTCCCGTAAAAAGTTTGGATTCGCTGATGGTAAAATATCTCGACTTGCGACTGATTCTTCTAATTTCGAGGATTGGGAGACAAACAACTACTTAGTTATTTCCTGGATTAAGAATGCCATTGAGCCGAAGCTTCGGTCTGACATTGCTCACCGAGAAGAAGCCTCAGAATTGGGGAATCATTTGTGCAACCGTTTTTTGGTGAAAATAGAGCTTCGTATTCAATGTCTTCGAACATAACTTGCTCAATGCACTCACTGTGGTCTGAGTACCGATGCCTATTATGGAAAATTGATCCGAATCTGGCGGAATCTTCTCAATTCACATCCTGTGCGAGTGTGCAAATGTGGACATTGTACCTGTGATCTGGCGGCACAACAAGAACAGTCGCAATGAGGATCGCGTGCATGACTTTCTTATTGGACTTGATCCATCGATGTTTGGCGTTGTACGATCTAACCTCTTGTCACGGGATCCACTTCCTGATTGGGATATCGTGTATAACATTGTCTTGCAGAATGAAAGCTCACACGGGGACATAACTCTCAAGATGATCGTGGTGCGAGTATGGTGTTTGCTGTAAAAATAAGGTCTTACTCGCGCACACAATCAGAGGACAAGACAAAGATCGTGTGTTTCACCTGCAGACGTACTAGACACACATCTGTTTCTTTTTTCAAATTCTCGGCTATCCTGAATGGTGGGGAGATAAACCCCAAAATCGTATCAGCAGAGGACATGGTTATGTTTCTTCTGTTTCTGCAATGGGTAAGGGTCGTGGCACTCAACAAACTGCTCGAGCAAATGTGGCACAAGTTCTCTCGGCTCAGTCAGCATCGTCTTTGCATCCTTCTGTTTATGAGGATGATAGACAAACTGTGAGTGGAATCAATGATGAACAATGGAAAACTTTGGTTGCTCTGCTTAATGCTTCGAAAATAGGAGCAACAGAGAACTTCTTTGGTAAGCCCTCTGATTTGAAATGGATTTGGGATTCTGGTTGTTGGCACCATATGACAGAAGATTTTGGATGTTTGCGTGAGGTGTCTGCGATAGAACTGTGTTCTATTATTCTCGGTGATGGCGACGAAAGTGTGTGCGATGTCTGTATCCGCGCAAAACAAACAAGAGAAAGTTTTCCTACAAGTTTGAATAAAACGTCTACGATATTTCAGTTGATTCATTGTGATGTCTGGGGACCTTATCGCATACCTTCTTTCACTGCAACAAAATATTTCTCGACAATTGTCGATGATTACTCTCGAGGCGTTTGGCTATATCTCATGAGAAACAAGATTGAAGTCTCTTCTCATCTTCGACAGTTCATTGCTATGGTTGCTCGACAGTTTAATACTTCTATTAAACGTGTACGAACTGATAATGGGACATAATTTTTGGGTCTGCAGGGATTTTTCTTGGATAAAGGCATCATTCACGAGACCTCATGTGTTAGTACTCCACAACAAAATGGGCGGGATTAATGAAGACATCGGCATATTCTTAATGTAGCTCGATCTTTGCTCTTTCAAGCAAATCTACCCATTGAATTTTGGGGAAAATCTATTTTAACAGCAGCTCATCTTATTAATTAGACTCCAACGCCTCTCCTCAATGGCCAAACACCATTTCACGTGCTCTATGGTTCAGCACCCGATTATGCCCACTTGCGGGTTTTTGGTTCTCTTTGTTACGTCCATAATCAACATACGAATGGGGATAAATTCGTAAGCCACAATCATCATTGTATCTTTGTGGGTTACCTTACCGGCAAGAAGGGATGGAGAGTTTACGATCTGGATCATGGGATCTTTCTTGTGTTTCGCGATGTTCAGTTTCGCGAAGACATGTTTCTGTTCTCGTCCACAACGGGCTTGTCACAATCTGCACAACATGGTTCTATTCTTCCAACTATCTCAGATTGGGCGTGGCCTATGTCCGATGATTTTGTTTTTGGGTCTGCTTTTGATTCGTCACTCATGGGTTCATCATCTTCAACTCACAAAGGCAGTCTTTAGTATCTGATTCTCCATTGTTTTCTTCTGTTGCTCTTGAAACGAAAACTGCAGATCCACCCATGACGTCTGCAAAGCAGCCTCTCGTTCCAGTTTCTACAGATTCTACAAATTCTGTAGATTCTGTAACTGTTCCAGTTTCTGTTTCGACGGCACTGCCCGATTCTGTTTCAACATCTGCACCAACTTTTGGATCTGTTTCATCAGAAATGGGTTGAGGTCATCGTCAGAAGGTCCTATCTACAAGACTACGCGAATTTGTCACCAACACTATCCATGTCTCAGGTTCCTCAACTGTCACTCCTCTAGCATTGGATGACACTTCATCGTGCGAATACCTAATTACATAGTACGTCTCTTGTTCCAAATTCTCATCCCATCACTGTGCTTTTCTTGCTGCAGTTACTACAGGCCGTGAACCATGTTCATACTATGAAGCTCTCCAAGATGACCAATGGTTCGCTGCAATGCGTGATGAGATTCGAGCCCTTGAGGCGAACACGACATGGACTATAGAGACTCTTTCTCCGGGAAAGAAGGCAATTAGAAGCAAATGGGTCTTCAAAATGAAGTATTGTTCCGATGGCTTGAGTGAACTATACAAAGCAAGATTAGTTATTCTTGGGAACAATCAAGTCAAATGTATTAACTATACATAAACTTTTGCACCCGTTGCCAAGATAGCCACGGTACGTCTCTTTTTAGATGTGGCTGCAGTTTATGACTGGGAGGTACATCAAATGAACATCCACAATGCTTTTCTGCACGGGGATTTACACGAAGAGGTCTATATGAAACCACCACCCGAGTTTCCTCCTTCAAATTCATCTCAAGTCTGTCGTTTATGAAATTCCTTGTATGGTCTCAAGCAGGCTCCATGATGTTGGTTTGTGAAGCTCGGCCAAGCTTTGAAACAATATGGCTTTCGGTCTTCCCCATCAGATCACTCTCTATTCACATTCTCAGTTGGTGGTATTTGGCTCCATGTCTTAATCTACGTTGATGATTTGATCATCACAGGTAATTCTTCTGTGGCGATTTGGGCATTCAAACAATATCTCGGCTCCTGTTTTCACATGAAAGATCTCAGCTTTCTGAAGTAATTTCTTGGCATCGCGGTAGCCCGTAATCAGAAGGGTATCTATTTGTGTCAACGTAAATATGCGCTAAACATCATCTCCGAGACTGGTCTCCTTAGAGCAAAGCCTGGCGGTTTTCCTCTCGATCAGAATCATCGCCTCCAACTCGCCGATGGCGACGTCATCGATGATCCTCTTGCTTATCAACGTTTAATTGGGCGACTTATCTACTTGACTATTACTCGACCAGAATTGTCTTACTTTGTGCATATCTTGTCATAATTCATGGTTGCGCCTCGTCGAGAACACTGGGAAGCCGCTCTACGGGTCGTCCGTTACCTCAAAGGCAATCCTAGACATGACATTTTACTTTGCTCCGATTCTGGTCTCCAACTTCATGCATGGTGTGATCCTGATTGGACTGGGTGTCCTCTCACCCATCACTCTCTCACCGGTTGGTTTATTCATATTAGTTCCTTCTCAATCTTTTGGAAAAAGAAGAAGCAAAACATAGTTTCCCGATATTCTACTTAAACCGAGTATCGAGTAATGGCAATGACTACATGTGAACTTGTTTGGCTTAAGGCGCTACTTGCTGATATGGGCATCTCTCATACGCAGCTGATTCCGTTACACTGTGACAGCCAAGCTGCACTCCACATCACTGTCAACCCCGTATTTCATGAACGTACAAAACATATCGAGGTAGATTACCACTTTGTTCGTGATACCGTTCTCACTAGAATCATCACAACATGTCACATCTCTGCCCATTTGCAGCTTGCCGACATCTTCACCAAAGCCTTGGGAAGAAGGAATTTGACATGTTCTCGGGCAAGTTGGGCGTTCTCGACTTGCACGCTCCAACTTGAGGAGGTGTATTACGGAGGATATTTTGGAAAAGAATGGGGGATTCTTCATCAATTCCGGATTATTTAATATCTGTCTCCTAATTTATAACTTTCTTATTCTATGTTCTTGCTTTGTTCGATCTTTAGGTTTGTTGTATATATACATGGTCCGTAAAGTTTGGAAAATAAGACATAAACCTTTGATAAATCTCTGTTATATTATGGAATAAAATGAAAAATATTAAAATACACAAAACCAAGACGATATAAAATTGTGTTGATCCTTAAACCCAATTATGAACATAAATCTATAATAAAAAAAATCCAATATTATATCATATTAGATAACCAAGTATCAAACAAAAAACTACTTGATATATACAATATATGTTAAAAACACAACATGTTATCCATATATGAAGACATAGTATATATAAAATTGTTAAGATATATAGTGTAAACAACACATGTTATGCAACCAAATCTTGTAAAACAACGTGTTATATAGCGGAAACATATATAAACACATGTTATACAAATTGTAAGTTATGTTAAAACATTTTATCAATAATTAGGCACATAAAATTAGATTAAATATGTTGTTACATTCCGAATCAATCAGTAGATTACCAATAAGAAGCATGTAATAAGACTATATTAAATATGTTTTGGTATTTATTGTTACCATGGAATGCTCAAAAGTAGTAATAATTTCAGAAATTTAAATAACCAAATTTGATTCTACAATTCCGATATAATAACATGTATGCATATTATTTTATTACAATATTTATTAACATATATGACCACATGTTTAAAATATAAGAAGATAATGAAAAATAGTTTGAAAAGAATATTTGAGAAACAAAATGTTAACATATATTATGAACAACAAAGTGTGTTGGATAATAGTAAAATGAACAATCAAAACAATAAAAATATGAATATAAGTTCAAATAAAACAATAGACTATCAATAGAAAATGTATAAATAAAGAAATCCAAATTAAAAAAAGGCAAATATATAAATATGGTTTTAAAAAATGAACTACAAGACAATAAATATATGTAAATACATACATTTTCATCGTAAAGAAACATATCTAAACCAATAAGTTGACCACCTTTTTAAAATTTTGAGCCAACAAATCATTGAAACCAATATGAGTGGCATAAAACGGTTAATTTTTAGTTTACATGTATTCATTGAAAAACTAAAATAGATTTTTTTAGATATTTTGTTGCTGCAAATATTAAAGTGGAAAGGTGTAATAAGAGGTGGTATTTATACTAAGGGTTAGAGTATTATGGTTGAGTTATTAATATAATTATAGGGTAGTAATTTGTATAGTTATGATGTAATAATAAGCAAATAAATATGATGTAGTTATTTGTAAATAAATGATATAATAACATGTAACTTATAAGGAATCTAAAAGGTTTTTCATTTGAGATTTTTTGACCTATTTATTTGGCCAATAAAGGCAATGATAACTTACCTTGTTTTATTAAAAAAAATGAACTACTCTTTCTCTCTCTATGACTCTTACTCATTAAAATGAAATGTAATATTTTTATTTTCACGTTTTAGGAAATTTCCACCAAAAACACACCAAAAACACACCGTTGATAAAATTTCATAAAAAAATAGGAAACCTTTTATATGTATATAATATATATGTATAGTAATATATAATTAGTCTTCCAAAATGTCATATTTAATCTTAATTATCAATTAGCCATGTTTCTAAAATAGAAATAGGTAAACTTATATCTTTCTTTATTTTATTGAATTGAAGAATAAATATATTTCAACTTTGGAAATTTAAAAAAAATACAATAACTAAATGTTTATGTAAAAAGAGAAAAAAATTTTATATCTGTATGTATAGATTTTTGTAAGTTTTATGATTTGAAGAATAATATATTTAATTTTCAAATTGTATATAGATAATTTTAAATATTATTCAATTCGATTTAAGCATATAAATTTCAATATCTCATAATGTCACGTGAGCGATTTAGATTTTCTATAAAAATTTTAAATTTATTTGTTTTTTAAATAATAATTAAACTAAAATTAAATGATTATAAAATCTATTGTTATAAATAAATATAATGTTTTAGAGAATAATGATATATATCCCAAAAATTATCTTTTTTTGTTTTAATGAATTAAAGAATAAATATATTTAATTTTGGAAATTTTTAAAAAATACAATAACTAAATCTTTATGTAAAAAGAGGAAACAAATCTCTACTTGAATCTATATATTTTCGTAAGTTTTATGGTTTGAAGAATAAATATATTTAATTTTCGAATTGGATATAGTTAATTTTTAAAATTCTATGTAATTTATATATAAAAATCCAAATTTTAATCTCTTAGATCATTAAATGAATGATTTAGTTTTTCCGTTTTAAAAATTTTCAGTTTATTTGTAACTTTAATTATGAATATAAAGACATTTTTATTGCTTTAAAAGAAAAAAATATTTGTGAATATAGATATTTTTTTATTCTCTAAAAAATTATTAACTATTATAAATAATATATTAATTATAATAAATTTATTAAATTAACAAAACATTTAAAATATGTTATGTGAAATATTATGATTTAGGTTTGATGAGTAGATTATGACAGTCAACAAACTTAGTTTTTAATATATAAGATTTAATCTAGCCTTAAAAACACTTGACTTCTTTTTCACTCCCTACCTTTCTTCCATCCCATTCTTTTTCTTCTCTTTCCATCGTGCCTCCCTATACTCTCCTTTTTTTTCCTTCCCTTTCTGGTTTCTCTCTTCCTCATCTTCCCTTTTTGTCTCCTCCCTATATTCTCCCTCTATCGCCTCCATCCTCGGGTTGGGTTCAAAGTCTCTTTGTCTTTAGATCTCGTCTTCTTCTCTTTTTTTTTTCTCCAAATCACTTTTTTGTCACCTCCTTTTGTCGACTTCCTCTACCGTCTCATTCTTCTATGTTCCTCGGTCGCCTCCATCCTCTATTTATCTCAGATCAGATCCATAACTCGAATGGGATCAGATCCATAACTCGAATGGGTTCAAAATCTCATCTCCAAGACTTATCTTCTTTTTCTTCTCGATATCTCTTTTTTCAGAATTGGCAAAATTGGAGAAATTGTCCCTAATATAGGTATCCGAGCGTAAAGTAAAACCGTTGAAGGATGCCACAACAGAAATAAACATTCAATGGGCCCATGTAAACGAAGACATAAGAGAAAAAAACTCAGGCCTATTGTTGGGACCAACACTAGAGGAAAGGGAAACACAATCAACACATAAAAACATTTCATTATTTAGTTAGGATATCAAATGGATAAGGGATGTTAAGTGAGTATAAAGTACTATTGAATTGGAATCTCCTTTTAGTAGATAAAGGATGTTAAGTGATTACAAAGTACGGAATTTTTAACTAATTTTTATATATCCCTAAATATAGGGACGAATTAGAGACAACAAAATCGATAATCCATCCCTAATTAAAAATTTTCACGCTTGTATGCAATAAAAATGGGTTCATCGCCCTAGTTCTTGTCACATGTCATTCATTTATTGAAGAAGCCTCATGTAATCATTTGTTTGTCTACTTGTTCATGTTGTTTACTTATATCTCTCTAGTTTTAGCACTTGTCTCATTACGTTTCCCCTTCTTCCCATGAGCAAGTTATATATGTCACATGCTACCGCGAGATTCATCCTAGGAAACCCTCTCTCTCGTCACTATGAGCACGTTTTGGTCAAGCCTTTCTATGATGTTTTTATTAGGAAAGCCACCTCTATTGTCATCGTAAACTTCCTCAATGATTGCTACTTCTCTGAAATTCACATTGGTTGTGAGTATGGATGTCTAATCTGGGTTACCCAAATCGGATCGACCCGAAATGACCAAAGCCCAATGTTTTGTAAATGGATTACCCTAAGAATCCATATAGGTTCAAATCTCAGAATCTATTCGGGTTTGGTTCTATCCGATGTGAGTTCAGTTTAAACCTAAGGAAACCAAAAAACCTGAAATTAAAATAAAGGATTTTTGGTGTTTTCTAAATTGTGATCGTCGATTGTTGTAGTGTTAGCAAACAAAAAAGTAAGTGAATCTCTTCTGCAGAAATGAACTATTCGTCTATCGAATCTTGTTCTTGTTAGAGTTCGTCGTTGACTCTATTTTGCAGTTCGTCCATCGACTCCTCTTCGCCGTCGACTCTTCTCTTCACCATCGCATCGACTATCACACACTGTCGATCTGCTCATCTACACTACAACTCGATTGTCAACTCTTATCTTCATCTTCGACTTTTTTCTTTGTCATCGACCTTGCTCTTCACCACCATGCCGAAAGTCCCACACCGTTGACACTACTCTTTTGAAATATATTATATTGTATATGATGCAATTGCTTATTATCGTTAGGAACCGAACCAGTATGTTGCATAAATTTTATACAACATATATCTTTTACATCAATACATTCGTAAATATTAGAAGAATAAAATAAGATGTTCTATGTTGTGGTTTTTTTTTGTTTGTTATTAAGGGTTTATCTTTCAACTCTAATAAGATGTGTTTGTATCTTTTATATGGTAGATAAATATGCATATGATGGTTGCTGATCAACTTGATACGAGCGAAGTTCAACCTCAGAACAAAAGGGTAGCGACATCCGAAAGCAGTGAGTTATCTCCAAATAAGGGTGGCCAATCCGAGTTTCGGTTCGGGTTCTTCGGGTTTTGAAAAATTAGACCCTAATGTTTTTAGTCCGGGTTCCGGTTGTTCGAGTTCAAAAGCATTGGATCCGAAATAACCCGAATTATATTTGGATATTTGGTTTCTTCAGGTAGTTTGGAGAAATGGTATATTCAACGATCTCAAGAGTGGAAACATTTTTCTAAAGAATCTAGTTAATATAGTAAATACAATTATTGTGACTTAAAGCTGAAGTGTGGAAGTGCATCGAATGGGACTAGTAGTATGAATAAGCATATTCACATTTGTAAGGCTTAGAAGAACATTGTTGGAAGTAAAAATGAAAAGGTGATAACTATGGCTGATAGTGAAAGTTAAGATGGTGCTTGTAATATGCTTGTTTCTCATAGTTTTAGTCAAGAAGCATGTAGGCGAGCCACAATTAAGATGATTATTACGGATGAGATGCCACTTTCTGTGGTTGAAATGTTGGGTGACATCTTTGCAATGTCTTGTATCCTATATTTGTTATCCCCTTGAGGCAAACCATCACTAGACATGTACTTCAAATCAATGCATCTATTATTGAATTCACCCGAGCCGATAGTACCAATTTTGGTAAGAGTGAACTTATTATCATGGTATTAACTCGAGCATTAAGGGAAGAACGTCCTTCAGACCGATTTATGGACTTCTATCACATCTATGAGTTACATGATTGCAATTGCTCATTTTATTTATAATATTTGTCAGTGACATCAAATGATTATTGGTTTTAGTCATGTATGAGTGTGAGTACGAAGAAGATGATCTGTAAGGGGAACTCAAGAAATTGACTGTTTATAAGAGAAAGGGTGAGGAGGTTTCAAATGAATTAAATATTTATTTGATGGAAGTCTTGAGGTGCCAACTCGTAACATATTAGATTGATATATTTTTGTGGTGAAAAATGAATAGTTTCAAGTTTCCAATTTCAGCGCAAATGGCTAAAGATATTCTTGTTATTTCAGTATATCTATACTTGCATCCAAGTCGAGCTTTAGTACCAAAATACGTATCTTATACCAATATAAGATTATATTTGACTCCTAACATGGTTGAAACATTGATTTTGACAAAACAAAAATTGGTTGCAATCAACACTTCGTATCAATACAACAATGAATCTCCAACAATTAATGGATGAAAGTGAGTTAATGGATATACTTTCTCAAGGTATGTTGTTTTTTCTATTTCATTTTATCTTTCAATGTAACATTGAACTTATCATAGGCTCTATAATAATCAACGATATTGCATTAATATGTTAATGTGTATCGCAAGGGTGACACAATTGCGTTGAAAATTATGGATATATATATATATCGCTTTTCTTCTCATGCAAACACACTCATCAATAAAACTAAAAAATCATTTAAATTCTCCCATTCGCTCGTATATACTTTCTTCTACAGGTTTAGATATTTAGTATCTTCAAATGTGGATGTATAAGAGGTTTGAAGAAAAAACTTTTTGATTTCGGGAGTGGGTTAGATCACAAAATGATCCAAAAAGGCGTAAAAGAGAACTAAAACCATTTAAAATGTGATGAATCCCATCCTTGACTCTTTCCTCGTCCTCAAACAAAAATAATCAATGAATATCTCTAGAAAGGGAGCACAAAGTAAATCGAGATCAGTAAGGATTTCAAGAACATTCATGTTCGTTTTGACTACGTTGGTCGTGAACGAAATCAAACTAGTCTCCTATAGAGTCCTCAAACTTATAGAAAGATTCTAAACCGTGGAATTTAGATTAAAACTAGAATCTTTAGAGAACGAACTAGAAATCCTACCAAGCACATTTCTCGAGTTTATTTATTGTTGACCTAAGTGGTAAGTTGGTCCAAATAGTGAAGGTAAGGCTTGGTGAAAGTAATACAATGATTTTCCTTAGATGTTCTTCTTTTCGAGACTTGATCTTTTCATTCCCTTATATTTTTATTTTTTATTTTTTTATTACCGGGAATTTGGACTTTTCGGCCTTTTCGTCTATTTTATTTTCTTTCTGTAAGTATGGAATTATGATCATATGAAATGGGTCAAGTGAACGGGTAACTAAGGCTAACACTCACATGTGATGATTGTCGCCACCCTCGACCGAGATGCTTAGCTTTTGTTCGAGTGAACAAAAATTTAGTAAGATGAAAAAAGGCCCAATAGTGCAAAGAATGGGGAAGACTCTTAGAGAAATATATAAGTTTGGAACTAAGATTTTAGGATGATCTTATGAGGACCAAGTTCCAATATACCCCGATGAATAATAAAATCAACTTAAACTCGAATCCTCTAAGTCAACTATGTTCGAAAATTCATTCAAAATAATTTTTTGATACTAAGTTTGATATACATAGTTATTTGAGCAAGAAAGATTCTCTACTTTCCTATACATCATTCAATTACCTCGTGGCTAAGCTAAGTGTATGCTCTCATTTATCGAATTCGAAAGAAAAAATTTATTCTCCTAAAATGCACCCTGTGTCGACCTAAGGTTCATCCTAAATTATCCTAAGTAGTGGCTATGACGTCAATCTATGCCCTCCTTGACATTGACTTTCACCATCCTCGATGTTGAGTTAATATGAGAGAGACGAACATATTAGACAAAAAAAAGTGAAAGACCAGAACATATAACCTCAATATCATTAAAAGTAGTGATGTGTTTATGAACATGATTATGCTAAGTGTGTTTTCCCGAGTTTCATCTAATATTCCATTGTTTCAGCTCGCGGTCTTTCTATGTTGCATTCACTCGTACGGGAATCCGAAAAATTACTATCAAAAGGAAAGATCGAGTACTATACATCGAGATAGACATCACATAGCTTACTATAGGTTATTATAAAAAATGAAAAATATAGCAAAAGAAATGGAGAGGTGGAGGAAAAGTCACTGCTGAAAAATTTACCCATTATAATTTCAATAAAATTTTCGTTAGCATTTTGTAATACGACGTCATTAGAATATAGTTACAAATTATCTTGTCATTTTGCATCAGAATTGGGTCAACATATTCTTCATTTTTAACATGTTTGTTTTCAACATATGGTTTTATGCAAAACTCCGAATTATGATTTTTTACAGAAAATGCTCGTAAACAAGCATATAAAATTTCTAGATTTTGTTCGTTATCTCATCATGTACGATATTTCTGCATCGATCTTTGTGAGTTTCCAACAAATAGTTAATAACATCTTCATCATTTATAAAATGTACGAGGCTTCTACAATCATCGAGACATAGTTCGATCTTATCCTCTTCGTAGATTTTTTTTTCATATCAATCTTCTACTAATGCGATCAAATATCATTGTCTTTGACACCTTCATAAACTTTTATCAAACAATATTGTATAAACTTTAATATTTTTTAAAATCTAAACTTTTTATTTATCATTTGAGATCTTGTAATAACACTTTCTATAACTGAAATGATTTATTAATCATTTATTAACTCCTACAACATTTAATCCTACACAACGCCGATGGGCTGTGTTGCACAACGTTTTAGCACAATATACGCTAAACAATTTCCCATACATAAAATGAGGAAGCTGTGGCTTAAATCACTTTTTTATAATTATCTCCATTATAGTTTTTATAAAATTTATTTTATTATTTTTTATATTATAATAATAAGTTTAAAATTCCATTTTTTAATTTTCCCTATTTATTTGTTTATTGATAATACTAAATTTTTATTTGAATAAGATTTTGAATTAAACAATTATAAATGTTATTTAATTTGATTTGAGTTGTTTGGAATTTTAAAAAATGTATATATTAGGACAAAAATTGGCTCCATATGCATATTTTTAAATATATATTAATTGGGTAATGATCATTAACCTTAGTAATACAATCAAATATATATATTATAGAGCATGGTATGGTATTGGTATATAACAATTTTTTTAACCAATCAGAGATTATCATTGTAATGTTTATAGAAAATCTACGAACGGGTTTAATTTATAGTTCTTCTATAATTAGGGACACTTTGTATTGTATCCCTAAATTGTCTACAATAGTAGAAAATCTAGTAACGGATTACCTTTGATAGTTATGTAAGTAAAATTCGATAATCTTATATGCGGAATTAATTATCGACATTCTAATAGGAAATTAAATCAACCAAAAATAATAAATAAATTATACTTACTTGAATTTTCCATGATTTGGATTGGTTTCTTTTCTCCAATGCCTATTCCTCCGAAATCTCCTCAATGTTCTCTTTGATGATATAAGAGAACTCTTTTTGTTTTTGTGTTTTTGTTTTTGTGATTTTGTTACCGTAAGTATATTTTAAAGGGCATTAAAACATTGTTTTGTAATATTGAAAAGCCCTTTAAATTCTTATTAATTACAATAAATCCTCAATTTGTAATTAATCACAAAACCATCATTATATTTCTAGAATTGCTTTCTAACATTCTCTCACTTGATTCATATATGACAAGTATAAAAAATCGTTGAGCTCACTTAAATGATCTTATATACGAGTCACAACTTTATAAGAATTAATTGACCGAATCATGGCGGTCACGGGCCTGGCAAAACGTCCTGATTCCTTCCATGTATCACAAATCAATATAATTCAAATATCTTGAATTTAATAAGATAGACATCTAAAATTATCTTATCCCACAATGTCTTTAAACAAAGACTAAGTATCTATAATCATAACAAATATGCATAACTGAAATATGATTCATAGATAAGCAAAATCAAAACTTATATTGATATCTAGAGTTCAAATAAACTTCAATGTGCAAGACTTATATTCATACATGTATAATCGTCAGCAATACAAGGACTTCGCGACTACTCCCATTTCACTAACATGGCCAAGAAAGATCTTTGGAGCTAGTCCTTTAGTCAACGGATCCGCGATCATATCATTGGTGCCAATATGCACAATTTGAACTCTTTGATTTTGCACTTCTTCTTTAACCGATAGATATTTTAAATCCATATGTTTGGCACCCTTGGAGTATCTATCGTTCTTCGAGAAGAATACGGCTGCCGCATTATCACAATATATGTTCATCGGTTTAGCAATGGTACCAACAATGCCTAAACCATGAACAAAATTGCGCAACCACAACGATTGAACTGTAGCTTCAAAGCACGCTACAAATTCGGCCTCCATAGTGGAAGTAGCAATGACAGACTGCTTACCACTCTTCCATGAAATAGCTCCCCCAGCTAGAAGGAACAAATAACCGAATGTCGATTTTCGAGTATCCGAGCATCCGGCATAGTCTGAGTCTGAATAACCAACAATCTCAAGATTGCTAGTTCTTCTATATGTGAGCATGTGATCCTTGGTGCCTTGTAGATATCTTAAAACTTTCTTTGCAGCTCTCCAGTGAAATTGTCCGGGATTTGATTGGTAACGACCCAACATACCAACCGAAAAACTGATATCCGGTCTAGTACAAGTCTGAGCATACATCAAACTTCCGACTAAAGAGGCATAAGGAATGTCATCCATTTCCTTACGCTCTAAGTCATTCTTAGGACATTGGGATAGACTGAAACGATCCCCTTTCTGTATGGGAACCGGACTTGGTGAACATGATTCCATTTTAAATCTTTCTAAAACTTTGTCGATGTAAGCCTTTTGAGACAATCCCAAAATTCCTTGTGATCTGTCTCGAAATATTTCTATTCCGATCACATAGGAAGCCTCACCCATATCTTTCATCTCAAAGTTACTAGAAAGATAATCCTTAACATCATGTAATAATCCACGATCATTGGCGGTAAGAAGAATATCATCTACATACAATACAAGGATTATAAACTTGCTTCCTACAGTCTTTATGTAGATACACCGATCAACAGTCATTTCTACAAACCCATATGACAATACAATATCATTGAACTTCAAGTACAATTGTCGAGAAGCTTGTTTTAATCCATAGATAGATTTCTTCAACTTATATACCAGATTGCTTCTACTTGTGGTCTCAAAACCTTGAGGTTGATCCATGTATACCTCTTCTTCTAAATCTCCATTGAGAAAGGCTGTTTTAACATCCATTTGGTGAAGCTCAAGATCAAAGTGAGCTACCAAAGCCATGACGATCCTTAAAGAGTCCTTTCTAAAAACCGGAGAGAAAGTCTCTTTGTAGTCAATACCATTCTTTTGAGTGTAACCTTTGGCAACAAGTCTGGCTTTATACCTCTCGACGTTGCCCTTAGAGTCTCGTTTGGTCTTAAAGACCCATTTACAACCAACTCTTTTAGAATCCTTCGGCAATTCCGTCATTTCCCAAACATTGTTGTCATCCATAGATTTCAACTCTTCCTTCATGGCCATCAACCATTTGTCAGAATTTCTACTACTCATGGCTTGGTCAAAAGAGACCGGGTCATCATTCATGCTCAAGTTATTTTCATGTTCAAGTGCATAACACATATAATCATTTGAAATAGCTGGTGTTCTATATCTAGTAGACCTTCTCAAAGCTATTCCTTCTCGAGATTGCACTTGTTCATTTGCTTGAACATTTTCTTGCTCTTCTTGAACAATGGCATCATTTACTAGGTGTGGAGTATCCATTTGTTGTCGTTCCATATTCACGCCCTTTGGTTGTACTACAATAATAGGAACATCAACATAAGATGAATCACTTGATGGATTTTGGTCCATCAATGACTCTCTTATCTCGATATCACGTACTCCCACACTCCCACTGATTTCGCCATTTTCAATGAAACGAGCATTCCCAGACTCTACAATTCTCGTATTATGGTTAGACAATAGAATCTATAACCTTTTGACCTTTCTGGATATCCAATAAAATAACCACTAATGGTTCTGAAATCCAATTTCTTTTCATGTGGATTATATATCCTCACTTCGGCTTGACAGCCCCATACGTGAAGATGTCTTAAACTAGGTTTCCTAGATGTCCACAATTCGTAAGGTGTCTTAGGAACTGCTTTACTAGGTAACCTATTCAATATGTATGCAGTTGTCCTCAATGCATACATCCACAATGAAATAGGTACAGAACTATTACTCATCATACTCCTAACCATTTCTATCAATGTACGATTACGCCTTTCTGCAACGCCATTTTGTTGTGGCGTGCCGGGCATTGTATACTGCGCACAAATGCCCTTAGACTCAAGAAGTTTCTTAAATGGACCTGGAATTTGTCCAACTTCTGATGTCTTTCCATAATATTCACCACCTCTGTCGGAACGTATTACCTTAACCTTTCTATTTAGCTGTCTCTCAACCTCCGTAATGAATGTCTCAAGGACATCAACAAATTGAGACTTTTCATGCAGCAAATAAAGGTAACAGTACCTAGAGTAATCATCAATGAAGGTGATGAAATACTTTTCACCGCCCAAGACGTAAAATAAAGTACAAGGACCACAAATATCTGTATGTATTAAGTCGAGTAATCCGCTACTCCTTGTGGCAGTATGTTTAGACACAAGTTTGGTTTGATTACCTTTAATGCAATCCACACAAGTATCATTCCAATCGGTAAAGTCCAATTGAGACAAAACATTAGTTTTAATTAGTCTCATAATCCTCTCCTTGGATATATGACCGAGTCTTTTATGCCACAAATCAGCGGAGGACTCGTTAAGTGCATTCCTCTTCATACCAACATCATGTTCAGCCAAAATATGAAACAGGGAATTAATAAATTTAGAACTTAGATTGAAACAATACAAAGTATCTGATAAAAAAACCAGTACCACATAGGTTTTTACCACGATACAATGAAAAACAACCATGTCCAATCTTAAATTCAAAACCTAATACATCCAACCTTGAAGCGGAAACAAGATTTCTAGAACAATCGGGAACATATAAACAGTTTTCTAGATCCAGGCAATAGCCCGTATCTAACACGATTCTATATGTCCCGACACCTTCAACTCTAGCTTTCATCCGGTTTCCCATAAATAGAAAGCTTTCACTTTCCGGCATTCGTTGGAGATTTAGGTAACCCTGTATAATATTAGACACATGAGTGGTCGCACCAGTATCAAGCCACCAAGTATTAGAAGGTACTTCAATCAGATTTGATTCGAAGCATACTGAAACGAAATGTATACCTCGTTTTTCAAACCACGCCTTCCTTTTCAGGCAATCAGCCTTCTTGTGCCCCGGTTTGTTGCAAAAGAAACATTTCAGATTTCCTTGCCCTTCACCATGCTGCACCTTATATGGCTGCTTTCCCTTTCTCTTTCTTTTCTTACTTGGAGCTTTGCCGCCACTTGAACCAGCATTTTGGATAGCCACGATAATCAAAATTGGCTTGGGGATATTTGACCTTAAGGTCTTTCTTTTGCCTTGCCTCCTCTTGCATGAGCATGGCCTTGGTATCCGAAAGAGACCATTTTTCCTTGAGTTGGTTGTAAGTTCTCCGAAATTGCTTGAAATCATCACCTTTGCACGATTTCAGCATGAACTCAACTAACACACGCTCACCAAGATCAATATCCAAACTTTTGAGCCGGTTGTAGGTATTCACCATATGAGTGATATGGTCATCCATAGACTGAGATATGTTGTACTCTCTCGTCGATAAATCATTAATAAGAGCAGCAACAACAGACTTATCCACAATGTCTGTCATGGTACACTTCTTAATCTCAGCAAGGAATTCCTTCACATTTTCAGTCTTAGGTTGGGAAGGCTTAATATTAGGCGATATGCTAAGCTTGAGAAAGCTCATCATAAGCCTATTCGACCTATCCCAATTCTCCCACAGTTTATTGTCTGCCTCAGAACTTGTATCAGTTGGTTTAGTGGGCTCATCCATAATGAGAGCTGAATCGAGTCCCAAAAGGCCAGCATTCAGCTTCACATATTCGATCCAGTCGTCATAATTATGCCCATTAAATTTGATACCATTGGCGGTCATATCTAACATAGTGGAGACCACTGCAAATAATCACATCTCACATTTAATTTGCTTTGAATTCAGAAAATT
Source organism: Gynandropsis gynandra (assembly GCA_036759665.1). Lineage (NCBI taxonomy): Eukaryota > Viridiplantae > Streptophyta > Magnoliopsida > Brassicales > Cleomaceae > Gynandropsis > Gynandropsis gynandra. The sequence continues at coordinate 23,570,480 of CM071872.1, read as the reverse complement.
ATTCAGACTATATTACTTATACTAAAATATTGTATTTAAATTCACCTTTGGGCAGAATCTAAACACAATCATCAAACAACTTATATAAGATTAATCACAATGTTACCTTAACATATAAGCCATCTTTGGATGTACATCATATGTTAATTAAACAAAGTTCATAATCTACTTCAATTGTTATTAACATGAGTAAGATCTACCTTTGGGTAACCGTATAACTACATATTAATAACTATAAATGTTTATCATCATTCTTAAATGTCATTATGAAGTTAAACATTTATATAAATAATTTAAATCATTAATTAACTCGAGTGGGCCACTTTGGTGACTAACGCACTCAGTTAAAATTAATGAATTAAATTACGGGATCCCAAAGAAAACATACTTAGAATTCCGTATGTCAATATATTTAGGACCATTTCATTTGTTAATGAAATATTTATTTGGCCCAGTGGTCATACCCAGAATAATAACATAAATATTCTGGGTTCGAACCTCTATATAACCAATGTTCCACTTATTATTTTATTTTATTATTATGATATAAGTAAAACGTCGTAATCCTACAAAGGAGAAATGACGTAGCCCAATGGTTTAGAATAGAGCGCAATCTTGTCCAGGTTCGAATCCACTACTTACTTTTAATTATCATTTTATTTATTATTATTATTATTATTATTATTATTATTATTATTATTATTATTATTATTATTATTATTATTATTATTATTATTATTATTATTAACAGATACATACACACTGTATGTATCTCCCTCGTCGCCCAAATTTTTCGAAAATCCTTCGAAACCCACTGGAATTCGAAGCCGATTCACCGACGAAACCTTAGGAATCCGACCACATGAGCGAGGCCAAATCCATGACCGATGCCGACGTTCTAAAATTCGGCGGAGCAACCGAAATTCCAAAATTTCGAAATTCCAAAATTCAGCAGAGAAACCGCCGAAGATACACTAACTTTTCGACGGCAAAGTCATCGTCGGGCAGAGAGAATTTCGCCGGACGGAGAGGGGTTCGGGGAGAGGGTTGGTGATTTTAGGTGGTTGTTACAGAGGAATATAACTTTTTTTTCTTCTGTGACAGTGAACCATTTTTTTTAATTCTACTAAACTCGTGAAATCAACATTAAAATTCATCAAACGCACAAAATTTTTATCCGAAAATATCTTAATAAATCTATACAAAATACAGAAAATTTAATTCTGTATTTTGTTCAAATTATATTTAATCAATAAATTTAATTCGGTGATTTAATTCCTACTAGTAGGCTCTGATACCAATTGTAAGTAAAATTCGATAATCTTATATGCGGAATTAATTATCGACATTCTAATAGGAAATTAAATCAACCCAAAACAATAAATAAATTATACTTATTTGAATTTTCCATGATTTGGATTGGTTTCTTTTCTCCAATATCTATTCCTCCGGAATCTCCTCAATGTTCTCTTTGATGATATAAGAGAATTCTTTTTGTTTTTGTGTTTTTTTTTGTGATTTTGTTACCGTAAGTATATTTTAAAGGGCATTAAAACATTGTTTTGTAATAATGAAAAGACATGTCCTAAAAGACATGTCTTTTGATACATACCCTTTAAATTCTTATTAATTATAATAAATCCTTAATTTGTAATTAATCACAAAACCATCATTATATTTCTAGAATTGCGGAATGACACGGAGAGATTTTCACCCGATAATTGTTTCTTCAATACGACACTAATCATCACCGTGTGTACCTCAATAACAATTATCTAATACTTATATTTATATAAATCAACGTTAGAATAAATTTCTAACAAGTTACATTCGTCTTTGAAAGTCAAAGCCGTCTCCGACTCATCCCAAAGACATGCTAGAGTCAGTCACTAATTTTAAGATTTATAGTAGAGCTATTTATATTATATTTTGAATTTAAATCACTTTTAATTTTTTTAAATAATGTTCTATCTCAATATTTTTATATGATATATAGATAGGATAATTTATGCATATGGAGTGGTATTTTTGTCTTATTTGTTTCTAATTTATTTTATAGCATTGGTTTACATACTTTTTGTAGATTCATATAGATTATTATTTGAATCAGCGTATTTGTAAATATATAATCCAAATATCTAAAATAACTGCGATTAAATCAAATCCAATAACAAATATCAGAAAAATGCATATAGCCAAACATACACGGAGATTGTAGGCTAAGTCTTGTGGGGCGGAATATCAGATATACCCTCGTAGGGTTAAAACGCTTCAAAAATACCCTTCCCTAAAATAATTATTTAATCGGAAAAAAACTGGAGAAAAGACAAATTTACCCTTAATTTTCGAACTTGAGAAAACCCGCATTCTGGGAGAGTAAAAGCCAAGAAAGAACAAGTGATTTCGAACTTGAGAGGGATCGATTCGAAGTTGGCAAGAAGGAAATTCGAAGTTGGCAAGAAGGAAATGGCTAGAATCAGCAGCGGTGGAGAAGAGAGCACGAGTCAATCTTCAATGGCGTCAATAAGTGTAAGTAGATCGATTTCTAGGGTTTTGTCCCAAAATGGTTTATTGATTTGAAATGGTGTGAGTGTCAATGAGTCGGTTGAGTCTCAGTGAGTCGCAAGAGTCGGTTGTCTCAGTGGGTCGGTTTGGCTCGCGATGGTCGGTTGAGCGTCGATTTCTAAGGTTTGCAGGCTGTCGAGTCCCAGAATGGTTTATTGAGTTGAAATGGGTGTGAGTGTCAGTGAGTCTGTTGAGTCTGAGTGAGTCGATTTGGGTCGCAATGGTCGCTTGAGCGCCACAGGGAGTCTAAGGGTCGTTTGAGTCGGTTGTCTCAGTGAGTCGGTTTGGGTCACAATCGTCGCTTGAGCGTCACAGGGGGTCTAAGGGTCGTTTGAGTCAGTTGTCT
>CM071872.1:23516839-23559632 GCA_036759665.1 Gynandropsis gynandra | reverse complement strand
GAGAGAGAGAGAGGTATCAATGGCCAACACCAGGGCTAGGAACAGAACGAAGGAAGCGATGGAAAGAGGAGAAACGAAGGATGAAGAGTTGGTGATTGGCAATAGAGGCGTGGCCTCTTTTGCTTGGTGTAGAGTTTGGGATTTTACCCTTTGGAAGAGAGGTTAGTGTTGTGGATTTGGTCAAGTGAGGCACTTCCTTCTTCTTATTCTTCTCCTCTTCTCGTATCACCATTTCTTGCTTCTTCGTTCCCAAAAGCTTTCTCGATGAAACTAGTGATGAAGAAGGCCATGATGAGGCCATGAAGACGATGATTATGAAGAGGCAAATGAGCAAACAAGCCATCAGTGTTTTCATCGTTCTGTCCAATTGTGTTAATATAGTTTCAGAATTTCCCCGTTCTCTTTAGAGTTAATCTAGTCTTGGTAGGTTGTTATAACGAATGTGAATGCCTTACTTTTGTATATATAGAAAGATAAAGAGAGAGAAAGTTGTATTTTTGATAATAATGCATTGAATAATAACCGTAATATTATTAAGAAAAAAAAATATTTTCCTCAATTAAATTTGTCTCATCTTATTCCTATTTAATTTATAAATTTCATTATATTATGATCTAAAATATCAATTATCAACCAATTTTTCTATTTTTTAAAAATCCGTTAAATTTTCTGTTTAATTTTTTTAATACAACGTATTTCTTCCAAAAAATTTGTTTTTCGACTATATTCCCCCAAAAAGATGAATATTAAATCGTTCATCACTATGGGTGACACGAGAAGTTTCCATGCAATCCGGAGACGATTTGGGACTACTGATATTATATTTTCTAAATTTAAGGGTTTCAAGATACAAAGTATAGTGTAAGAATGTTTCGAAAAATCCCAAGATTGTCGAAAGATTTTCAGAACATTTAGACTAAATAGTTTATAGAAGAAAATTAAAAATTATATAAATTTATGGATTTGTATGGTATATGTTATAATTTTAAATATGGAAAACATCCTATTCCCCTAAACTTTACCACTTTAATCCTATTCCAACCTAAATTTTCATGTTCATCCTATTTCCGCCTAAACTATTACCACTCGTCCTATTCCCCCTTGAACTTTAAAAATTCATCCTATTCTCCCTTCCGTTAACTTTATGTTAATTTTTCTGTTAAATATTTTTAAAACAGCATATTCCCCCTAAACTATATGATTTCCAGCCTATTCTCCCCCGAACCATATGAAATTGGGTGATAACGTGTTAAATTTGAGTGAAATAAAGTGAAAATTCGGTTAAATCGGGTTAAATTCGGTGAAATCGAGTAAAAGTTGGGTGAAATATGGTTATGTTAAAATTATGTTACTATTNAATAATACATTAAAATTAAAGAAATATGTTACTTTTAGAGAAATCATATAGTTCGGGGGAATAGGTTAGAGTTTATATAGTTCAAGGGGAAATAAACTGTTTTCACTTTTAAATATTATCATGCAAATAGTATATAGAGAGCATACCAAGTTGAACCAAAAAAAACATATAAATATACTAACTAAAACTTGATTAATATAAAAATTAAAAAGTTAACCGAAATAGTGAATATAATATCTTATAATAACTATCGTATTTGTCTGAAACAGGCACAAAAATATATGAACTATTTTTCTAAAATATTTATTTAGAATTTCTCTATTACTTGACAATAATACATGAATTGATATATTACTTGTGAATAATATATGAACCTTTTAAAGTACAATTAATTTACTTGCATAAACATTGTTAACTTGATACTTTAATAGTAATTTTAAAAGTTTATTTCTATTGTAAAAACTAATTGTATTATTTTTAAAGTATTATGTTAGTTCTTAAACTATTGTGAAATAATATATCAATTTATTAATAAATATGTAGGAAATTTTATTTACTGGAAAAATGTAATAATTATTATGATTGTTTTCAAATAAGAAAAATCTCATTATAATTATAAAACTTATAATACAACAAAAACATGAATTATTATTTTTACATATTTATTCATGAACTTATATATTTTTTCACAATAATATATGAACTAACATGTTAGTTTCAAAATAATATATAAACTTATATGCTACTTTTAAAATGATCTTCAACTTAGTTTATTTAACAAAAAATTATGATGTGGATTAATTTGGAAGTAATTTCAAAATTTATATATTATTTTATAAATAATATTTTAATTAATATAATATTAAGAAATAGTAGATATATATATATATATATATAAAGTAATTCATTTATTTTTTTTCAAGACAAATTTGAAAATTATTCTTCTTTTTCTTATCAATAACTAAAAGGTTAGTGATAGGGGTATCAAATAAATTGTTGTTTACGAGCTAGTTTTAGTTCAGATCATATTTGAGCGAGGTGAGCTGGAAATTTTTTAGTTCGTTAAAAAAAACATAACCGACGAATTAAACTAGAACAAATTAATAAAACTTAGATGAGCTAATAAACTAGTTTATAAACCGAATACAAAACCACATATAAATCACATGTTTTCATATTTCTATATATCATACATATTTTTAGCATTTATTAAATATTATTTAATGAATAATAATATATTATTTACATATTATATAATTATTCTATTTCTACAAATTTCATATATTTATTATAAAATAAAAAAATATTATTAAAATATAATAAAAAGTTACTTTTATATTTTAATAATATTTTTTTATTTTAATATTCGATAAATTTGTTTTTTTATTAATATCTTGATATTTAATAAATTTATATTCCAATCAATCAATGTTTTTATATTTTATATGATTTGAGTATCATTAATATTTAACAATAATATATTATAATTTTTTAATTAAATAATCTAACTCGCGTATAAATTTATTTTTGGCGAATTAAAAACAAATTGAACTGAGTTTTTTCAACCATTTTACAGACGAGCTGAACTTAATGTTTTTTTAAAAATTGACGATGAGCCGAGACGAATTTAGCGAAACAACCTGTTTTACACCATTTTTACATCTAGTAAAAGAAAATAATATATCCTTAAAATGTGGACATTTATAATTTGCCGGTGGAGTGTCACATCGTAATTTTGATAATATCCAAAAAGTTTCATGTTAATAAAATTAATAATTTAGTAATTTTATTATATTATATCTAATTAGATTCAGTAACAAACCTTTGCAAAGACGTATCATTACTTTTTGTAACTCCTTTATTTCCAAGTTCCTGTTTTCTGACAGTTTCCCTAAATTTCGGAAACGCGGAAACTGAAAATGGAAATTAAGAACTATATATTAAATAAATAAAGTAGAATGAATTGCAAATGGAAATTAAGAACTATATAATATTAAATAGATAAAGTAGAATGAATTGCAAATGGAAATTAAGAACTATATAATATAAAATTAATAATAGTAGAATGAATTGCAAATATGTGTTACCTATCGGAACCATAGCTCTAAAATTAGAGTTATTAATTTCCATTAGATGATACAGCGTTATACGCAGATTTGTAGTAATTAAAAATATATTCATCTTATATTTTATATATAATTTATTAATTTAAACATTGTCACTAGATTTGATATACATACGGATAATATAAACACACAAAATAAAATTTTTTTACCAATAGATTTATAAATTGTAATGTAAACTAATAGTGCAATTTGTTTATAATGATACCTAAAACCAAAAAGGAATTGGACTGAAACACATGCGTGAAAACTCCTCTTCAAATATTGTAATATTTCGCAAAATATCTTTTTTTTTATTACATTATCGTTTCATGTATAATATCTAATTATATTATAAAGTTAAACATATCTTATATATAATATAATATTCTCCATTATTATTTTTTTACTTCATAATATATTTTTTTCTTTTATAGACTATTCAATATATTAAAATATCACAATATTCACATTATCAAGATTTTATTTACCCTCAATATTACACATTTTATTGATCTTCTTTATAAAATGTCGTACACCAAATTTCTATTAAAGTAAAAAAAATCGGTGTACCGATCATTTTCATTCAAATTGAGATTCAGACTCAAATATTTTTAAAGTATAATTATGATACACAAAAAGTAACAATCATTCTCCATCTCCTTAGGACTATATTAGGATTTCTTTAGGAATTTTGAATCGTAAACTTTAAGATTTGATTAGCTAGAAGATAACCATATTCATATAGCAAACCATATTGGTTAAGCTCGAAACTCGTGTATTTTCCTAAGGCACAATATGTGCTTCAAGTGATTGGAGATGTAGAAAGAAATAAACAGCATGTATGCATCCTCTTAGACGCCCGCAAATAAGCAGTCTAACAAAATAATAATCTTTAATAGCACTACAGAAATCATATTATAAAGAGAAAGAGACCAATAATATAAATTGTGAAATTTCATTTGCTAATCCAAAGTTAGAAGGCTAAGTATTTCCGGAAAATAACCATTGAAGAGCTGATAATGATCCTTTTTAAAGTCAAAATTATTATATTTATTATTCTAACAAGATATTATAATTTATACATAAAAAATAGTTAATATAATTTTAACATTTAAAAAATTAAACTATAAAATTTATAAAACTCAACTATAAATTTCTTTAAAAAATTCAATTATAAATTTCTTAAAGAAAATTCAACTATATATTTTTTAAATGTGTTTAAGCCTAGACTATAAGGTTTATGGTAAAAGCTTTGTTTTCTTGATTCTTTAGTGAAAAACTAAACATTTAGTTGTTTTCTTCTTCATATTGTATTTATTAAATAAAATCCAAATGCTTGGATTTGAGAAACAAAAGAGTGAATCCAAATGAGAGATCTAATAACAATAAGGATTATCTTATTTGTTAGTTCTTTCTTCCAACTAGATTCTTCAACCATCTCAACCTTTTAAAGATGGAAAGAATGTAACCAGCCCTAGTTTGAATCTATGGCATGCGTCCAAGATGTTCGCTAGGCACAAAAAGAATCTGATATGGTGTGCGTGTGATTAAAAAATTATATGATTAACTGAAATAGATGTAAAAAAATATACACATCTTACAACCAAATACGTGAATGCATGAAAATATTACAGCTCGTATAGATTCAATTGCTCTCTTTCAGTTTCAAACTTACATCATTACTCCACCAAAAGAAATGACAGTCTAATCGTTCCAATCCAAAGTACACGGCAAATGAAGATTCAAATAGAAGAAGACGAAGAAGACCCACTGCACATGACAAACGTCTCTGCGCAACATAGAGGAACTTAGATTTGAAGAAGGCGGATTTACCCGAGAATACACTTCGCAAACCATTTATCAGTATTCACATTGTGTGTTTTGGAGGTCACACGGGGAAGAGGAATAATGGCTATCTTCACACTTGTGTGCTTGTGAGACATCTCCATTGTCTTGTTCGAGGGCCTTTTTCTAATAGCATCAGCAAGCCCATGTTGTTTGCTGATGACATCCCATACATGTACATGCAATTTACAATCAAAATGAACAAGGATATTAGTAAGAAAGCATCAATGAGATGTGGTTAGTTCACTCAATTTGTCGACCTGTATCCCCGAAATCTGATTTCTTGATTCTAAATCGATTCATTGTGAAACTTTAGGGAATGCATGAGAGATCATAGTATGACAGCGAAATGAATTCTTCATTTGGTTCAAAAGTTCTTGCATACATTTCTCAACAAGTTTCTTATGTCATACAAAGTAAAATATTGCTTGTGCATGCTTTAACTGACAAAGATACTATGAAGCTGAAAGCCAAGAGCAACAAACGATTATAAATGAAGAATAGAGTAATAAGGTTTTGATAATGTCTAGTACACTTACTTGGTTCATTGAGCCTTCCTTTTCCAGAAACCAATAGACGCGATCCACTGCACATTTAAAGAGAAATTATGTTGCGCACTAAAGCATTACAGAACACATCACAAATCAAGGTTACTGCAAACAAAAATAGTTCAACCATCTTCAACAATATGTTATGTGTTAAATGAATATTATGACATGGAAGTTGAACAAAAAATCAAATTTACTTTGAAGTTAGCCATGAAAGATAGAACTCCAACGACAAACCGTTTCCACACAGGCATCCTCCGTTGTGGAACAACTTCTTTCGATAATTGTTGAGCGATTTCTTTGAGTAGTACCAATTGGGCTTTCTCAATCCTCATAGACATAATCGCTTCTCTCATGGATTCCCTGTCCGCCTCCAGTGCTTGAAGCCTCATGTAGAGCTTATTGATATCAGGATCTCCGAGATCAGGCTGATTCAACTGTCCTCTGGGAGATTTCACATAGACACCAACCCTGCTGTGAGACACAACACTATGGATAGAATCAATGGTATAAACTCTATCAGTCATGGGATCTCCTATTTCAAAAGAGTCATCTTTACTCTTTAGGGCAGTGTTGTCTTTTGTGTATGAGACATCATGTACTTTCTTAAAGCTATAGGTGTTAGTCCTCGGGGAATCAATGAAAAATTCTGGTGGTAGTTCCTAGGGGTGAACTTGAACTATCAGCGAATATTCTCCTGAAATGTCTTGGAGGTCGAAGGGTCTGCCAACCACTACTTTCTCTAAAATACTCCTCCCACCCGAGGAATCACTGTTCAACTGGGTAAAGCTATGAGCTCTCTCCATAAACACGCATGGTGTCTAGCTCACACCTTTCATCTCTTGAATAACCTAGAAAGCAAGGACCCAAATAACCTTATCACTTCCTGGATGGTCACTAACTCATAAACCCTAAAGTATAAAGAGAAACATACATTGTAAAGATTTACCCTTTGCAGTGGACACTGCTGCAATGCCAACTTTTATCCCAAATATTGACTCTAATGGATCATTCGCATGCCTGACAGAAAGGTTGATATAGAAGTATTATTCAAAAGAATTTTGTTATACCATTGTGGACTTACTAGAGAAATAGAGTCCCTGCATTTTAGGGAGTTTTACAACTTACCCTTCTTTCTGTAGGCCAACTGAAATATTGCTAGAAGTTCCCATCTGATTATTGGGGTTAGATAAATGTTTCCTCTGATCTTTTCTGCTTGAAGGTATGCTCGGTTATATTCGCTTTGTCTTTGCCACTCTCATGTTCACTTGTAACTGTAGCAAAAGAATAACTTCTGCAGCAGCGGACCTCTCTTCAACATCCTTGTTAATCATTTCTTCCAATTGTTTATAGGGCGGAAGAAAATACTTATCAAATAGTGCAAACATGTTGGAGATAGCAAGAGGTCATTTATGAACTGAAAAATGAGAGATCTCTAAAAAGGACTTTAAAAGTGGAAGGATAACTACACGATCATTGATAACAGATAGTTTTCTCAAGTCATTTAGCAACTGGATCCTTGAATTATCAATCATCAAAATCTTCTGATCAATCGAATGAAACTGCAAAGTGCCAAAATTTATCAATCAGAAATCTTGTGTGAGTATCCTCATACGTATTTCTATTTTGTTCCTTATTGTTTCTTTATAAAACTCACAAAACTGCTATATATGTTCACATACACTTTAGTTCACTTCTTTCCACGGTTAATAAAAATAAAAGAGAATTGCCTCTTTGATTCAAATAGAAAAAGTATTCACAAGTTGCCTATAACCAATAAAATAAAATAATTTTCTATTTACGATAGCTCACTCTAGATTCGAGATGACATAATGCAGACTTCATTAGAATAGAAATGCGACATCCATAACTTAGCCCCAACTGAGTGGGTCATATCACTGGAGACAAAAAGTAATTGAAATTGTTCAACGCCCATTAAGAGATATCTAAACCATATTGTTGTATGCAGTCCATTAGATGCACTATGATACTTTAATTAACAATAATAACTTATATTTCCAACTTCAATAACCATTATTCAGTATACCCGAGTATAATTTGAGACAAGGACTATGCGGTCATCAGTTCTCCGGCGTAGGTTGGCGAGTAGCCTGGCTAAAACATGCATTTTTTCCAGAAAGTTCAACCCAAGAACCATCACCACCACTCCATGATCCAAATCTAGAAAGAAAAGGTTTCATTGAGATCACGCATAGTTGCACTTTCACAACCCTAGACGCAAAAAATGTAACCAGAGAAAGAAAATTGCCTACGAGAGAACATTTCTGGAGGGAAATATTTAAACAATCCTCAAACCCCGTAGATCAAGAGCCACTACTCTTTATTGTATCGTAGATTAGCTATATAGGAAAAAAGAGCTCTGTCATAAAAGTTAAAAAACAGGTACAACTTCAGTGTAAAAGTTCTACAAAAGAACATAAGGATGGCAAACATATACACTATCTCGAGTATTAGTTGCGCCTAGCACAAATCATCATATTTTACTTGTTGAAAGGTACATGCACATAGATACCATATAACTCAAACATTGCGTTGATAGTGTTGACACATAAATGATTAGTCTCAGAAAGACAAGGATAACCGAAATCTATAAACTTAGAGAAGGGATGCATAAAAGGAGTTTATACCTTTGGATGATTGCAAAGCTTCTTGAGAGTTGTTATATAAGCCAGAACTTTTGATTGTTTTGCTTTATCTGAAATTGCCCTTTGAAGCTGCAACAAGATGCACCAATAGCAAGTTATTGCCTTCAAATCAAGAGATACTTTGAACCGACCCAAAAGCTTCTTACTCATGACAGTGAGTCCACACGATGGGCCACCGTCGGTGCCGTCTCGAGAAGAAATCTCTTCCTCTGATTCTATATATCGGTAACCCAAGAGTGTGATACAGCATCCCCATGCCGCCATAGCTATCATTGACCAACTTAAAAGCTTAACCTCGGATTTGATCGCTGCTCCCCGTTCTGAAAAAGGCCGAAATCCATGCTTCAGTGAGGAATCGAAGGGTTTGAGGATATGAAGTAGGTACAATGGATTTGAGGATATGAAGAGAAGAAGAGGATATGAAGAGGTCACCAGGTGAGGTTTTTTCCTCTCTCTCTCCTTCCTCCAAAATATTTGTAAATCGAAAAGTTTCACTCAATCTAACCTTTTATTTTTCTGTTTCTCCAGCAGTTCTGCCCTGAGTGTCTAAGAGATTTCACAATAGCCAGAACGGTATCCATTTCGGATTCCAAAGTTTCATTCATCCAGTTATGGATTCAGATCAAAAGATGTAAGATACCAAACAAGATGGTTAATGATAAGAAGAAGTCAATCGAAAATCTTTTAACCTCTGTAGCAGATGGGTAATCACAGATCATAATAGATGCCTCCTTTTGATGATCTTTAGGTGAAGGCAATCGTTGCCATAATTCTGTAGTGATAAAAGGCATAAACGGGTGAAGCAATCTCAAACCAGTTTCCAAACACACCCAAAGAGCATGTCGTGCATCTGCCCTTTCCGAAGCAAATGTTGGATTATCACCACTAAAGTACGATTTGATTGCCTCGATTTGGATAGGTTGGATAGGAGATGAAGAGGTTCTATAAATTTGACTATTAATATTTTATTTTTAAGTATATTAAAGGAGAGAAAAAAAAGGTTGTTTCTTCTGTCTCTGCTGACTTGGCAGCATGTGAAAAGAGGAAAAAGCATCTCTTTTATATATATGATTTGCATTATTTTACGAAAACTTTAAATCTTTTATCCGAGTATAGGTCGCTTCTCAAAAGTTTTAGAATTATTCATACAATCAAACATTAGTCTCTTGTAATGATAGTACATTATTTTCTATAAGTAATAATTCAAGGAAAATAATATTTTTCCTACTAATCTTTTTTATGAATGCAAAAACTCTTCTTCACATCTAACAAAGTTGCAGTATTCAACCACTTTGTTAAACCCAATGTTTCACCTTTGAAAACATGTTTCAATGCATAAATGAATTTTTCAGCTTATGCGCCGTATTACTCAAAGATAGTGATGAGAAACTCTCAGGTTGTGTCATATAAATTTCTTCATGTAACTTTTCATTAAGAAAATTCATTTTCATATACAATTTACATATCTCATAATCATGCAACACATCTATCGTAAGTAGAATCCGAATAAACTTGAGCATTCTACATGGATGAACGTTTCATCAAAGTTAATTTTCTTACGTTGTTTCCCGTAGCAACTATATGGGCTTTCTAGGTCTCTACCTTGTCTTTCGTTCAAATTATTTTCATATAAATTCATTACAACCAGTTAGTCTAGATTTCATTAGGAATTAGTTTAAGGTTTTATCAAAGTTCATACCTTTTTACTTTTCATTTATTCCATCTCCAGTGCAAAAAATATGTCATTTCCAACGGCCAAATCCGTTGGAAATGATAATTTTTCGTTGAAATTAGTCATTTCCAGCGGATTTCAATGAATTAATGATAATTAATAATCGATCATTGAAAAAAGCATCTGTTGCAATTTCTAACGGAGTTTCAACGGTCAAAATCTGTTGAAAAAAATATCAACTGATTTTAACAGATAAGACCGTTGAAAATGCTAACGGATGTCTATTGGATATTTTAACAGATGCATGTTGGTACTTTTGAGCATTTCCACAGGAAAATTAGAAAATTCAACAGATGGATCCGTTGGTACCCTTTGAGCATAAATTTTAAATATATCGATGGATACCCGTTGATGCTATAATTGTATAATCAACGGACATCCGATCATTTTATGCCGAATTTTAGAAAAATAAAAAATATTAATAAATATTAAATTTAAGATATTAATTCAAAATCTATCAAAATTTTCATTTAAAACAAACAATACAAATAAAATAATATATCCTATAAATCATATAAAATATTGTCTCCTTCTTCTTCTATTCCGACATTACGAAAATGAGTTATGGTGGAGTTCTACCAAAACTAGCCAACTATCCTTTATGACCGGTGAATCGTTCAATTATCATAGTGTTTGGTGTTTAAATTATTTGGCAGAGGTTTTGATAGGATTGAGAGGTTTTAGTTGAATATGTTGAAAATGAGTTTTTCATCTTAAATACCCGAAATTTCAAATGGGCATCTTTTGGAAATTCCAACGGATGCCCGTTGAAATCGATGTCCAATCAAAGAATTTCAAATCTCAACCTTTCATTTTTTCCAGGGGCATCCATTGAATTTTCCAACGGATTCCCGTTGAAAACGTAAAGATTGTTAGGCGCTGAATTTTTGTAATTACGATTTTTTCCAAGGGGCATCTGTCGGAATTTTAATGATGACCGTTGAAAATTCCAACGGATACCCGTTGAAAAAGACAAGATGGTTAGGCGCGGAATTTTGTAATTATGATTTTTTTCCAAGAGGCATTCCTTGGAATTTTCAAGGGATGTCCCTTGAAATTTCCTACGGTTGTCTATTGGAAATCTGAAAAAATTGCAGCGGTATCCGTTGATAAAGCTTAAGGATTTTCAATGGTTCATCATGGAATCCGTTGGTAAACATTTCAACGGATGGATTCGTTGGTAAGTATGTCAACGCAATAATCCGTTGATAAAATTTTAACGGACGAAACCATTGAAAATCGTTGGTAAATATTTCAATGGACGAATCTATTGATCTATCCGTTGATATTTACATGTTTTTAGTAGTGCTCAGATTCCATGGATTTTCATTACTTCTTGTGTTAGAACGTTGTGTCGCTTCTTCAATATGACAATCCTCATTATCTTCACTCTAAGGGTTAACCTAAACATCTCATCTAAAGAACGTAAAGACCTTCTAATACAAACTTATACAAAAGGTACTTCCTCACCAGATTTTATCGTTGAATGGGTTCTTATATACATTTAGTAACCTATCATTGATCTTCCATTATTGAAGATAGATTTTTAGTCAACTTGAAGACATTATGAAAGGTCATTCAAATTTCATCTCATGCTCTAGAGCTTTGTCGGTTCAATAGGTTATTGAATTTCATCAAGAACTATTTCACCACCATGATTTTCTTGATTAATGAACTCACTTTCCAAAAAGATCGTACCTATGACCACAAACACTTTGTAATCAGAGAGATGATAGAAATAATATCCATAGTTTTTTTTGGAAACCCTACGAAATGACACTTATCAGATTTAACATCAAACTTATCTCAAGCCATATAAAGATATTGTCCTCTTTGGCTCTGGGTTTGGTCACACCACATTTGGCCACATTTAGATTCTTCTTGGAACATTTCTTGTCCTTCCCTTTCTTAGAAGAGGAGACGACTGCCATCGTAGCTCTATATCCTTTTGACATCTTAGTAATTGTTTGATTCTCATAATTAATCAGCAGGTTCAACATCTCATGTAAGTTTTGATTCATCGTGTGCCTATTATAATTAAAAATGAACGATGAAAATGTCTTGGCTAGACAAATCCTTACACAACTTTCATCCTAACTTCTTAAGTTGTTCTATAAGTTCAATCATATTAAAAACATATGGCCTAACAAGTGAGTTAACAACCAATATGGACTGGAACATGGTTTTTTAACTATCTATATTGTTTCATCCTACTTTGAGAACAATAAAATATTCCAAATGTTGCTGCTTGAGTTTAGAACTCATCGATGTCAGGATGGTACACTTTGCAGTCGTATAATCCTTTAATTACTTGAAGTAAGCACTTGTAGCATAAGCATTCTTTGCAGGGGGTGCCCGCATGACCGGCTTGTCGATCGTATCTATAAGTTTCTTATACATAACAACCAAACGAAGATCCCAACAAATTTGTGGGTTTCTAAGATGAAAAACAATAAAATGGAAGTCTTTAATTTTTTTTTTCAAATTGACTCAAGAAATTTGAATATGGGAGGAAATAAACAAGCAACAACATAATAACAACAAAAACCATTATTTTGGCATTGAGTTTATCTAAACAATTTGAACTGTCGATCAATATTACCATAGATTATAATTCTTTATTTTTCATTGGTATTCATTTAACTTATCTAATACGCATGATCACTATGGTTTTGCAAGTCGCTTCTCAAACATACTAATCATGTTTACATGTTATTATGATCGCTCTTTGTCACATAGTCCCTTGGTTCTCGGATTGTTTCTATGAACATAGTTAAGTTCATCCAACAAACAATTATTGTTTGTATCCCTCGCATAGTCCTAGGGTAAATACAAAAGTATTTACTCTCACTATACATCTTACGCAATACACTTAAACTCGTTAATTCCTTAATTATATATCTCATGGTTGTCACGTTGCTCCCTATAAATAGATTTTTATTTATCTATTTACATTGATGAAAAAACTTCAAGGTAAAACTATTTAAAATCTTTAAAACTCAATATTTTGAAGCTCGAATTTTTTTTAATGGAATGTTCAATCGAAAAACCATAGTGTTCAAACAATCATATTGCTTGATCGGGTACCATTCTTGAATAAATGCCCATGTCGAACAATGAAATTGCTCGATCCCAAAATCAATCCATATAAAATTCTTAGGTCAAATAGTCCCAGTGTCCGGTTGAACACCTCGACTAGAGGAACCACTTGGGTCAAATGCTCTCATTTCTCGATTGAGTATCATTCGACATTTTAATCAGAAAATTATCTTGATTTGAGTAACATTTTAATCGGTCAAACTTTTGCGCGAGTGAATTTGCTCAGCTCGAACAACCATTTGTCCACCCTAATATTTTCCAAATAGTAATTTTTCTCGTGTAAAATTTTCTTGGTCGGTAGGTTTCTCCACTATTTCTTACCACAATACTCGGTCCACCAATATCATTGCTCGTCTGAGTACCTCATTCCACACAAACCATTTTTCTGAGCAATATATTGTCTAAAACCATTTTGCATAAAGAATTTTCTTGGCCCAAATAGTCCAACTTCTCGGTGGAAATAGATCATCATCGTGCTCATAAGTCATAACTAATTACTATGCTCAACCCCAAGCAACACCGTCTAAAATCGACTTTCTAATCTATTTTTCACCGGAAAACTCACAAAAGTTCTAACTATAGAAGATTAGATGTTTTGATACCATTGCATGATTTCTTATAGGGAAACAAAATATTTTTAATAATCCATGTTTGAGATCTAATCCGTAGTACATAGAATTTTGGTTTTACTTCTAAAACAACCAAACAAATGTTTGAAACCACTAACCTTTTGCGGATTTTCGTCGTTTAAATTGTAGTTTCAATAATATCAAATCTCTAAAAGTGATCCACACCGAAATCGATCTTTGTTTTTAACCCTTGACGCAAATAAAATGCTTAGAGAACTCTTTCTCGTAATCTCTCTTGTGTTTTTTTTTACTTTCTCTCCTGAACTCTTTCTTAGAAAAACCTTTTGTGATTTTCTAATGTCATATTGCAATATTAGGTTTAAATTAATTATAAATATATATTTTAATTATAATCCATAGTTATTAGCTAATTACACTTAAGACACATAATTTTACGGTAATCACATTATTTATTGATGATTGGTGAGGTAGAGTCGTTAATACATGTTGTGATGACTCCATAAGGCCGAGACTATCGTTTAAAGCATTAATTGGGCATTTCAATTTTTTTAGGATGTCATGATTTTAGTAATGTGTTAATAATAGGGACAAAAGTCTATTCCCTTCTCAAACCTCATATTGTAATCTTATTTCCTCTAGAATATTCGTCTCATTGTATTCCCTTTAATTTATAATTTTATCGTATTCCCCTAAAAATCAATAACCGACCAATTTCTTCATTTATTAAATATTTTTAATACACTATTTCCCCATGAGGATTTGACTTTCAACCAATTCCGCCTCATCCCCCAAATATTACACATTCATTCATCTTTATATGACTTAATCTTTGTAAATGTGGTATCTCTCAAGTTTATAAACTCATCTTATTTTCCTCTAATGTTTTTTTAATGCAGCCTTTTCCTCCCTAAAATTTATAAATCAACTTATTTTCTCTTAAAATTTATAAATATTGCATATTATCACCTTAATATTTATGCATTAAAAAAATTCATTATTTTTTTCTAAGTTTATAAGTGCAACATATTTTCTCTTTTATATGAACGTATTTAAAAATTTTGAATATTATTTTCATATTTCGACGATTGATAAAAAACTAAGATTAAAATAAGAAAACTCTAAATTAGAAAAAATCTTGAACATCCAATGTTTATTATCTTTTGCGATGTTTTTTTTTAAGATTATTACATATATTGGAATGAATCTTTGAATTTTATTGAAGAAA
Source organism: Gynandropsis gynandra (assembly GCA_036759665.1). NCBI lineage: Eukaryota > Viridiplantae > Streptophyta > Magnoliopsida > Brassicales > Cleomaceae > Gynandropsis > Gynandropsis gynandra. Next base: position 23,544,465 of record CM071872.1, on the reverse strand, counting down.
TCAAAAAATTTTCAGAGATTCATCTTGATGTATCAAAAATCTCGACAAAGAAAGTTGAAAAAGATAATAAATGATTGATTTTCAAGATCTTTTATAATTTCTTTTTTTAATCTTAATTGTTTTTCTAATCATCAAAATTTGGAAATAATAACCAAAATTTTGAAATGTGTTAATGTTAAAGGGAAAATATGTTGCGGTTATAAACTTCAAAGAAAAATAAAAAAAGTTAAATGCGAAAAATTAAGGAGAAACTATGTGGCGTTTATACATTTGAATAGGTTGTATTTAAAAAATTTATGGAAAAATAAGATGAATTTGTAAATTTGAGAATTTATATATTATACATACACCATATATTTTAATTTAAAACAAGTATGTATATAATGTTATTCGTTTTTAAATATAAAATTTATAAAGAGAGATAAAGAGAAAAATATGATTTTGTTTGAATATTTATATGTATGGGTATATAAACATGTGTTTATGTGTATTTATATTTCCATTCATACATATATATATATGTTTATGTGTATTTATATTTATATACATATATGTGCATGTGCAAAAACATACATATATATTTTGTTTATATATATATATGTTTATATATGTATATGTGTGTAGATATATGGGAATTTTAGAGTTAAGACTTACACGATGTTCGATCGAACAGTTTGACCACTCAACAATGTGATTTTATCTAATGGTTTTTAAATTAGTTTATTTTATTCAGTTATTTATTATCGTTTTATCCTTATAAATAGAGAACCTATTACATGAAATTTTGAAAACACATGTTTAATGAATTGAGAGTGTTTTCTCTTTTTCATGCTTGAGATTTACCGACCAAATCGTTTGGAGATTCTGAGTGTTCACCGACTTATCAACAATAGAACACGAGTGTTATGGCATCGTACGTTGAGACTGAGGTTTTCGAGTTGGGTGATAGTAAGGGGTTTGGAACATCCTTTCAGAGGGAATAAAAGTTTCCAAGTTTTGATATCGAGTGGTATCAGAGTCTCATTCTTGCATTAGTCTATCATTATATCATTTTATTTCTTATTCTATTTTAAAAAACGCAAAAAGGAAGAAAAAAAAAGTAAAAGTAAAACAATAAGAAAAAAATAGAAGAAAAAAGATAAGTAAAACGAAAATATAAAGAAAAAAGAAAATAAATAGAAAGAAAATTAAAGAAATAGGAAAAATGAAAAGGAAAAGGAAAAAAAGAAAGGTAATAGAAAAAATAGAAAAAGTCTCAGAGGAAATAAAAACATCATCAATAAGGAGTCTTAGATGTAACGACGTTGTACATTTGTAGTGTCAAAATTTAGTTTGAGTTTTTCAAAAATTAACTTCGAGTTTATTTTTGAGTTCTAAACTAAATCGAAAGAAGAAGCCGAAAAAAGACAGAAGAGCGAGTGAAAATCGAGTGGAACACTTTCTTTGAGATCATGAACTTCGTTCATTTTCCTTTGCTTCATCTTTTTCTGATATTATATATTTTTTAATTTGTAGATATCTTTTTAGCGTCTAATTCAGAAACCACCGCATCTTACACCCACGAGGAGGATGAATAACTATGTTGCTTACACAAATATAACTCATGATAATGGAATTCACTTAGGCATTGAGGGATGAATTCATTATCATCCATCGATGACTTGATCAGAAGGACGATATTGGTCCCATAGTACATCAAGGACAACCAAGGAGACTACACCTATTGCTAGATATTCACACTCTGTGGATATGGAGGCAAAAGAATAAGCAAAACTTCTGGCACCACGATAAGTCCATCGAGTTAGAAATCTTGAAGGCGATAATATCAAGCTTAAAATCCAATTTTCGTGGGATAAAATGATGTAGAAGCATACCTAGAGTGGGAGAAGAAATTTAGATGGTTTTGAATTTCCATCATTAATTTAAACAACCAAAAGTAAAGCTAGGTTCGACGAAGTTTATTGATTATACGCTTTCATGGTGGAATCAGCTCACTCATTCATGTCAAGGTTATGGAGAGAAACAAATAGTGACATGGGAAGTGATGAGACATCGGTTTGCACTCTCTCATTATAGTAGAGAGGCGAATCAATGTCTATGATGATTGGTGCAGGAAAGTCAAAACTTAGAGGACTCCTATATATAGAAATTCCAACCGAGAGCACAAGGTACCAATCAAATACCTATGAGTAATCGCGATATTATATCTCTCGAATTTCAAGATCAAGGTCGCTACACCAAAAGCTTTCCAAACCGGCAGATAATGATGGCACAGGTAGATCACGATCATCTCATATAGCTCGATGACGAATGGTATAAGGGGATGACTGTATCTCTTATAAATCAGATGAAATATTTGAGTGACACGAAGGAACAAAGGATGAATCACCTATAGTGGGACACGTCTTGGAATTACACGACACAAAGGGATAAAAAAACAAGGGAGAAGAAGTTTGAGAATGTGAGTGACCATGAAGTAGATCACCAAAAAAATAGTAAGGTCTTGAGATAAACAAAAATTAGGTCTGTGAGAGCACACCCATGAGAATAAATTTTTGCGAATGTTAGAGAGAACATGAACTTTATACCTAAATATATGAATGTGCTTACACACAAATAGGTGTTTCCTAACAAGTTAATTCATCTTGTTTCGGGTTCTGTTTTTAATTCATTGCAAGGTTCTCGAGACGGTTTCTTGAAGAAGGAACCACTGGATAAAAAAAGGAGATCTGGTGTGGACAATCTTCTAGTCGAGATATGAAATGTGGGTGTATGTATGCATAGAAAGGTTCCTATAATGGAACAAATCGTAGCTTTTGATGCAGGGAGATGGGTGTATGTACGCATAGAAGGCTCCTATAATGGAACAAAATGAAAACGCATAAACCCTAACACCTATAAAACAAGTCATGAGGTTCGTATATGTACATTTGATTTTCAATAGGGGTGTAAAATGAGCTACTGGCTCGCGAGCCAGCTATAGCTCGGATTATATTTGAGCGAGCCGAGCTGGGTATTTTTCCAGCTCGTTTAAAAAACGAGCTAACGAGCTGAGCCGAAAACGAATTAGAGCTTAGGCGAGCTGGCTCGCGAGCTGACGAGCTGGCTCACGAACTGAGTACAAAAGCACATATTTTCCTATTTTTACGTATTATACATATTCTTTGAATTTATTAAATATTATTTAAAGAAAAAATAATATATTATTTACATATAATAATATTATTATTTTTCTATTTATACCAAATTAATATAATTTTATTAACAAATAAAGAAATAAAATATTTTAATAACTTTTATTAAAAAAAATATGTTTATATATTCGATAGTTTATTTAATTTTCGATAGATTTATTTTCTAATTTGTATTTTTTATATTTAATAACTTTGTATTCAAATTATTGTTTCTATATTTTATATATTTTATTTGATTTGACGATGAAAAACATAAAATATTAATATATTACAATTCTTTTAATTTAAATAGTATGGCTCACGAGCCAGCTCGTTTTTAGACGAACTAAAGGCGAGCTGAGCTGAGCTGAGATTTTTTAGCTCGTTTTGGAAACGAGCCGAGCTGAACCAGCTCCTTTTTCGGCGAGCTCAAGGCGAGCTGAGCCGAACCAGCTCATTTTACACCCCTAATTTTCAATGTCACTGCTTTGGCTCGTTTCAATGCAATTGAAAGACTGGATTACGAGAAAAATCCATTTAAAGATGGAATGAATGATAAAGATGAGATCTTAGATCCCTCGTAAGTCACACAAAGACCAATAACGAGGGTTAAAAGAAAGGAGGTATGAGATGTGTTAGTTTAAATGTACATGAAAAAATGGAAAACGAGTCCATGAGGATGTTAAAAAACACGAAAGAAAGACTACAAAAGGTCCATACAAGGAAAGAATGCCTAGAGAAGCAAGAAATTGGAGGATCAGACAATGCTTAACCCAAATTCTAGACGAAAGCAAGAAAACGCTCAACCAGAACATTTCATCTACACCAACATAATTTGTTATGTTTGTTTATTTTATGTATTTTCCGTTATTGTTTGGTCCTTATAAATAGGGGACATCCTTGCTAATTCTTGAGTTTAAGCTACCGAACTGTTGGATAGATTCTGAGTGTTCACTGACTTATCAGTACTTGATTGCAAGTCTTGCGGCATCATTCTTTGAGTGTGGGGTTTTCTAGTCGGATGATAGTTAAGGTTTGGGATATCCTTTTGTAGGAAAAACAAATTTCAGATTCTCTTATCGAGTTAATATGAGGTTTCAGTCTTTTTTCATCTATTTAACAAAATATCGTCAGTGTAGGTTCAGACATGATCTTAAATCCTTTCAATCACACTTGAATTTTTGGAAACCTCACTGAACCTGACCTTGTATCTCAAACTCCTTTATCCACTAAAAAGTTATTAATAACGTAACATTTGACGTGGAAAATCAACAAGCGTTTTTGCTAGATGAGATTCACACAAACAAAACAGACGGAAGTTAAATCGTCAATCAATCTGGCGTGACACGAGGAGTATTTGAGAAATCTAGAAGCAGATATATTTTTCTTATTTCTAGGAATTTGAGATTCGTTTTCGCAAAATTTGCTAATGGTAAAGCGACTTGAATGCCATTTAGATTTAAAAGTTTTTAGTTTTAATTTACTGTAATGTGAACTTTTTAATATAAAAATTCGAATGTGGGGTAAAAGTTTCATTTCTCTAAATAAAATTTCATAAATAAATATGGTGCAACGAATATAATGCTTATGCACAAATATATAAACACACATATAGTTCAGATACAAATATCAAATAAATTAATATAATATATTTTATTTTAAATAATATAATATATTAAAAATTATGAAAAAACCAGAGCCTAGTAGGTATCTTAATGTTGGAGCCACATGGTAATGTTTTCCGTGTTGCCGTCATTAACATTGGGGCGGTCGACCAATTTGGTCCCATGCCCTAATGTTTTTTTTTCTGTTTTCTACATATTTATCTATATATATTATGTGTTATACTAAAATAATTTACAAAAAAAAAAAATGAATTGTTTTTGGTAATTCTCTGACGATTCAAAATATCTAATACACTATTTTATTGTTAACTAGGGCTAGAATCATGAGTATAAACAAAAAAAATACTCTAGGTTAAAATATTTACATATATACCATTAAACTAATATACTCAAGTTAGTGCAGGACAATAGTTCAATTTCAACTTGACAATAAATAGACCAAACTCTTTTCTTACGATAGTTTTGGTGAAAATATTAAATAAGTTTAAAATTGGTGAAAACATGATATATCGAGATAACGTCTACAATTAGTTGATCTCGAATTAAGTAACAACCCATTTCGATGTGTAAGGTACAAACGAATCTACCTTTATTACTATTGTTCAATTGGTTTTGGTTAGATTTAACAAAGGTGGAATGGGCACCCTAAAATTACAATATTGATAATTTATAGTTAGTCTATAAATGAATATAATATTTATTTATTTAAATTCTTTGAGAACAACAAATATACAGAAATCTTTACTATTTTCTTTCTAGGTCATTAATTTTTGGAAACCATCGATATAAATCAAGTTTCGTATTAAATATTCAGACGTGTTTGAACACGTTCACCACAACTTATCACACACTACGCTGTAGCCTAGATTATCTAACTATATATATATAACCGTGTTTTTTAAAAAACTTTTAACATAAAATACAATAATTTTAAGATTTTATAAAAAGAAGAAGAAGAAGAAATGTCACATTTATTGGAGACATGTTAGGGGCAATCGACAATAATAGCGGTATATATAAAACTCTTTTTAGGTTTATTTTATATATATATATATATATATATATATACTATTCTATAAATTTCGGAGATCGAAGGCGACTTTGTTGGTTACAAAATGTCATAAAGCGAACCAAATATAAACTATTTACATATTAAAAAGTATATTATTATTTTGAGAGAAAATTAACCGGTGGAATCGCAGTCACTCGTAAATGTTACAATTGTGATTTTTGTTGATTGCATACGAGATAAAAATTGACTGGTAAAATTGCAGTCATCTTCAAATGCTATGAATCATAAATTTTAAAAATCTGAAAATTAGGTGCAGTATTATTATGATTTAAGGCGTTCCCTTAAAAGACATAAATAAATTTTGACTTTAATAAAAATTACAAAATATTTCATTATCTCTTCCATTTCATGTTACTATTTTCTGAAGATTTGAAATTCTACACTAAAATATTGAACTCTCTCTGTCGTCAACGATGTCTCTCCGGTCTCTACAACCTTTGTCGTCGACGATCTCTCTTCGGTCCGATGAATTTTCTCTTTTCTTCTTTTACTTTGGGTTTCTCTCTACCTTGGTCTTAGATCTTCTCATTTTCTCTGCCTTCTCCGCCGCCATCACTCTATTCCCCTTGATCCAAATCGCTTCTCGTTCCTGTCTTCTTCTTGTTCATTCTCGACAACACAAATCGACAGTCCTTCCTGTCTCTTTCCTCTTCGTTCCTGTCGACCTAAGTCGTCATGCACAAATTGCCTCTCCTTCTCTTATTTTGGGTTAATCCGATATATTTCAAGGACGACGTAATGGGTATCAAGAGCCAAATCACAGAATACTCCGGTGTAGTTGCATACATTGGTTGAAAGGACTAAGAGACGTTTGTGGTTTCATTTAATGATATATGTGGTTTTTGTGTGATAATGATACTATTTGGGGTCGTAATTTTTAGAAAATATTTTTGCCGAATCGGATGACTCGTGTTATGCTAGATCTTTATATATTAGAGAAACAACCCGATCATACAAAAGGAGGAAATCTAAGTGATATGGGTAAGGAGAACATGATTAGAGAGTTTAATAAAACATTTGGAAAGAATTTGACTTATGAGAAAATTAAGAATAATATTGATACTCTATAGAGACATCGAGATATGTTATACATCAAGGACCTTCAATTAAAGAGCGTATGACCAATGTCGTGGCTGCTATCAAGATTCTTAGAATACGAAGGAATAGGAAAATCATCTTTACTAGTTTATTTTTTAGTTTTAAAATGTTTATTCTTAAGACATTTATAATATTTGGATGTGTGTTTTATGCTTAAGATATTTATCATATTTTTTATTTATGAGTTTGAACTTTAGAACTTGAATGTACTAGGGCAGGTTCTTTTGTAGAACTTTGAGTCGGAGTGAAGACTCAAAGTTAGATTTTATGTTTGTTTGGTCAATTTTATTTTGAAATCCAAACTCAAAGTTTCGACTCACATTTTGAGTCGTAATTTTTTGGATGCTGAAATTTTCAGCGTCCTGATTCGGATTTCGAGTCCAGAAAATGTAAATTACTAAAATATCCTTAAAAATTCAAAATTGATAATTTTTATTAAATTTTATAATTAATATCATATATGATTAATTTGTATTTTTAAAATATATTAAATTATTTTAAATGTAACTTATAAATAATAATAATAATAATAATAATAATCATTAATTTTTAAGTAAAATTAATAAAAATGATTAATAAATATAATCTATATGTAAAATATATATTTTGGTAAATTTCTTACAAAAATCTTAACTCAAACTCTATTTTTTATGAAAACACTAAACTAGACTTAAAATTTAGATCTAAACTCTATCTTTTAAAGTATCAAACAAACAACTTAAAATTTGATTCCAAATTAAAACTTAAATTCTAATTTTAAACTCAAACAAAAAGTTATCTAAAAGAACATGCACTTATTTTCTAGTTTTAAAAAGTTTATTATATTTCACTTTTTTATTTACTTCTGAAATTTGAATGTATCTCCGAAAGAAGGAAATGAAAATTTGCAGGAAGTTGTAGAAATCATTAATGGGGATTATGAAGCATTTAATGCGTTGATTATCATAATAAATCCCATAAGAGATGGTTTAAAGGAAAAAATAGGATTCGAACAAAAGCAAAAACTACGGTTTATGCATTAACTAATGTATGAGAGTGATGAACAATATCTTCATTTTTACGCAAAAGAAAATATGTGTTTCATAGGTTTCTGAGAAAACTAAAGGAGCTTAGACTCCAAAAATTTCATAAAGTGAATGTTGTGGTGGCTTTGGGCATGACAGTTAAAATATTTACATATACAAATACATATACATATATATGCATATATATTTATATATTTACAATTAATATAAACTATAATAGAAACTTGAAATAAATTTATCAAAAACATAAACATAAATTAAATAATACAAACCATAATAATAAATTTTGTACAATTCAAAAATATTTACATATATCTATACATATATATAAATAATTTATATATATTTACAATGAATACAAACTGTAATAGATCATTGACCAATAACTTTAATATATCTGAGTACCTAATTCATGGCATTCCAATGCATGGTGCAAGGATTGTGAATGAATATACACAATTGTTAAATCCATACTAAATGTATGGTTGTGTTAAATCCATACTAAATATATGGTCGTGTGAATGTGAGATATTATAGTGCATTTACACTGCTATTCTATAGGTCGGGTCAAAGGTTAGGAATCCATTAGAGGTGGAAAGTTTAGGCTTTGTGTCCACTAGCATTGCACATGGATTGCGTGAATTCATACTAGCTCGATGAGTAATGGAGTTTGCATCAGATTGATGATGTAAAAATAGTCCCTTAGAATCTCGAACTACCATGATTGTAAGTAAATGATGTAGCATCTCAAGATCTATAATGGCAAACTCTATCTTGAATACATAGATAATATGCAAAAAGAACTCATTTGAGGTCAATATGACTATGAAAAAAATCCAACATTGGAGATGTATCTTGCAAATCGTTGATTTCATGCTCAGGAAACCTATTTCATTCCATGGAGATATCGTTTCATGTAGGGATGGGCAATCCGGGTTTCGGGATTGGTTTCTCGATTCGATCCGGGTTCGGGTTCTTCGGGATTTAAAAAATTGAATCCAAAAAACCCCATTTGGTTTTCGGGACAGGTTCATCGGGTTTCGGGTTGGGTTCGAGTTGTTCGGGTTTTGAAACATTGAATCCAAAAAATCCGAATTGTATTTGGGTTATTTCGGGTTCTCGGGTTTATTTAAATACGGGTAATTCGGATTTTAAATGTGTAATTCGGGTTTTAAACGGGTAATTCGGGTTTAAACGAGTAATTCGGGTTTAAACAGGTACTTCGGGTTCCAAATTTAACATATAAAAAATTAGGTTAGAAGGGTTAGGGTTTTTTTCGGGTTCCTCGGATTCTCCCGAACCCAACCCGGACCGACCCGAACCCATTTGGGTTTTAGATTTTGAACCCATATGGATTTTCTACAAAACCCGTTTATCTCACGGGTTTGGTTTTTGGGTTGGGTCGGTCCGGATAACTCGAAACGCCCACCCCTACATGTGACAAATATGATTCATATGTGTGGAATCCCAAAGATCATAGGGTTGGAACATGTACGTTGTCTCCTAGAGATAACAATGAACAAATACATTCTTTAAATCAATTTTAGAAATGGGCCAATGGGGACACATGTAAATGCGAAGAACAATGTGATCGTAGTGGGTTTGACCATCGAACTAAAACTATAATCACAATTGATGCCAACTTGGTGTGATCTGCCATTGGCCACCAACCGGGATTCACACCTAGCCAACGAGCCACCTACATAAAATTGATGAAAACAAATCCGCGTGGAGTGCTTAATATTAGTGTTAGGTTGTTGTGAAACCAATCACTAACACTATAAGGACTTCCAAGACTTTGATAAGATAGGTGGGAACGAGTGATATGGTTCATGGGTTTTCGGTTCAGGAGATTATATGTGACGATCTTGCTATGAAGTTTGGCAGACTGAATGACATTGTCAAGTCTAGAGGGTGTGAGAAGGTTCAGGAGGTGAATTTCATGAGTGGAATGCCTACATCCATAAGTGGGATGTCATGGACACTTGAAAGAAGAGATTCCGAATGACACTCTTAAAGGTGAAAATCACGAGCTTGGCTTTCCCTTTTTGATATGAGGTTTGAGGACAAGAGAATTTCCCATTAAATCAAAGAATCATGGAAAGGATGATTTATCAAATTCTTCCATGTGGTCACATTGAAAAACTTTGAGGCGTTTTCCAATCGATTCTCAATGTAGGAGTGAAAATGGAAACTTTTTGCAAATATGCCACTCTTGAATCAGAGAGGATAAATCTAGAAAAAAAATGTGAGTATTGATCTAAAAATAGCATAGTATTTTAGGACACTATAGCTTTGGATTGGAGATTTATAAATACGTGAGTGAATGACATAAAAAAGATCATTATGAATAGAAAATGATTATTTAAAAGGGAAGGAGATGTGTTTTCCAAATTGACACGCATGGAAAAGTGTGGAGGCACTGTCACTATTACATGTAAATAGTTCCAAAGAAATAAAATAGACGACGATGTTAAAGGGAACCCGATGTATGAAACACGTATGAAAATGAGATGATCAAAATTTCCAAGACGTGAATGTTTGCTTGTCCCTAAGCAAAGTAAACGTGAAATACGTGGGGTATACAAAAACCGAGAACTCTCCTTTCTCCTAGAAACACCGCTAAAGTGAACCTAATCGATGAACTAGCAAGTCGAGAGCAAATCCGACCTAATAATTTTCAGTTTTCACCCAAGGTTCTCCACGGATACCTACGGGAAAGAAAATCGAAAGCAAACTAAGCAAGCAACCGCAACGCTCTCCACCAAACAAGACTTCATACAAATGCTTAACATAGAACAAACGAGGATACTTGTTTCATTTACGAGCTTCTTTCTTTCTTTATTTTATTTTTTTTCTTCTTTCTTCTTCTTTTTCTTGTTTTTTATGTTATGTAGACACAATAGGTTCCTAGGACGTCGGATTTGAAGGTATCCAGCCTTTACTTAGACCCAGGCTACCGATGACGGTATACTCATGCATCTCATTCAAGAGTGCAGAAGAGTAGGTGGCGTTTTTATTGTGCCTTGCCCTTAGAACGTAGAAAGATGATCGTCAACCCACCACTTAGACCCGAACCATCGAGAAAGTATCAAGGTCGATGCACTCATATCGATTTTAGATTATTCTTTTAGGCATTATTCCTATCGACACCAGAGTGTTAGTGTGCGCTCTTTTTCTGCAAAACAAGCTCATTTTCATATTATCTAATTATCCTCATCAAAAGAAGTAAAACATCATCTACACGAAGTATAATTATCTGGATGGAGAGAATAAACAAGAAACTAGCCTAGCAGCCTCGTCTAAACCTCCCACAAGTAACACTAGGATACCAAAGAATTAAGATCTATTCATTTTCCAACCAACTAATAAGCTCTAACGCTTAGGAAAAACCTAAGTTCAAACATGCAAAATATCATGGAAAAGGCGAACTCCTAAAGCATCCTAGGTTCAGGGTTCATCTCAAAATGTGGCACTGGACAAGTGCCTGGGACGACTCTGACTCATGAAAACAAAAACAAACTAAAAACTAAACTAAGAACTACAAAATCAAATAGAAAAACAAAAGAAAATGAAATGAAATCACCTGATAAACGTAAGCTACTCCCCCAGACTTGTATTGAATGGCATCCTCGACGTGAAGCTCCGATGGATGGTAAGGAAAGTTAAGTCACGTTTTTGGTTTTTTAAACTAAGTTTTAAACTAAATGACTACAAAAAATAGAAAACAAAGTACTGGGTTGCCTCCCAGAAATCGCTTATTTAATGTCTTTAACCTTGACGTCTCCATGCCTCATGCGTGCGCGACGGGTGGATCGGAAAGGAAATTGGAGTTTCCACTTTCGATCGGTTAAGCGGCTTGGTAGAGCATTAGTCGCTGCTTATTAGCTTTGAAAGTTCCACTCGTCTCGCTCCAAAGTTCTACTGCTCCATGTGCTTTCGCACCTGAAAAGGACTAGACCAACGGGACCGTAATTTGCTCGGGAAAAGCTTAAGACGAGAGTTAAAAAGTAGAACCAAGTCACCTGACTCAAAGTAATGACATAAGATCTTCTTTTCGTGCCATCTCTTAGCATGCTCCTTGTAGGTCTTAGAGTTCTCGTATGCATCAAGGCGAAGCTCGTCTAGCTCGTTCACCTACAAAAGTCGTTTCTCACCTGCACTCTTAATATCAAAGTTAAAGAGCTTTGTCGCCCAATAGGAGCGGTGCTCTAGCTCGATGGGGAGGTGTCAAGACTTGCCATAAACAAGCTGAAAAGAACTCATGCCAATGGGAGTCTTAAACGCAGTCCCATACGCCCATAACGCATCATCTAATTTTATCGACCAATCTCTATGGGACCTTGACACAGTTTTCTCTAGTGTACTCTTAGTCTCCCTATTCGAAACCTCAATCTTTCCACAAGTTTGTGGGTGGTACGGTGTATCTATCCTATGGTTTACACCATATTTCTTAAGGAGGGCCTCAAATTTTCTAGCAATAAAGTGTGAGCCTCCATTGCTAATAACTACTCTAGGAACGCATAAACGAGGGAATATGATTTTCTTAAAGAATTTCATTACTACCCTAGAGTCATTAGTCGGCGCAGCTATGGCTTCTACCCACGTAGACACATAATCTATACCTACCAAAATATATTGGTTGCTGCACGACGAGGGAAAAGGTCCCCTTAAATCTACACCCGAAACATCAAACAATTCTACCTCAAGGATGTAGTTTTGTGGCATCTCGTTCCTCTTACCTATATTTCCCATTCTTAGATTTCTATCACAAGAGGACACATACCTGTGGGAATCTTTGAAGAGGTCCGGCTAATAATCCGATCCATGACAAAGGAAAAGAATGCTCTGTACCGCTTCCTCGGGGATGTATCTCCTAATGACCTCGTCTCCTGTAGAGAATCGGATCATCCCAATAGTAATGTTTGAAGTCCATAAAGAATTTCCTACACGAATGAAAAGAAAGGTCGGGGCGCAGTATGCCGCTCACAAGAAAATTAACAAAATCAGCATACCAAGGAGCGGGGTTACCGGAAGTAAGTGTGCATATGATGTTGTCTCTCAAGGAATCGTCAACAGGTCTCTCGTCCTTAACAATGATGTGAGAGAGATGACTTGCAATGAAGTTCTCTGATTCCTTCCTTTCTCTAATCTCGAGATCAAACTCTTGTACGAGAAGGATCCATCGGATTAGGCATGATTTCGTGGCCTTCTTCCCTAGAAGGGACTTGAGTGCCGCGTGATCCATGTAGACGATTACCTTTGAGCCAACTAGATAGGATTTGAACTTGTCAAAGGCAAAGACGACGAAAAGGAGCTCCTTCTCGGTTGTGGCATAGTAGATTTGAGCGTCGTCTAGTATCTTGCTAGAGTAGGAGATGACATGAGAAACCTTGTCTATTCGCTATCCTAAAACAGCCCCAACAGCGTAGTCACTAGCGTCACACATAAGCTCAAATGGTAAGCTCCAATCCGGTGCTGAATGATAGGCGCTGAAACCAATGCTTTCTTGATCGTGTTGAAGGTGTTGTGGCATTCTTTGGAGAATTCGAATGTAGCATCCTTGGCCAGAAACTTCGTCAACGGTTTTGTTATCTTTGAGAAGTCCTTGATAAACCTCCAATAGAAACCTGCATGCCCTAGAAAACTACGAATTGCTTTAGTTGAAACAAGCGGAGGAAGTTTTTCGATTACCTCAACGCATTCAACCACATTAAACTGCTAAGAGATAGCAACTGCTAACATCTAGGCAATATGCAGCTCTTATCTTTTTTGCCTTGTCTACTTCTATGCCTCTTGATGAGATCATGTGTTCGAGAACAATCCTTTCCTTCGCCATAAAGTGGCACTTTTCGAAATTAAAAACGAGATTTGCTTCCTCACATCGTTGTAACACTCTAGAAAGGTTAACAAGGCAATCATCAAATATATAGTCGTAAATAGAAAAATTATCCATAAAACTTCCATAATGTGCTCAATTAAATCGCAAAAGATTGCCATCATGCAACGCTGGAAAGTAGCCGGAGAGTTGCAAAGACCAAAAGCCATACGACGGTAAGCGAACGTCCCATAAGGACAGGTGAAAGTTGTCTTCTCTTGATCTTGAGGATGGATGGGAATCTGAAAGAAACCCGAGTATCCGTCCAAATAACAGACTTAGGCATGATTCGCTAACCGTTCTAACATTTGGTCAATGAATGAGAGAGGAAAGTAATCTTTTCTTATAGCTTTGTTGAGCTTTTGCTTGTCTATACACATCCTCTATCCCGTGGCCGTTTTTGTTGGAATCAGCTCGTTGTTCTCGTTGCGTACTACCGTCATTCCGCCTTTCTTTGACACAACATACACAAGGCTCACCCATTCGCTGTCCGAGATAGGATATATGATACCTGCATCCAAAATTTTTAGTATCTATTTTTTCACTACCTCTTTTAAGTTGGGGTTCAGCCGCCTTTGCGCTTTGATGGATGGTTTATGGCCGTCCTCAATGAGTATTCAGTGCATGCATAATGAAGGGCTCAATCCCTTGATATCCTCGATGGTGTATCCGATCACTCTCCTATGCTTTCTTAAGAAATCAAGTAGCTTTTGCGTCTCATATGCACTCAAGTTAGCCTTCACATGTTAGCCTTGAAGGAAGATCCATTCATGGATTTGGACAAGTTGAATTCATTCTTCTCATCTCCGACACATAGAGAGAGTTTTCCTTGTTGTACGTCTATCATGACATCTGTAGTAGCTAAGAAAGGTCTACAAAGAATAATAGGTACCATAGCGTCTTCTTCAATATCAAGTACAAAAAATCAGCGGGTATACAAAGATTACCTACCTTGATGGGAATATTTTCGAAAATTCCCACCGGATATCTTACCGAACGGTCAGCGAATTGGAGAGACATCTTGGTAGGTTTGAGATTTCTGAAATTCATCCACTTGAAGACTGAATGCAGCATGAGGCTCACGCTTGCTCCTAAATTGCACAAGGCTTTGTCAATTTCGATATTCCCTATTGTGCATGGAATGAAGAAGCTTCTGGGGTCCTTCAACTTTAGGGACAACTTGTTTTGAAGAATGGCGTTGTATTCCTCAGTGAGTGCTACCGTCTCACTCTCTTCGAGACGCCTCTTGTTGGATAGAATCTCTTTGATAAATTTGGCGTATGTGGGCATTTGTTGGAGGGCTTCCACGAACGATATGTTGATGTGAAGCTTCTTTAGGATTTCTACAAATAGTCCATACCTTACTTCGTTCTTGCTGCTCACCAACCGTTGAGGAAACTAGGGGGTTTCTATGCTGGTGGAGCAACATACGGTTTTTCCAAATCTGGTTCAGCTCCTTCCATAATCGCAATGCCCTTTCCTTTGTCCACAGATTTTTCACCAACTTTCTCTTGCTCTTTCGGGGGCGGATTCTCAATCAAATTACCGTTGTGCAAGGTGATGGCGTCCACGTCCCTCTCAGGTTAATATCATGCTTTCCGGGTAGTGTTCTGGGGTTCCAAGAGGATGAGGCAGCTTGCTACGCTATGGAGTTTTCTAACATCTTCACATGTGTTTGAGCTCATTGATCGCAGTCCCCGTATCCGCATTGAGCTTAGCTTGAAGTGATTGTTGCTACCTTTGCTTCTTGATGAATTCAAGCATCACCGCCTCAAGGCTTAACGAAGGAGCTTGAGGAGGTTGAGGCGCTTGCTGAGTTTGCTAGAATGTTTGGGTACTTTGCTGGCACGGTTGCTGTTTTTGCTAAAATCCCGAATACTTAACCGGTTGAGTCATTCGGTATGAGAAGTTCAGGTGGTTCCTCCAATTCGGGTTGTAGGTGTTCCCAAATTGCGTGTTTCTTGCTTCTGGGCGTAGTTCATTTGTTTCGTGTCTTCTTGCACCGTGCATTGATACGTTACATGCTTCATATCTCCAGAATTCACACAGTACATGGCATTCGCTGTATTGCCCATTGCTCTGCTATGATTTGGCTCATATAGACCTCTAGTCTTGTTCGGCATACTTCTCAGTGTGGACCACACAGTGTGGTTCATAGCAAGGTTATCAATCAGCTCGTATGCTTCCTCAACACTTAGATCTATAAACAATCCTATAGAAGTGTTATCCAACGTCGTTTTGTGCTCGTTGAGATCCCATTGTAGAGAGTTTGGATAACATACCACTGCTCTAGACCATGGTATGGACACATTTGTAAAACATCCTTAAATTTTCTCCACGCTTCACCATCTCTGCATCTAAACGTCGTGATTTCTCCCTCATCTGAATCGTTGTACTGTGAGGAAAGAACTGAGATAGGAATAATGTGCAGAGCTGGTTCCAAGTAGTGATTGAACTAGCAGGAACATATTGCAACCATGTTTTCGCTCGTCCCCCAATCGAGAAAGGGAAGAGACGCAACACAATCGCATCCTCCGAGACTCCGTGTATCTTGAACGTACCAGAAAGCTCTAGAAAGTCTCTGAGATGCTGATGAGGATCTTCGTGATTTCCATCCATGAATTGCTTCTGAGAAAGCATGTTGATCATCAGAGGCTTAATCTAAAACTGCTCTCTAGCGACAACAGGTATCCGTATAGCAGTTTGAACGTTATTCATTTTTTGTACCACGTAATCTCGATCGACGAGGTAGAGGAACCTATGGTTCTCGCGGTCGAGGTGCGAATTGTTGTTGTTGTAACTGTCCCAAATTACCGATGGGTAATTGAAGTTGTCCATGGTCGTTCAACATATCATTTTGATTATCCATCTCTCTTTGATCTGATGGTTCTGCTTTCCGTTCTTCCTTGCCATTTTTCAGCTGTCTATAAGTTCTCTCGATCTCGGGGTCGATCTGAAGTAGGCTCGAAATGCCTTGAGATCTAGTCATACACCAACAAAGGACAAATAAAAAGGAATTAGGTAGAAAGAACAAAAGAAAAGAAAATAAAAAGAAAACAAAACAAATATGAATCTAGGTTCGAATCTAAGACGTGTTAACAAATATTACTCGGCAACGATGCCAAAAACTTGATGCGGTTCAAGTTAAACAATATTAACCTAAACTACCCGCAAGTGCACGACACATGTGTAGTACTCTAGGTGTCGATCCCACAGGGACTATGCAACACAAACTAAACTCAAACTAAGATTCAAACTTGCTAGGAACGAGATATTGGTTTTAAGAATGAAATAACTAAAAACAATAAACTAACGAGTTCTTAACAATGAGACAAACGTTCTAGGATACGGTTTCACCACAAAACTTCCGAAACAAACGATCAATCTATCTAATCATGCATTCCCAATCAAGTTATCTAAGGCGGACGATCCTAATATAGTATCTACCCTCTCTCAAGGCATAGATACATGATCTAATCAAGTTATCCCCTACTTTCGTGGCTGATACCTTAAACTAAATCCATAAGTTCTACAATTCATACGATTAACCCTGAACCACTACTACTCTACTTTCGTGACCTAGTCTCGGTTGTTCTAAATCTAATAATCCGGGATTAAAATTCTTCTTTCGGTTCTTCTCCTAAGTCCCTAAAACATGCATCTACTTGGCCTTCGTAAATATAAGTCATTCAAACACTAAGACAAAGAATGGATAAACGAAAACGGGAAATTGCATTCATAGATTAAAAAAAACAAAGGTTCCGAGATAGCCACGTGCTAATCCCTTCTCCTAGAACAAAACAACTACTCTGTCATGAGTTCAAAATCAAACAATATAAACGAAATAGATAGTTTAAAGAACATAGAAATCAAACGAAACCGAAGTCCTGATTTAATAGTCGTCAATGCTCCTTGAATGTCTCCTCTGTCAAGAGTACTCACAAACCAGCTCCTCTCGCTACTCTCTCTCTACTGCTATGCAACTAACGTCTCCAATGTCCAAACTCATCTCTCTTCTCTTGCCCCCTTCGTTCTTTTTCATTCTTCCTTTTTTCCATTTTCTCTTTCTTTCCTCTTTTGTTGTGTGCTTCCATTCTTGTTTGTGCATTACCATGCGTATTTAACCGGGTGGAAACTTTCCTTTTTGTTGCAGGTACATGCGTGTCTTCCATGCCCGATTGTACATCATGAGCAGCCGGTTGTACACGCTGGTGCCCGACCGTGCAGGAAGTGAAGCCCGATCATGCTTGATCTTTAAGCCAATGCCTGACCGTGCAATGCAAGAGCTCGGATCGTGCCATGCTCTCAGGGATAAATGGTGATATTAGTGCCCGACCGTGCATGCATCATAGCTCGACCGTGCACCCTTCTCCTTGAAGTGCCCGACCATGCATTGTTAGTGTGATCGGTCGTGCAATGCATAATGATCGGTCTGGCATGTTCACATCTTGCCTATTCCTTGTCCATTTCTCATTTCGTGTGCTCCGTTATGATACTCGATGCTAGTATTTTGTCCCGTGTACGTTCTTTAGCTTTGAAATGAACCAAATATGCATTAACACTCGTAAAAACATGAAAACATGAAAACGAGTAAAACAAATACAAAATCATACGTAAATATCGCAACTATCATCATAAACATTCTAAAATCATGCAAAAAATACATGTGAAAATGAGATGATCAATAAGGGCCAAGCATAGCCCGATGAGGCTTGTTGTTGTTACGAGTATTTAAACTTATACAAGTATGATGAAACACCGGTTATGGTGGGTACTAACCATTAAAGTTGTTTTAGCGTCCATGTCTACCTTAGTTCTTGTAGTTATGTTGGGCTAATATGATGTGTGTTTTAGAGATGGTCAATGATGATGTATAATCGTGGGCTCCGGAAGATTTCAGGCAAAAAAAATACCCAATAGCAAAAGTCGATAATCCATGCACTACAAAAGAATACGTAAAATAGGTTTGCCATACAATGTCATAAAAATTTTTTTGAATTAGAGAGTATGGTTTTCAATGCATTTCCAATGCCAATTTGGTTTTGGATATGACATAATTGATAAATGCTAACCTTTGTAGTTGCGTTAGATAGTGTAACACAATATTGATACTATGTTGCGTTACACATACCCATGTAGAGTCGATATGGTTAACATGGTTTGGAATTAGCCTTAGAAATTCCAATATAACGCAATATGTAGTTATAGTTTGTAATAAAAATATAACGATGAGCAACGTAGGTAGATGCGTCCAAGGATAACATAATGCACGCGACACATTGAAAATCTTGGAAAAAGTCTAACAATAGGTTCACACCAACTAAGTTATACTATGCAATGTCATTCCAACATGGATTTCATATGTAATTTTATAAATAGTTTTAAAAATAAATTTTTTATTTTTAAGTAAGAACGTACAAAAATTAATTTTCATTTAAAAAAATTTCTAATCATGTAATTCCAAGTGCAGCAGCGGAGCAAGTGCAAGTGCGGGTGAATTTGAGGCGAGCTTTACTTTGGTTTTCAAGGAACATAACTGATTATACATATCCATATATTAGATTTGAGGATTTTAAAAATATATTATTATTATTAAACAACTAAAAAATATCTTTGAAATACTAAAATACCATTTCGATTCAGATTCGTAAATCCATGTATAACTCGTCAAACATGGATTGGATAACTAGAGATAGTGTCGACCCTTTTCCCTGAATCGACGATCCCTCGTGGGATTGCGCTAACTCTTCTTGTTTTGTTTTAAGTTATAATTACATATATTTATTATAATATATAATCAATTATATTAAATTATACATTTTCTCGATTTTTTTTGCTACTTATTTTGCATGTCGTTCAATTCATTTTTCGCCTTGTTTTTCAAGGATTTCTTGAATAACTCCAAAAGACTTGGAGGTCGGTCGTATTCTTGTTGATACAAAAAAATTATATTACTATATATTATTAGAAAAAAAAGAACACATAAATGTTTTAAAGATTAACTTTTAAAGTCGTTAAACACTTTTATAAATAGTTTTGCACCAGATGAATGCATCAACAACAACATGATTTAGTACAATAGGGTTAGAAAGACAATGATGTGCAAACATCATCAAAGGTCAGAAAAAATTTTAATGTTGAATGAGAATGTCAATATTTATCAAATGTTTCGTTCAAGTCATTGAGAGCATGCATCATAAGCATCTTTCATTCATCGGGGCATCCAAATTCCCAAGGAGGTCTGAAAGCTTCCGTAAAGAAACTGAGTTTATTTTCTATTTGAATTGTTTAGACGTCTTTGTCTTATCCAAATGTTCGAGTAATGTACATGGTTTTGAGGATTTCTTACAGAAGAAACTTGATGATGGTTCCTTCAATCCAAATCTTAACCAAGTCGTCAATGCACTTCCAATCATTTAACGGGGGATTGGTGGGTGGTTTCGATCCGTTAATATTATTTAGCACGCCAAAACTCCATGTGAATTTAAACGACATCACATAATAAATCATAATTCAATTTCATCATGTCAAGAATGATCCAAATATGGGATTAGATATTGGTAATTCCAAATGGTAATATTCTAATACCGTGTAAACTAATGAAATGTGATTAATCTTATTATCAGTTCATAGAATTTAAAACTAATTGAAATGTTTTCTTATTAGGGTAATTATACAAGAAAACATGAAATGTGTAAATATATATGTAAAAAGTATGCAAATAAGAGTATTTATATTTCTAAAAAAATAGCTTAAATATAAATAAATCAAAAAGCTAAATCAAGACTTCAAAATTTCTCTAAAATACATAGATAAATCAATGAATTATATACTACAACACCGCGTAACATATTGATAAAACAAATTAATTATGTGTGATTTTTCAAATGAACAACAATGATCAAATGGGTTTAATTTTGACATTGTTTAGTTCTTCTAAGATCAACTATTTCTTTTAGTTTTGTCGGAGATTATACTTTTTTTCTCCTTTCATCTTTTTATAACTCTGGTTTTGGATTAATGAAGCATTAAATTAAAAAAGGCCAAAAAATATATTTTGATTTCCTGTCATATCATATAAAATTTCATAAACTATTAATTTATGGAATTTTCTTCAACAGACAAAGAAGGAAAGGGTCTCGCTCGCTGTCGCAATTGTTGACTTGATAGAAAATAATAATTTTATTTCGGTAGAAAAAAAAGAAATAAAATAAATAAAAAATATTTTAAAAAAGTGAAACATATTTTATACGTGCAAAACACGTGTACGGCTTTTAGACAGCAAGTGACGAGAAATAGAAAGAATGTCAGTGGCTGAGGTGTTGTGCTTCAAACCAAAACATGTGCTTTTTCCCCAAAAGTAATCGTTCTTGTCCCAACACTGCGTTCCCAGTTGCTTCCAAACGCACGAGTGTTTCTTTTTTTCCCAAAAAAGATAAATATTACTATTAATAAATATTTGTTGTAATAATACAGTTACCATTATGCATATCATTTTATGTAAAATGATTTACAACAGAAAAAGTCTTAATACTTAGTCACACCGTTGAATGAGGGCTGAAAATTGTTATGTTGAAAATTGTTATTACCAACGTAATTGCTTATTATTACCGATATCATTTCTAATTTTATGTATAAGAGTTTTGTAATAGGTTATTCTATTACGAGAGAGTAATTAATATATATATATATATCTCTGATATATATAAAACACAAGGCTAAATGATAATATCATTGATCATGTGTCACTTTCTAAGCAATTGGATAATATTTGTTTATATATTGGCACTTTATATATATTATATATATATGATATCTTTATTTCGGTGAATAGTGTCTTATGACACGCGTACACCCACTGGTATATATATAATGGAGGTTTAGGGTTATCCCAAGTTAATATATTTATACTTTATAATTGTATATGTTTTATTTCTTCTGAATATGGATCATGTTGCGTCACTTTAATCAATCACTACTAGAAAATTCAAGATTAGGGATGGAATTTGGGGACCGACAATTACGTTCCTAAATTTAGAAACGGAATATACACGGTTTAGAGACGGAAAATGAAATCTGTCCCTAATTCGTCCCCAAATTTGGGTACAGAAAGGTCGTGCCTAATCCGTCCCTAAATGCGGACCAATTAGGGACGAAATAGTAAGTCGTTCCTAAATTGGAGACGGCAGGTCATCTGTCTCCAAATTTGGAGACGGGCAGCTCATTCGTCTCCAAATTTGGAGATGGACAGCTCATCCGTCTCCAAATTTGGAGACGAGCAGCTCATCCGTCTCCAAAATTTGAGACGGATTTGGGACCGCCCATAAATTTAGGACTTCAAAACCGTTTTAGGGACGGTTATGGGGACGATTTTTTGGAAAATTAATCACTTAGTCCCTAATCCGTTCCTAATTCGTGTATAAATAATTTATTTAACCCCTCAACCATTGATCCGTTTTTCATAAGCAACTCTCATATTTTTCACCCCATATCTTCTATAGTGTTTGCGATATAATGGCATCTTCATCAAGATCGAACATTTTTTATTCTAGAAAATGGATGTACAGAAGAATTGATCCAGAATCTCAAAGCGTATCGAACGAGTTTATAGAAGGCGTCACACAGTTTATGACAATGGCGACGAATCAACAAGTTTACAAAGAAACGGGTACGTTGGTTTGTCCATGTGTGAAATGCAAGAATGAAAAATTTGTTAATGAGAGAACTGTTTGGAAGCATCTTTATTTAAGAGGATTTACCCCGAATTATTTCATGTGGTTATGTCATGGAGAAACATTTGCACCACGACCTAGTAATGTTGTGGAAAACTTTAGTAGGGGCACTATACATCATGATGTATTTGAGTCTTCTCAAGATGTAGAAATGAACCCTTATGTGGAAATGGTGCAAAATGTATTCCGTGAAAGAAACGAAAATATTGAAGAAGATCCGAATGAAGAAGCAAAAAGTTTTTTTGAAATGCTAGAAAGTGTTAGGAATCCACTTTATGATGGTTGTAGGAGTGGTTTATCACAGTTATCTCTGTCTGCACGTTTGATGGATTTGAAGACTGAAAATAATTTGTCTGAGAATTGCATGGATTCGATATTGCAATTAGTAAGAGATTATTTGCCAGAAGATAATAATGCAATAGACTCTTATTATGAGACAAAGAAGATGATGCGATCTTTGGGTTTATTGCCATATCAAAAGATTGATGTTTGTCAAGACAATTGCATGATTTTTTGGAGAGAGACATCGGAGATGAGTAATTATCTATTTTGTGGAAAAGATCAGTTTTATTTAACAAAGAATGGAAAATCGGTTCCATATCGTCGTATGTGGTACTTACCAATTACAGACATATTAAAAAGATTGTATCAATCTGTGGAGACCGCAAGTGACATGAGATGGCATGCTGAGCAATCAAGTCTTGAAGGAGAGATGTGTCATCCCTCAGATGGTGAGGCGTGGAAACACTTTAACAAGGTATACCCTGATTTTGCGGCTGAGAGTCGAAATGTCTATTTAGGACTTTGTACCGATGGTTTTAATCCATTTGGGATGTCTGCAAAGAATTATTCATTGTGGCCAGTTATAGTGACACCTTACAACTTACCACCGGATATGTGCATGAAACGAAAATTTTTGTTTTTAACAATAATGATTCCCGGGCCTAATCATCCGAAAAGAAGTTTGGATATATTTCTTCAACCACTTATTGAAGAATTAAAAGAATTATGGAATGGAGTTCAAGCGTACGATGTCTCGAGGAAACAAAATTTTATGTTACGAGGTGCTCTCATGTGGACAATAAGTGATTTTCCAGCTTATAGTATGTTATCTGGATGGACAACGCATGGTCGATTGGCTTGTCCATATTGCATGGAAGAAACAGATGCTTTTCAGTTCCATATTGCATGGAGGAAACAAATGCTTTTCAGTTGAAACATGGAAGAAAGACGAGTTGGTTTGATTGTCATCGTCGTTTTCTTCCTGTTGATGATGCATTACGGCGCAACAAGAGAAATTTCAAAAGGAATGTAGTTGTGCGGAAATCTCCTCCTCCAGTTTTCACCGGCGAAGAGATTTTGTATGAACGACTTCTTGCTTTAGGTATTCCGAGGAGTATAGATTGTGGAGGGAACAATCATCCGATAATTGGTGGTTATGGAATTACTCATAACTGGTACAAGAAGAGCATATTTTGGGATTTGCCGTATTGGAAAAATCTGAAACTTCGCCACAATCTTGATGTGATGCACATAGAGAAGATTTTTTTTATAACATCATCAATACAGTACTGAATGTCACGGGGAAGACGAAAGACAATATTAAATCACGCAAGGATCTAGAAGAATATTGCTCAGGAAGGGAGTTACATATAGGTGATGACGGCAAAGCGTCAATCCCGATATTCAGATTGTCAAATGATACGAAATATAAATTGTTGAAATGGTTGAAAGAAGATGTGAAATTTCCCGATGGCTATGCGTCTAACATTGGAAGGTGCGTTGACATTCAAGGAGGAAAGTTATTAGGGATGAAAAGTCACGATTGTCATGTATTCATGCAAGACTACTTCCGATATGTTTTTCTGAATTGATGGACAAACATGCACACGAAGCAATTGGAGGTATGTGGTTGATTTTATATTAATATGTAGTGTGAATATTTGTTAAATACACGAATAATATTTTAATGTTACAGGTGTTGGCCTATTCTTTCGAGATTTATGTTCGAGAAATCTGAGTATGGATGCGGTTCGTCGACTGCAAAATAACATAGTTACTGTACTATGTAATTTGGAGAAGATTTTTCCACCATCATTCTTCGATGTTATGGAGCACTTGACAGTTCATTTACCGCACGAAGCCGCACTAGGAGGTCCAGTTCAATTTCGTTGGATGTATCCGTTCGAGCGATTTATGTTTCAACTGAAGAAAAAACCAAACAAAAAGCTCGACCGGAGGGTTCAATTGTGGAACAATACGGGAATGAGGAAATATCGTTCTTCACTTCATACTACTTCGAGCCACATGTTCAAACGCGAACTAGAAATCCAGACAGATGTTTTGATGATGGTGTGACGTATTCATATCCAGTACCAGATGTTCCGGACATATTTTGCGAAATTGGTCGATCTGCTGGTAAGGCGAAAGATATATGGTTATCACAACGAGATCTTCATATCGCACATACATATGTTTTATTGAACTGCGAATATCTACAGCCTTTTCAAAGGTAAAATCTCATAATTAACTATGGTTATCACAATGACAATTTTGTTTATTGTTGTAATATTTATAGAATTTTCTTTCTTTTTATAGGACATTTGATGATATATTGAAGAATACATATACGAACATTGATGATTCTCAACTCCAAGAACTTAAAGAAAAAGATTTCTCCACATGGATCAGATAATATGTAAGTAATGAAATTTTACATAAGTAACTTTTATAATATTCTGACGATGCGTCTAAGTTTGTACATGTACTGCAGGTTGAGATGGGCAATCACCCGTTGTGGCTACGAGATCTTGTCAAAGGACCGATTGTGAAAGTTATGAGTTGGCCTATGTATTTTACATGTGGTTATAATTTTCACACTTACGATAATGGGAAATTGAAGTCGACGATGAATTATGGTGTATGTGTGAAAGGTGAAAGCTATTGTGCATCTGTCGATGGACCAGATTTTTATGGGATTTTAAAGGAAATTTTACAATTGGAATATCCAGGTATAGAAAACAAGTTTAAAACAATGTTATCCTTACCACATATGTCATTTTGAATATTGACTCATATTTTGATATTTTTTGTAGGTTATGTCAATTTAAAAGTGATGTTATTTCGATGTGATTGGTTCGATCCAGTAATCGGTCGCGGAACAAGAGTAAACAAACTAGGCGTTGTAGAAGTTAACTCCACATGAAGATATGCAAAATACGAGCCTTTTTATTCTTCGTCACAAGCTGATCAAGTTTGTTACGTTTCCTATCCGCATATTAGAAGATCTTCAGGTTGACGTGTCGCAATGAAGATACTTCCGAGGGGAAAATTTATCGACAACACAGAACAACAACAATTGTCAATGCAACAATAAATGACCGAGATTATTGCTATTGAAGATGACGCGTTGAAGAATTTACGCACGATGAAATGGAGGAAATCGAAAGAAATGAAGATGATATTCATGAAGATATAAAAGAAAAAGAAGATGTGGAATTTGAATCAAATACAGAAGATTCGACGGAACAATTGTATGATTCTGATGATGAATCATGTTAAAACGTTTACGAATTGTTTTTTATATACTTTTTAATGATTGTTTCTATTTTCTCAATGATTATATGTTTACGAATTGTTTCTCAATACGTTTTTTGATGATTATCGTCCCGATCTATCGTCCCGATCCCGTTCTATCGTCTCGGGTTCGGTCCCCGATCAATCGTCCCAATCCCGGTCCCGGTCAATCGTCCCGATCCCAGTCTCGTACAATCGTCCCGATCAATCACCGATCCCAGAATTGGGGACAGAAGGTTGAACCGTCCCCAATTAGGGACGGATGGGTCGTTCCCAATTGGAGACGGGCTTTAGCCGTCTCCAATTGGAGACGGATTCTAAGCACCCGTCTCCAATTGGGAACGGATGTTTTCCTGCCGTCTCCAATTGGAGACGGAACTTATCCACCCGTCTCCAATTGGAGACTGATTTTGTACCCCATCCCCAAATTTTTTTAAATTCTCGCTCCTCCATCCCCTTCCTCCTCACGCTCGAATCCATCCCTTTACTAAAGCTTCGCCGCCGTTCGCTTCTCTCGCCGTTCGCCTCGCCGTTCGCTTCTCTCGCTGTTTATTTATGTGTTGATGTTAGAAGTTACGAAATTTAGAAATGTACGTTGACAATATTTTAATTTCACATTTCAGTATGTCGCGTCGCGTTGGAAGAGGTGGTAAAACGAGAAACCGCCCTCAGTCCGAGGAAAGTGGCAACCTTTCATCTCATTCCCGACATTCCAATTCAGGGTTTGATGATTACATGAATCCAAATTTCTTCTGAAACACTGGATCGACACAATCGGCGCAGTATATGCCGTATTATCCGCAAATGCAACCACCACCAGATCAAGTACAACATCACGTACAAATATAAAAGTATGATGGAGAGAACACGTAATGCATGAGGAAACCAAGATTCAACATTTGAAATTTTGCTCTATCAACAAATTTACTATTCACTCAAAATATCTACATATATAAATATGTTAATATATATATATATATTTTTATATGTATATATATGGATATATATATATATACACATTTTATGTGTTTACATACATATATGCTATAAATAGTTAACTAAATGTTAATTTATCTTTCATTGTGATTTGTAGGTTTGGCTTTAAGCAACTTAATCGTCAAATAACAACTACGATAAAAGCTGATTATGATCGGTTCTGTTACAATTGGACACATACCGATCCAGATATTAAGCAACGATGGTGGAAATAATTTGTGATATGTTTTAAACAATTTTTGATTTTATCAATTAATTTAAATTAGAATTTAAATATAATAAGCTTATTATTATTTCAACAAAAATATTATTGGAATCCCGCCATTACCGGACTAGTAAAGTCCGAATTTGAAACAAATGCGGCAAAGCGTCTCAAGTCTATCGTAGGTAAATTGCACGCAAACCGATATATAAAAGGAAAACCCAATTGGATGTCGGAAGATATTTGGGA
>CM071872.1:23505753-23516109 GCA_036759665.1 Gynandropsis gynandra | reverse complement strand
GTGATCTAGACAAACTGCCCCCTACTTTCGTGGCCTAACCTCGTTTGTTCTAAACCTGACTTTCTAGGATTAGAATTCTCCTTTCGGTCCTTCTCCTAATCTCTAACACATGTATCTACGCGGCCGTTCGCAAATACAAGTAAATTAAACACTCAGATAAAGAATAGATGAACTAAAACGGGAAGATGCATTCAAAATAGATCAAAAGCGGTCTCGGGATAGCCAAGGGCTAATCCCTTCTCCTAGAACAAACGAACTACTCGCTCATGCGTCTGTAAAGAAACATAAACATAGTAGAGAGTCTAAGGAACATAAAAACCAAACAAAACCGAAGTGGTGGTGCTTGATCTCCAATGCTCCTCGCTTATCTCCTCGCAAGAATCTGCTCTTTCTTCGCTGAATTGTTCTCCTCTGTATGCTTGCTGTAACGGCGTCTTTTTGCCTCCTTTTAAGCCTCCTAAGTCGGTCCAATTGTTGCCTAAATTGCCCCACGAGTTCCCTTATGTTTTAAGTTAAGTTTACTTAAGTTTTGAGCAGTTACGGGCCGCGCCCCGCTCGGGTAGTGAGTGTACCCGCTCGGGTGCAGCTAGGGCAGTTCGTGCGCGTCCTGTGGTGCTGGAATGGTGCCCGATCGGGCATGGCATGTGTGCCCGCTCGGGCACAAGGCAAAATGGTCCTAAATGCTTGCCCGAGTCGTGCTAAATGGTCCACACAATTGGCCGTAGGTTTTGCCCGATCGTGCAAGGGTTGTGCCCGACCGGGTGAGGCTTTTCCATGCTCAATCTCGTCCCGTTTGTCCCGTGATGATCCCCCAAGTTGCTCCTTAGCTCCGTGCATGTTCCTTTAGCTCCAAAATGGTCCAAATACGCGTAAAAACCTGTAAGAACATGAAAAGCACGAAAGCAAGTAAAACGGATACGGAATCATACGTAAAACATCACATATGTATCAAAAACGTCTCCTAAATCGTGCAAGAAATACGTATGAAAACGAGATGATCAAAATCCCCCAGACTTGAATGTTTGCTTGTCCCTAAGCAAACGTAAACGTGGAATACATGGGGTATGAAAATACGAGAATCCCCCTTCTCCTAGAGATACCGCTAAAGCGAGCCTAACCGATCAACTAGCATATTGTGAGCAAATTCGGCCTACTCGAGTTTTCAGCCTTAATCCTAGGTCCACCACGGTTACCCATAAGAAAGTAAATCAAAGGAGACTAGACACGCTACCGTAACTCCCTCCACCAGACAAGACTTCAGACTATGCTAAACCTAGGTCAACCGAGGATACTTGTTTCTTTCTTTCCGAGCTTCTTTCTTTCTTTTTCTTTTCTTTTTCTTTTTCTTCTTTTTGTTTTCTTTTTATGACTTTTTCTTTTTTTTTCTTTTGTTTTCTTTTTATTTTTCTTTTCCATTTTTTTTTCTTTTCTTTTCTTCTTTTTCTTTGCATACACACTAGGCTTCTAGGACGTCGGATTTGAAGGGATCTAGCCTCTACTTAGACCCAGACTACCGATGACGGTATACTCATGCATCTCGTGTGAGAGTGCAGCGGAGTAGGTGGCTTTTTGTGCCTTGCCCTTAGGACGTAGAAAGATGATCGCCAACCCACCACTTAGACCCGAGCCACCGAAGGAGTAACAAGGTCGATGCACTCATATCGATTTTTGATCATGCTTATTAGGCACTATTTCTATCGACAGCGGAGTGTTAGTGTGTGCTTTTTAATCTGCAAAACAAGCTCGATTTTATATGATCCAATGATCCTCAATGTAACCAAAGTAAAGTGTCATCTACACGAAGTATAACCATCTGGGTAGAAAGAATAAACGATAAACTAGCCTAGCAACCTCGTCTAAACTTCCCCACAAGTAACACTAGGATTCCCTAGAACTACGACCTATTGTTTTTCAGCCGACTAATAAGCTCTAACGCATAGGACAACCTAGCTCAATCATGCAAAGTCTAACGGAAAAGGTCAACCTCTTAAGCATTCCTAAGTTCGGGGTTCATCTCAAAACGTGGCACCGGACAAGTGCCTTGGGACGACTCTGACTCAATGAAAACAAAAACGAACTAAAAATCGCAAAAATAACCTAAAAACTAAAAATCAAAGGAAAATGAAACGAAATCACCTGACAAACGTGAGCTGCTCCCCCAGACTTGAATTGAACGGCGTCCTCGACGTGAAGCTCCGATGGAGGATGAAGGAAGTGAAGCACGTTTGTGGTGTTATTTTTTTTTTTGTTTTTTTTATGGAAATTAAATAATCGAGTCTTAAACATGAAAAGTA
Organism: Gynandropsis gynandra; assembly: GCA_036759665.1. Lineage (NCBI taxonomy): Eukaryota > Viridiplantae > Streptophyta > Magnoliopsida > Brassicales > Cleomaceae > Gynandropsis > Gynandropsis gynandra. The sequence goes on along the minus strand of CM071872.1, from coordinate 23,513,815 downwards.
AAAACAAATAGCTGGGTTGCCTCCCAGAAAGCGCTTATTTAACGTCATTAAGCTTTGACGTCTCCATTCCTCATGCGTGCGCGACGGGTGGATCGGAAAGGGAAATGGAGTTTCCACTTTCGATCGGTTGAGCGGCTTGGTAGAGCTTAAGCCGCTGTCCATTGGCGTTGAACGTGTCACCCGCATCACTCCATAGTTCCACGTCTCGTACCTGAAAAGGATCAGACCAATAAGACAGTAGGTTGCTCGATAAAGACTTAGGTCGAGAATTAGAAAGTGGAACGAAATCACCTGATTGGAAGTCATGAGGTAGGGTCTTCTCGTCGTGCCATCCCTTAGGCACATCATGCACGGGGTTCACTTGCTCGCTGTCCAAGGTTGGATAAGGGGTATCTGCGTTGAAAAGTTTAATGACATCTTTTTCCATTACCTCGTGCAAGTGCGGGTGCAGCCTCCTTTGAATTTCGAGTGAAGGTTCGTGGCTGTCCTCCCTATAATTCCCGTACATACATATTGAAGAGCTGAGCCTCTTACGCTTCTTCACGCGTGTGGGCTGTCTTCTCATCTCATCTGCACTCATGTTAGCATTTAAAACAGCAAGATATGTTTTATCGGAATCAACGTACTCATACCGAGAATAAGGCGGCGGGTCGGGCTCAAGCTCGAATGCTTTCTCCGCTATGAAATCAGCATGTATATCACGTGGTATCTCCTTCCATGGGACGTCTCCTAGTGCTGCAATTGCACTCATGAATTTCGTATACACCTCGGCTCCTTTGTCCGCAAATCCTGCATTGTCGCCAACTCGTGTCAAATACCGTAAAAGAGAATCGGATGGACTTACTTGATCGTGTGTGTCTTTCTCTAACTCGTCCAGCGAATCTACTGTAAAGCAAGACTCCTTGAGTTGTGATTCGTCCATGGGGCTGGGCAGGATGAGTTCGATCGTTTCGTCTTTGACATGTAAGGACAGCTTTCTTTGTTGTACGTCTATCATCGCACCTGCAGTAGCTAAGAACGGCCTACCAAGAATAATAGGTGTCCTAGTGTCTTCCGTTATCTCAAGTACAACAAAATCAGTGGGAATGCAAAGCTTACCTACCATGGTGGGAACGTTTTCAATGATTCCCACCGGATGTCTTACCGTACGATCCGCGAGGCGTAGAGACATCTTCGTCGGTTTAAGGTTCTCGAACTCCATCCGCTTGAAAACTGTTTGTGGCATGATACTCACGCTTGCCCCTAAATCACACAAAGCATTTTCAATATCGAGATTACCTATTTTGCATGGGATGGAGAAGCTTCCGGGGTCCTTTAGCTTAGGTGGCAGCTTGTTCTGAAGAATTGCACTGCATTCCTCGGTGAGTGCTACTGTCTCGTTCTCTTCGGTGTGCTTCTCTTTGGACATTACCTCTCTGATGAATTTGGCACGATTAGACATCTTTAGGACTGCTTCCACGTATGGCATGTTGATGTCTAGCTTCTTGGGACCTTCTATAGATCTGCCCACTTTCTCTTGGTTCTTACTGCTTACCAATCGTTGAGGATACGGTATTGGAGGTATGTACGCCGGAGGAGCAACGTATGGCTTATCTAAATCTGGTTCGACTCCTTCCATAATCGCAATCTTACCTCTTCCTCTATCCATGGGCGTACCAGCAGCATCCCCTCGCTCTTTTGAGGGCGGATTCTCATCCTCATCATCGCTGCACACAGAAATAGCATTCACATGCTCTCTCGGGTTAGGATCGGTCTTACCGGGAAGTTGTCCGGGATTCCGAGAGGATGAGGCGGCCTGTTGTGCTATGGAGTTTTCCAACATCTTCACATGTGTAGTGAGAGACTCCATCTGAGATCTAAGCTCCTGTTGTTGCTGCTTCTGCTCCTTCATGAATTCGAGCAATACCGCCTCAAGGTTTGATGAAGAGGCTTGAGGAGGTTGAGGAGCTTGCGGGGCTTGCTGTGCTTGCTGGAGTTGTTGGTTGTTTTGCTGGAAATTATTCTGCCTTTGTGGAAACCCCGAATACTTCACCGGTTGAGTTGTTCGATATGACAAGTTCGGGTGATTCCTCCAATTCGGGTTGTAGGTGTTCCCGAATTGTGTGTTGCCTTGCTGCTGGGCATAATACATCTGTTCGTAATCCTCATGTACTGTGCATTGATACGCTACATGGTCCGTGTCTCCGCAATTCGCACAGTACATGGCATTCGCTGCATTACCCATGGCTCTATTCTGGTTAGGCTCATATAATCGACGAGTGCTAGTAGGCATACCTCTTGGGGTTGACCACATGGTGTGGTTCATGGCGAGGTTATCAATCAGCTCAAATGCCTCCTCGACGCTCAGATCCATGAATGATCCTCTGGCAGCGTTATCCAACCTCATGCGGTGCTCATCTGAAATTCCGTTATAAAAAGTTTGGATAACGTACCACTGCTCAAGTCCATGGTGTGGGCATGACTGTAGAAGATCCTTGAATCTACCCCACGCCTCAAACATAGTCTCTCCATCTCTGCATCTGAATGTTGTGATTTCCCCCCTCATCTGAATTGTCTTGCTCGGAGGAAAGAAGCGTGATAGGAACAGTGTGCAGAGCTGATCCCATGTGGTGATAGATCCCGCGGGGAGTGATTGCAGCCAAGCTTTCGCTTTTCCCCCAATTGAAAAAGGGAAAAGACGCAGCAAGATTGCATCCTCAGAGACTCCATGGATTTTGAACGTACCTGAAAGTTCGAGGAAGTCTCTGAGGTGCTGATGGGGATCTTCATGGTTTCCACCCATGAATTGCTTCTGATAAAGCATGTTGATCATCGCTGGCTTAATCTCGAATTGTTCTCTTGCAACAGCAGGCATCCTTATGGCTGTTTGCACGTTGTTCATGTTCGGCACCACGTAATCCCTTAGACGACGTGGTGGAGGAGCCTGTGGTTCTCGTGGTTGAGGCACGAGTGGCTGTTGCTGCATTTGCCCCAAATTACCGAGAGGTAACTGAGCATGTTCATGGCCGTTCTAATTGTCCATATTCTGTTGTTCTGACGGCTCTGTGTTGTCTTCTTCCTTACCCTTTCTCAGTAATCTGGAAGTTTGCTCGATCTCTGGGTCGATTCTGAGCGTTGACAATAGTCCCCGGCAACGGCGCCAAAAACTTGATGCGTATCAGAGTTAAATATAACCTAATCTACCCGCAAGTGCACGGCACGTGTGTAGTATTTTAGGTGTCGATCCCACAGAGACTACGCAATGCTACCTAAACCCGAACTACGAATCAAACTTGCTAACGAAAGAGTGGTGATGAAGAATGAAATACTAAAAGTGACTAAACTACTTGGGTTCTAACGATAAGACAAGCGTCCTAGGAAACCGGTTTCACCACAAGACTACCGAAACCGGCGATCAACCTATCTATCATGCAATCCCAGTTAAAGCTATCTAAGGCGGACGATCCTAACATGATATCTACCCTCTCTCAAGGCATAGACACGTGATCTAGACAAGTTGCCCCCTACTTTCGTGGCTGACACCTTGAACTAAACCCATAAACTCTGTGATTCGCCCGTTCACCCTCAACCGTTGTTACCCTACTTTCGTGGCCTAACCTCGGTTGTTCTAAACCTGACTTTCTAGGATTAGAATTCTCCTTTCGGTCCTTCTCCTAATCTCTAAGACATGTATTTACGTGGCCTTTGTAAACACAAGTAAATTATAGCACTCAGATAAAGAATAGATGAACTAAAACGGGAAGATGCATTCAAAATAGATCAAAAGCGGTCTCGGGATAGCCAAGGGCTAATCCCTTCTCCTAGAACAAACAAACTACTCGCTCATGCGTCTGTAAAGAAACATAAACATAGTAGAGAGTCTAAGGAACATAAAAACCAAACAAAACCGAAGTGGTGGTGCTTGATCTCCAATGGTCCTCGCTTATCTCCTCGCAAGAATCTGCTCTAACTTTGCTGAATTCTTCTCCTCTGTATGCTTGTTGTAACGGCGTCTTTTTGCCTCCTTTTAAGCCTCCTAAGTCGGTCCAATTGTTGCCCTAATTGTCCCACGAGTTCCCTTATGTTTTAAGTTAATTTTACTTAAGTTTTGAGCAGTTTCGGGCCGCTACCCGCTCGGGTAGTGAGTGTACCCGCTCGGGTGAGGCTAGGGCAGTTCGTGCGCGTCTTGTGGTGCTGGAATGGTGCCCGATCGGGCATGGCATGTGTGCCCGCTCGGGCACAAGGCAAAATGGTCCTAAATGCTTGCTCGAGTCGTGCTAAATGGTCCACACAATTGGCCGTAGGTTTTGCCCGATCGTGCAAGGGTTGTGCCCGATCGGGTGAGGCTTTTCCATGCTCAATCTCGTCCCGTTTGTCCCGTGATGATCCCCAAAGTTGCTCCTTAGCTCCGTGCATGTTCCTTTAGCTCCAAAATAGTCCAAATACGCGTAAAAACCTGTAAGAACATGAAAAGCACGAAAGCAAGTAAAACGGATACGGAATCATACGTAAAACATCACATATGTATCAAAAACATCTCCTAAATCGTGCAAGAAATACGTATGAAAACGAGATGATCAAAAGCGCAAATGCCTAACATCGATTGGGATGAAGTTCAGAACAGTGATTCCGACCACGACTAATCGGAACGGTTTAGGATTATATGTAATCGGAACTTGTAATTTTTTATGTACTAATATTTATTTTTTAATGTAATCGAACTTTTTAAAATTTTATTTTTTTTTATTTTTTTGGAAACGGGAGACTGTCGTCTCCAAATTTGGAGACGGGCTGTGTGGTCCGTCTCCAAACTTTAGAGACCGAAAATAACCCGTCCCCAAACCAGAAACTGTTTGGGGACTACATTTTCCGTCCCTAATTGGGGACTGGGATTTCCGTCCCTAATTAGGAACGGATTGGGGACGGATAGTATTTGGAGTCGCGCGATTGGATACTATCTCTGGTCATCCCTAATCCGTCCCCAAACAGGTTTAGGGACGTATTAGGAACCGATTTTTCAGTCCCTAAAACCTGATTTTCTTTTAGTGAATTAAATAGTATTTGTGGTAAGAATATCAGTCTGAATTTGATTTTGAATAAAATGATAATCCAAAACAATGTGTTTAGTACATGAGTGAATGACAAAGTTGACAAATAATTATGTAGTCTGAATAGTATCGCAACAGATAACATGTGTGGACCCAATAGACTTGTGCCTCAATGGAGGAACGCTCGACAAAACCCTTTTGCTTCTTAGATAACCAAAAATGGGTTTCCAAAACATACAATAGATGCGGCTATGGACAAAAACATCATCACGATCACCCCTACCTCCAAAATTAGTATCACTAAAGGTATGAAGTGTGATCGAATTCGTGAAAGAAATGAAGATGTCACTGTCACGTGTCCCAACAAGGTATCTCAGAACCTCCTTTATAGTTAGAAAATGCTCAGATGTTAGTGCATACATAAGTGAGATAGACGAGTGATTGCAAACTGATGACATGTGTGGTGAGAGAAAGATATTGCAATCTTACAATAATTATACGGTACTCTGTAGGATCCTCAAGAGGATACTAAAAAAATAATGTGACTCAAGTGGATGACGCCATAGGTGTGGAGATCTAATTCGAGGAGATCATATTTTCGCGATGGATAAAATCTTGAATGCACTTCATTTGCATAAGGAGGAGTCCTTTAGAAGTATGTGTTGCATCAATGTCTAAAAATAACAAAGATCACCAAGAGCCTTTAGAGAACCGTGTTGCAATCGTGTTGTTGAATTCTCTAACCTGTGTGTAAGAGTTTTCCGTGATACTAAGATCATCAACATAGATAAATACGAACAAATGAGAATCCAAAATCAAAGAAGTAATACTGACCCATTGGTAAAAGAGTTAACAAAACTCTGATACTCAAGAAATTGTCGTAGGTTGGAATACCATGCATGTGGTGCCTCATTAAACCATAAATTGTTTTAAACATACTACAAACCATGTGAGGGTTGTGTTTGTCTAGGAAGCCATGTAGGGTTGACATGAAGACTTCTTCAATGTGATCCTCTTATATGAAAGCATTGTTTACATCTAACTGTTCAATACACTGTCATAAGAAATTACAAGAATGAGAACAAGTTGAATAGTTGTGGCTTTAACAATAGGACTGAATATCTAATGAAAATCCACTCCTGAACGTTGATAAAAACACTTAGCAACTATACAAGCTTTGAATAGATGAACAAAGCCATCAAGATTTTGTTTAAAGCAAAATATCCACTTGCATCCAACTATGTTGTGAGCCTCTTTCGACTATACCATCTCTTAAGTGTTGTTGAGAATAGAAGCATCAAACTTATCACTCATGGAACGATGCAATTGTGGTTGTTTCAATACTCTATGAGACTTGATGGTTCAATTTCTTGCAAAACACGACATGCATTATATGAAAACCTCTGAAGCGACTTGGTGATGTTGTTCTTTAATCGCTTAGTCATCGGATGCACATCAATCACTTGGTCATCGGATGCAGATTGGTCTTGTCCAATTTAGTATCTCTATTATATAGTCATGTGATTTGTGGCTCCACTATCTATCAATCACATATCATCTTCAAATGATTGACGAGCCACATGAGCAATTGTAGACAATGATTTATCTTCATTTTCTTCTCTATTTACGTAAGTCTGATTTTGTGTATTCCTTTTTGTTATGCAGTCACGAGCAAAATGCCATAGTTTTCCGCACGTATAACATTCGTTTTTGGTCTTGAATGTCGGAGCAAGTGTAAGCGTGCTACCATTGTCGTTATACGAAAAATTGGATCTTAGGGATAGGATGGATCTTCGACCTACACGAATGGCGCTCACCATGGCTGATCGAAGCGTTAGGATACCCGAGGGCATGCTGGAAGACATGCCTTTGCAAGTGGGGAAGTTCTTCGTCCCGGTTGACTTCGTCGTCTTGGATATGGAGGAGGACAAGAAGATCCCAATCATCCTCGGTAGGCCGTTTCTTAATACGGCTAAGACGATCATACATTGTGCAGAAGGTAGACTCACATTAAAATTTGGAGATGAAGAAGTGGAGTTTAATTTGAACGACAACACTTAAACATCCTTGTATGGTAGACTCGATATTCTACATAGACGTCTTAGAGAAACTAGCCGAGGAAGTTATCGAAGAGTTTGGGAACATGGATTCTCTGGAGATGGCCCTTTTAGCAGCTGGAGAGGGATTTTCTAATGACCCTAACGAAGTGAAACATTACACAAAGCTTCTGGACGGAGGAAACATGAAAGAGATCCCGAACACTGAGCTAGATGCACTCCGAGCAGATTTTTGTGCGATCCGAGCGCAACAGGTCGTACCCCAAGAAAAAGATGGAGTTTCGGACAATCCTCATCAAGGAGACTTCTCAACTCATAAACACATAAGCACATATAAAATGGGGATGGATTTAAGACAAGAAAACACCATAAACCAGTGCACAAACCTTCGCGCATGCCAGACAGATTCCAGCATGCCTCAAGTTGCTTACAACACTAGTTCGACCACTTCCGATATGCCTAATATCCAAATCAAGCGTCCAAAGCCTGACTGCAGTGTTGACAAAGCTCCAAAAGTGGAGTTGAAACCCTTGCCACAAGGGTTGAGGTATGAATTTCTTGGACTCGAATCTACTTATCCGATGATAGTGAATGATGACCTAGACGAATCCCAAAAGGCACGATTGCTAGAAGCTCTTAGGAAGTTTAGGGATGCCATAGGTTATACTTAGTCCAGCCCTTTGCATGCATAGGATTCATGATGTGCGTTATATCAAGTAATAAAAACCTAGACTAACGCTTCCGCAAGAATACGGATCGTGTAGTAACTAGGGTCGAACACAAGGAGTTAATGCGACTAATGAGCTACTAAACTAATTGAATAGACGTGTGAGATGACTAAAGTTGGACTTGTGGTTAAGCTAAACTAAACTAAATCGAAGAGAATAAACTTATGGCTAAGCACCATGGGTGTTGAGAGTCACACAACGATGCAATGAAGTTCTAACAAGATCATTGGTCTTAGATACTATCACGAGT
>CM071872.1:23486269-23505269 GCA_036759665.1 Gynandropsis gynandra | reverse complement strand
AAAGTTTGTTGAGAATAAGGGACCCGAGCGGGCATGTCCCTTACCCGCTCGTGCAAGGCCTTTGCCCGACCGTGTACACACAAATGAGCCCGAGCGGGCACCCATACCCGCTCGTGTGCTTCATCAGCCCGAGTCGTGCAAACCTTCGGGGTTTTCATGACATGAATGAGCCCGAGCGGGCACTCCAAATGGACCCGAGCGGGCACACCTCCCAGGTCGTGTTCCTTGAGTGCCCGAGTCGTGTAAAGCTACGGGGATATTTGGTAGCAATCAACCCGACCGGGCTATCCCAATCCACCCGAGCGAGCATGACTTGAGGTGTTATTTCCGCTCCTTTCGCTCGGTGTTTGAGTGCTCACTTCCATCCGTCGCCTCGCACAAGTTGAACCTACGTTTCCGGGGTTAGATTGCCAAAATCACTCGTGTTTCTTCTTGTCTCTTCGTTTCCTACGCAAAACACGAAATGTGGATAAAGTCTCCGAATATACTCAATAAATGAATGAAATATGAATAATCTACTCTAAACTAGACCTAAGAATGATATAAAAACTATAACGGATTGCGTGTTATCAATTCACTTAGAAGATGACACTAAGACCTGCATTGAATATCAACGTAGATTAAATCCGAACATGATGGAAGTAGTTAAGAAAGAGGTTCTTAAGTTGTTAGATGCTGGAAGTATATATCCTATTTCGGATAGTGCATGGGTGAGTCTTGTACATGTAGTTCCAAAGAAAGGAGGCATCACCGTCATTCCAAACGCGAACAACGAACTGATTCCGATAAGAACGGTCACGGGATGGCGCATGTGCATCAACTACCGCAAGCTGAACGCTAACACACGGAAAGATCACTTCCCTTTACCTTTCATTGATCAAATGCTTGATCGTTTAGCTCTTCACTCCTATTTTTGTTTTCTTGATGGTTATTCAGGTTTCTTTCAGATACCAATCCATCCGAACGATCAAGAAAAGACGACGTTCACGTGTCCCTTCGGTACATTCACCTATCGTCGGATGCCCTTTGGTTTATGTAATGCACCTGCTACTTTTCAGCGGTGCATGACCTCTATCTTTTTCGATGTAAATGGTGAAATTATGGAAGTGTTCATGGGCGATTTCTCGGTTCATGGACCTTCTTTTGATGTTTGTCTAACAAATTTATGTAAAGTGTTAGATAGGTGCATAGAAGCGAATCTTGTGTTGAATTGGGAGAAGTGTCATTTTATGGTTCGTGAAGCTATTATGTTTGGGCATAAGGTATCAGCAAGGGGAATAGAGGTAGATAAGGCAAAAATAGAAGTTATTGAGAAGCTGCCACCACCTAGGAACGTTAAGGGCATCCGTAGTTTTCTAGGTCATACGGGGTTCTATAGACGGTTCATCAAAGATTTCTCGAAGGTATCTAAACCCCTCATTTGAAAAGTTGAAGAAGGCGTTGGTTTCTCCACCCATCATACAACCGCCGAATTGGGAGCTTCCATTTGAGCTCATGTGCGATGCGAGCAATTATGCGGTTGGGGCAGTGTTAGGTAAGCGAAAAGATCGGATGTTGCACGCCATTTATTATGCTAGTCGAACATTAGACAACGCCCAATGCAACTACTCCACAACCGAGAAGGAGTTACTTGCAACCGTCTTTGCGTTTGAAAAGTTCCACTCGTACCTAGTGGCTCCAAGGTAATAGTTTACACGGATCATGCTGCCTTACGTTACCTACTCACCAAGAAAGACGCAAAGCCGAGGCTCATTAGATGGATCCTACTGCTGCAAGAGTTCGATCTTGAAATACGGGTAGGAAAGGAACCGAGAATGGGGTAACTGATCATCTTTCACGTCTTGAAATCCCCGAGTGCACTCCTATCGACGACTATCTCCGAGATGATACGGTAATGTCCTTGACTTGCACTTTCATTCCATGGTATGCTGACTTTGTGAATTATTTAGCTTGTCAAGTATTACCGGAAGGACTGAATTACAATGCGAGAAAGAAATTTTTCCAAGACGTCAAGGCTATTATTGGGATAAGCCGTATCTTTTCAAAAGAGGCATAGACGGAATCTTTAGGCGCTGCATCCCCGAAGAAGAAGCTCCACACATAATATCACGTTGCCATTCCTCAAGCTATGGAGGACATTTTGCTGCAACCAAGACAGCTGCAAAGGTGCTGCAAGCAGGCTTCTATTGGCCTACACTCTTCAAGGACGCCCACAACTACGTCACATTGTGCGACAATTGCCAAAGGACGGGTAATATTTCTAGAGGCCATGAAATGTCAAAACAATATATTCTAGAGGTCGAGCCATTTGATGTATGGGGAATAGACTTCATGGGCCCTTTCCCGTCCTCGTGCGGAAACCTCTACATACTAGTCGTGGTAGATTACGTAACTAAGTGGGTAGAAGCTTTGGCAAGCCCAACAAACGACTTCAAACCACTAACCAAGATGTTCAAACGTGTCATATTCCAATGTTTTGGAGTCCCGAGGGTTGTGATCAGCGATGGAGGTAAGCATTTCGTAAACCACATCATAGAAGGGTTGTTGAAGAAGTACGGTGTTCGACATAGGATAGCAACGTCATATCATCCTCAAACCATCGGCCAAGTTGAAGTTTCCAATCGAGAGATCAAGTCGATTTTGGAGAAGACGGTCTCTAAGTCTAGGAAGGATTGGACCCTAAAACTCGACGATGCATTATGGGCTTATCATACAGCATTCAAAACGCCAATCGGAATGACTCTGTTTCAGCTAGTGTACGGTAAGGCATGCCATCTACCGGTCGAGCTAGAATATCGAGCATATTGGGCAATCAAAGCACTTAATTATGATTACAAGTCAGATGCTGAGAAATGGACGCTACAACTCCATCATCTAGAGGAGATGCGCCTCCATTCGTACGAGAACACAAAGATCTACAAGGAGCGCACGAAGAAGTGGCATGATAGACACATAGTCCAGCGGACATTCGAGGTAGGTGATCGAGTACTTGTTTTCAATTCACGTTTGAAACTTTTTCCAAGAAAACTCAAGTCACACTGGTCCGGGCCGTTCACAATCAAAAGCGTCTCACCACATGGTGCTATCGAGCTGATGGGAAACGACAACACATTCAAAGTGAACGCCCAACGTTTGAAACTCTACAACGCGGACAACATGGACGGCAATCGCGCTATCTTCGCTCTTTCGGAGCCAACACATGAGTAGAGTGTTTTGGTCAGGCTCGCAACCTTAAACAAGCGCTTCTCGGGAGACAACCCGAGCCCTATATCCTTTTAGTTATTTCGTTTCAATTTTGTTTAGAATTCAATTCTTATTCTTTTCACAAGCATGTTCCTTACCAACAACCCCGATGTATCGTACTGTCTCCTTTGGATTGTGTGACGTTTGTTACAGGTTTTACACTTTGAAATCATCCACAACATGAGGAAAGATGCGTACGCCCAGCTACATCAACTCGGGACAGCAAGCACGCATCAGGTGCACACGTTCCTATTTATAATATTTTTTCCCGAGTTTTTGCGTATTAGTCCTTCTCTTAGGTATTGAACACCGGGACGGTGTTCCGTTCAAGTTTGGGGGGGGGGTATTCTTCGAATGTTATGATTGTGATTAGGATTTAGATGTTGAGTTCTTCGTTTTGTTTTTTTAGGATTAGCCGGACGGATATCTAGTACGAAAAATTTCGAACTTTAGTCACCTTGTGCAACTTTGTCGAATCGGGAACAAAAGTCTAGGTTTGCTGAAACATACCTTTAGATATCGATTTGTTAGTGGTCGTGCATGAATCCATATCCTATAGTTGTATTCCTTCCCTTAGGCTTCAATCCCAAGCACTTATATCTCCGAGCGTACCTTTCATTCCTTGTTTTGTTTCGATCATTATATTTCCACGCACTTACACTCCGCTGTCAATAAACTAAGTTCTTTAACTTTTTCAGCCCTACATTGATATGAGTGCATCAATATTGATGGTTCGGGTCTAAATGGTGGGTCGAGGCGGTTTTTCTATGTCCTAAGGGTTAGAGTCGATGTGTATTCACACTAGTTAATCAAAAAGAAAAAAAAGAAAAAAAGAGAAAAAATCAGCAAAAATGCAACATCTTCACTCCGCTAAGGTTACGAGACCTTATGAGTGTGCCAATTGGTAACCTGGGTCTAAGTAGAAGGCTGTCCTCTTCAACTCCGACGTCCTAGAAACCGAGTGCGAATTTAAAAAAAATGTGTGGAAACCGAAAAAAAGAAGAAGAAAAAGAGGACCGAAAAAGAAGAAAAATAGTTGTCTTAAGAATGGTATCGAACTGTTTGCGCATTAGAATAGGTATGGAGATTACTTGGATGTTGTCTAGGGGTTAGTGAAATGAACTCAGTTCATGTGTAGGATTGCACGGTTAGTGGCTTTCGATAGATAGGGTCTAAATTCGGTGCGCTTAGATCTATGTTCGTGTGACGCGTTGTTGTGTAAGGTGGTTGACTTTTCGAGTTGATTGTGCTAGTTTCTGGTTGTTGTCTAACTCCTCTCTTGCTTCTTTCTAGTCTTGCTCGAGGACGAGCAAATGTTCAAGTCTGGGGGAGTTTGATAACGTGTATTTTGTTCTAGTATTTTCATCTATTTTCATAGTTAGTTTCATCATTCATTTGATTTTACCAAGCATTAAGCATCATGATCATCTCGTTTTCAGTCATTTTGGAGCTAAAGGACGTGCACGAGACAAAGTATAAATATCGAGGATCATACGGGACAAACGGGACGAGAATCAGCAAGGAATCGCCATTACCCGCGCGGGTACTTCCCTAGCCCGAGCGGGCATTTGTTATGGAGATTTTGTCCAGCAAATTGTGCACGAGTCGGGCAAGAAAAACCACGCTCGGGGCCTCAACCCGAGCGGGCAGCAAGCCAGCCAGAGCGGGCAGCAGCTCAATCCGAGCGGGCAGCACCTCAGCCCGAGCGGGCTGCCCTTTTTATCGCGTTCTTGCGCGATCGTCTGTGCCGTACCCGAGTGGGTCACTTACCCTGCCCGCGCGGGTCGCGTCCGTCACCTGCAACTCCAAATAAGTTAATTTGACTTAAAACAAGTGGGAGTTCATGGGGGGACTTATATAATAAGGAAAACACCTTTAGAGAAGATGAATAAGTCATATTCCGCTGGAAAAGTAATGGAAACGTGGCCAACTTAATCAAAATTTGGAAAACTCAAGAAAAGACAACAAAGAGAGGTGGCTGCTGTAATGAAGGAGAGAGAGCTTCAGAGGGACGAATTCATACAGAAAATTAGAGAGAAAATAGAGCACAAAAAGAGGGAGAGAAAGAGAGCAGCACACACACACAAGGGCGAAGGACGGAGCGAGGAAGCCGAAGCGTGGAGGAGCTATTGAAGACATTGGTAATAGAATAGGGAGGGATCTCATTCTTTATCCATGTAGAATATAGTTATCTTTTGTGTTTCTTTTGCTGAGTTAATGTCCGAGTAGGTCCATATCCATGGGTTAGAGAGCTTTGTCGATATGTAATGAAGTTTTGTTCTTAATGCTTGGTTATAATATTTGTTCGTTTCGGATTGATTGGTTGTTCGTAATGCTTTTATTCTTGTTGGTAGTTTGAATGAATGATTATAAAAATCTAATTGCATTGGGAGATGGATTGGATTTTGGAATGTAGCCATGATATGAAGTCTCAATTGACTTAGAACCTTGGCCGGTCGGTTGATTGAACTTAGGAATTAGGATAGCAATCTTAATGCATCTAGTGGGTGAGATTACATAATTGGGAGATTGGTAGTACGCATGCTAGATAGTGGATTTAGGCATCGGGAGAGTCATTCCCTAGAAAAGAGCTTGACTTTCTCGAATACGTAACGATACCTATAACCATGATCTTGTTTGAATTTCGTTGCATCATCGTGCATCTCTCGAAACCTGTGGTGTTTAGTTCATTGAGATTAATCCGATAGTTAATTAGTTTAGTTTAGTTTCATTCGCATTCCCATCACTTATTGAATTCACACGCCTTATTAATTAGTTTACTAGTTTTAGAGTTGCATCGATTCCTCGTGTTCGACCCTTGTACTATACGATCCGTATTCTTGCGGAAGCGTTAGTCTCGGTAAGTTATTACTTGAGATTAACCACATCAGCTTTCAACTTCTTAACCTTTCCCATCTCATCAATTTTAGTCTTGAAGATCCATTTTAATCCAATTAACTTCTGATTTGAAGGCCTTTCTGTCAAATACCAAGTCTCATTTTTAAGCAACATTTCCATCTCTGCATCCATGGCTTCCTTCCAGCCTCGATGTTGTTCTGCTCTTCGTAAGATGAGGGTTCTACCATTGCAAGGTAGCAACCTTCAATTGTCTGATCCCCTCTTCCTTCTCATCATCTTCTTCAATTCTGTGTAGCTCACTTAGTCTTCCGGTTTTGTGAATTTCCCTGGATCACTCACTGGAAATTCCAATGCTTTGTTCTTGAGATGATGGTGTATTGCTCAATGAGAAATGCAGAGGAGTTCTAGGTGGAGTACTCCTTCTGCTACTCTCTCTGCTACTCTATGTCTCCCTTGTTCTTTGTTGTCCAAATGAACTACCCATTTCTACCATCCCATTTTGTTGGGGAGTGTAAGCTACAGTCAGCTCTCTTAAGATTCCTCTTTCTGCCAAAACGTTTAAGAAAATCTTTGAATTAAATTCTATCCCCCTATCTGATCTCAATTTCTTGATTCTACCGCATGTCTGGTACTCCACTTGATTTGCAAAATTCTTAAAGATTTTAAACACATCTGACTTGAGTTTTAAATAGTACACCCAAATCGTATGTGAATAGTCATTTGTAAAAATTAGCAAGTATACACTCTCATCTAGTGAAGGTGTTTGCATTGGACAACATAAATCTGTGTGTATAAGTCCCAAAATCTACTTGGCCTTTTAATCTGACCTCATGAGTATATCTTGTCTATGTTGTTTTCCTTTTACACAGGCTTCACAGACTTCCTTAACAACTATCATTTGAGGCAACCCTTTCACCATCTTCTCGTTCTGTAGTTTCTCCAGATTATGAAATCCTGTGTGACCCAATCTCTTGTGTCATAATTCTGATAAACCAATTTTCTCTTCTACAATCTAGCCTTTTCTTTGGCTATCTTCCATTTGAGAGGGTATTCCTTCTTAATCATAGGGACTTCTAAAACCTTGGAACCAACTCTATCCCTTATCAAACACTTGTCTTCAGTGAAGATAACTTCATAACCATTTCTGACCATTTGTGGCACACTCAACATATTCTTGTCTAACTCTGGAACTAGAAAAGCATCGTTTATAACTCTTGTTCCCTTTTTAGTTTGCACTTGAATGTTCGCTTTTCAAGTAATGTTCAAAATTGCACCATTTTCAACCTTTATAGGTACCTTAAAGTTCCTATCTAAAGTTGTGAAATAACTCTTCTCCTTTGTCATATGATTGGTTACGCCACTATCCACCAACGATACATCATCTTCAAACACTTGATGTGTTAAGTGTGCTGCATTAAATAGATATTTTCCTTCCTTTTCTTAATTTACTTGTGCTTGGTTTGAAGTAAGTCTTTTGACCCTACACTCTCGGGAAAAATGTCTCAATTACCACATGTCAAACACTCCTTCTTACATTTGAAATGTTTCCCTAAGTCTCCTCTCTCTCTTGTGTCTGCTTGTTTCTGAAAAAATATTGACTATCCACATGGTTATCCTTCTTGCATATACTACATTCTTTTGTTAGCTTTAAATTTATAGTCTGGTCTTCCATATGACTTCCTACTTGACTCTGGCTTGTTGTTAACGTTCAAACCCTTAAACTTAGCATGGAAAGCACCTTCCAAGCTTTCTCCATGCCTATCATCCAATCTAGATTTCTGTTACTGCAATGAGGTCACAAATTCTCTCACTGTTAGTGTAGTAAGGTCTTTTGTTTACTCTATAACCCCAACATAGGGGTCAAACCTCTCTTGTTGAGAACACAAAATTTTAGATACCAGTGTATCCTCCTTGATATAATCTTCAAATGCCTTTATTTCATTTCATAGCTCAATGAATTTGTTTGCAAAGTCCTTTATGATTTGTTTTTCTCCTTGTCTTAAAGTATAATAACTTGCCCCCAATCTTTGTAACTTTATCATTGCAATCTTGGGGTCTCCTTGGAATCTTTGCTTGAGTTGATCCCAAGTTGCTTTACATGTCTCACACACTAATAAGTGAGCTGCAAATATTTCATCCGAAACTCCACTAAGCAACAGTTGAATGGAAATTTGATCTTTGTCCTCTATCTCTTCCCAAAGTGTCACTGCTTTTATGTAACTCATCTTCTAGAGGAACAACTCCCATTACTGGTTTGTCTTGCAGTCCTTCACTAATCACTTCCCATAGTTATTTAGACCTCAACATGGCATTCATCTTGATAACCCATAGGTCGTAACTTTTCCTATCAAACATGGGAATGGGAGGTGTTGTTTGCATTCTCTTGTTTATATCTTAGATGCTATATAATGAGTGGAATAATCTTAAGGTTACCTCACTATAACAACTTGTTTGCTGGTGCTTGTGGCTAGTGCTATTGTGGTGCTTTCTTTGTGCTATTGTGTTCCCTCTTGGCCCTTAAACCAGGTTCTGATACCAATTGTTGATCTTATTTGCTCATGGACTAATTGTAGAACTCCATTAGCATATTCATGTTCTCAATCTCTTGGTGCAAACTGAAAATAAAATGGAGTATTTGATTTATGGTGATTGAATGGATGGATTAATTTGGTCTGACAAACTAGAGAGAAAAATAGAATACATTATTAAGTAAAATGTGAGTGGTACTACTTCACTCTCTTCATCTCTTGCATATATTGTTCAAAGGTTTTACAAAGTAACCCTCCAAAAATAGACACAAATATAGGCTACAAAATTTAGCTACCCTGTTTAGGTAATTTTAATTTTGTTTGACTTCAATCCTGCTGTATTTGTCTGGTCTTAATCTTCATGTTTCTATTGCTACACTCTGATTCTTTTGTTATTTTTCTGTTTACATGTTGACATGGGCTTTTGGATCGGGCTTCTCTTTCTTGGGCTTCAGATAAGGAATTTAGGTTGCTTCAGATAGGCCTGACTATTTGACACTCTTCTTGCTTCAAATAGACATGGGAAGGACGCATCCCACCTTCTCGCTTTTTGCCTGAGCTTCTCGGGTACTCTTTTCCAAAAAGTTCTTTCTCGATTTCTTTATCTCTCTCTTCGGTTTCTTCACACTGTCATCGGTCAGCTCCTTTAGAGAAGAAATAGAGATAATGTAGGTACAGCTGGCGCGATATTGAGGAGACGACAACCAAGTAATGAAGAGAAAGAGATGACCAGGAGACTGGTTCTTAGGAAAGAGAGATACAACGAATGATGAGCAACTTGAGCGATATGACGATGTTACGTCGAGGAGAAAGGAGAGTTATCCAGGAATATAAGTGTGGCGCGGTTGGCGGCGGTAGGAGTGAGGGACTCGACTCATCTCTGTCACCGGTGGAAGGCGATGCACGGACGAGAAACCCTAATTTCGTCTTAGGGTTCGACAGAGAGGAGGCACACCAGGCTGAATCGGGTGGAATGATCTAGAAGAGAAGACCCCTAATCAAAGTAAAGGAGTTAATGGGCCAGTAGATGGAATCTGGGCTTACGGCGGCCCACAGAAGAGAAGACCTAAGTCCAGAATGTTACCTGGAAAAAGAAAAAGCCCGCGACCCATTTGCATTTCAGTCCAGCACCTGAGGAAGCCCGTGGAAGCCTAGAAAATGATACCTGAAAACACTAAGTACAAGTTGCAGAGGAACAACGGTTATGACCTATAATTTGGTCTGATTTTGTAAGAAATAGACATTGACATTTTGTGTAATAGATCTAGATATAGTAACTAGAAAATATATGCTTTTGTATGGTTATTTTATATATATGAAGTGAGAAGGGGTGAAGAGTATCACCACCAAGAATTCATCAACTCAACCATTCTGCAATTTCCAAAACCAGTTCACAAAATTCCAGCAAACCATAAACACAAGCCAGAACTCAAACGCGTATTTTTCTTTCATGTTTGCACAAATTAGAGGAAACGAAATGAGTTCATGAGTCTCTTAATATTTAGCTCATAAACAAAGCATAAAATCCAACAAATGGTATCAGAGCTTTCAAGATTCAAGGGAGTACACGACACAAGCAACAACAACTAAGCACCAGACAGCACAAACCAGCACCATACCAGCACCAGACATCACAAACCAACACAAAATACAACGAAGAAGGAGAACAACCTAAACTAGAAGATGATGCAAACAATACCCCAAGTTCCAATGTTCAACGACAAAGGATATAACTTGTGGATCATCAAAATGAAGGCAACCCTACAATCTAGACAACTTTGGAAGGTCGTGACTGAAGGGCTACCGGACATCCAACTAATGGGGGCTACCACAACCCCCAAAGAATAGCAAAAGGCTCTAACAATATGGGAAAAGTTAGAAGCCAAAGACCAGAAATCACTGTAACTCCTTTACAGTGTTGTCACCGAAGAAATTTTTGGAGCTCAGTTATCAACATGTGAGAACAACAAAGACGTGTGGGATAGAGAGAGGTTCCAGGGATATCCTAAGACGACAATGATTAAACTACAACAACTAAGTGCATTTTATTATACCTTACATCAAGGAGACAAAGAAATCATTAAGGATTTTACAAACAAAGTCATGGAGCTTGGAAACGAGATGAAACCCTACAGAGACGTTAGGGACGACACCCTAGTATCTAAGATACTATGCTCGTTGCAAGAAAGGTTCGACCCCTACGTGGGTGTGATCGAACAAACGAAAGACCTAACTAGCCTAACAATGGGTGAGTTGGTTATTTCATTACAGTCTCAAGAGGCGAGACTCGATGACAAACATGGTAACAACATAGAGGGAGCGCTTAACGCACAGTTCAAAGGACTAAAACTGTCCAACAAAGCAGAGAACAGTAGAAAGCCTTATCCTAAGGGTGACTACAAGCAAAAAGTAAGACAATGCTATTTCAAAAACAAGTAAGACAGACAAGACTCACCAAGACCTTCTAAAACTAAAAAGGAGTGCTATACTTGTGGGAAACCAGACCACTTCTCACGGGATTGCAGGTTCAAGAAGCCTAACACAAATCAGGCTCACTTGAACCAAGAAGATGACGGGGAGGATAACTGCCTATTCACGACTGCACACATTGTAGCTGAAGGGTTCGACCAAGAGGTCTGGTTAGTGGACAGCAGCGTTACTAATCACATGACTCGGGTGGAGGAGTTCTTCACCACATTGGATAGGAACTTTAGAGTACCAATTATTGTGGGGAATGGTGAAGCACTCACAACCACCGGGAAAGGATATATTCTAGTGGAAACCAAGAAGGGGAGGAAGTTGATTAAGGACGTGTTTCTAGTTCCGGAGTTGGACAAGAACCTTCTGAGTGTACCTCAAATGGTTCGTAATGGTATCAAGTTCTATTTACAAAAGTAAGCTGTAAAATCAAAGACAAGAGGGACAGTTTGGTTGCTAAAGTTCCTATGTTCAAAAAGGCCTATCCCCTACGGTGGAATATTGTAAAAGAACATGCGAAGGCAATGATAACACGTAGAGTGTATCAATTTTAGGTTAGGTATTCACATCATTTCCGCATAGAATTCATAGCACGAGTTTCAATTCCGATACGATTGTTCTTTATATACGCCTTTTTTATTGGTTTTCAGGTTTTAAGGCGACAAGGCCTAAACGAGCGTTAAAATGCAAATTCCTTGATCAAACCGCACATATTGCAGATACAAATCACTCGGAGCCAAATTCAAGCCACGGAACTTAATGGAACACCCGAGCATCGAGCGAAAGAAGTAAAAGCATAGAATGAAGAGTGCCCGCTCGGGCACTGAGGCTACCTGCTCGGGCAAAAGCTACGGGGATAATTACAACAATCTACACGACTCGGGCACAACGTGAACATGGTCGGGTGACCATGCCCGCTCGGGCTGCAACACGGAACCTGCTCGGCTTCAATTAGGCCTGAAAATCCCCGAGAGTTTACACGATTCGGGCTGGTAGACCACGCGGTCAGGTGATGATGCCCGGTCGGGCTGGACGATGTACACGATCGGGCTTCCATCTGCACGACCGGGTGAACTGTGTGCTCGAGCGGGCCGCCTTTCTCACAACAACCTATTTTTAGAGTTTGAACGAGCAAAAGAAAGGAGGAGATCAGTTCCAGACACGAGAGGGCGACGGCTAGGGCAATGAAAGGCTTGGAATTCATCAGGAAAGGCTCGGAAGAAGCTGAAGAAGGAGAGAAGCATCAATCCGGACTTCGGTAACACAATAGGGAAGATCGAGGCATCGTATTTTCTAGGTTTTATCATGTTTAGGGTTGTGTTATCTTCATTAACAGTAAATTCCATGAGTGAGTAGATTCCCAACTATGGGCTAGGGATATCGATTTTGTAATGGATGTACGAATTATGCGTTAATGCTTAGATCTATCGAACTTTTCTTGATATTCGGTTCTATAATCAACATCGTAAACGCTCATCCTAGTGCTGCCCGCTCAGTAACTTAGGAATTCGTGTTTTGCTGGAAGGTTAAAATATGAATCCGGAACTATTGATTGTAGATTAAGTTTGATTAATAAGAATCTGACCGGTCGGTTAATTGGCTTAGGAATTAGGATTGCGCGCTTAACACTACCGTAGTTACGAGTTAATCGCTGTTGGAAGGTAGGATTGTACGTAATGATGGTTAGGAGGTTTAGGCTCGGCAGAATCACTCTTCACTTTAGAGCATGAATTCCCCATTGTCAAGATAGTTCGATAGGTTTATGATCCTTCGTTGTTACATCCTTGCGATTCCCGGTATCCCGAAACCCGTAGTGTTCTTAATTGTCAAGCCTTCCGTATCTTTCCATCGATGTCTTCATTTACTTTAGTGTTTTAGAGATTTACATCACGTCACCATCTATTTCACAGCGTCTTAGTTTAGTTATATTCATAGAACAGGCTGCATTAGTCCCTAGAGTTTGACCCTGGTACTACACGAACCGTATACTTGCGGTAGAGTGGTCTAGGAAATATTATTGCTTGAATTTCCGCACATCAAATTTTTGGCGCCGTTTCTGGGGACCGATTACGGCCTAGACTAGGAATTAGCTAGATTAAGATCTAGTACTTTCCAGAGTCTTTATTTGTTTTTCGTATTTTTGTTTTTGTTCGTTCTTTCTTATTGGGTCATTTTTTTTTACCTCTCGGAGCTTAATCGAATTTGGTGTTCTTTATTTTGCGAGGTAACATGAACAACATCAACTCTTCGTGTGCCGATATAGCTGAAATTAAATATCAGAACTATCAGTCATATGTGCTTCAGCCACGCCCAAACCAATCGGAAGCAGCCCCCGATTGTGCCGCCATGTTCACCCGCCTCCTTGAAGTATTTAAGAATCGAAACAACTTGTTTATGGGAGTGAAAGCGAAACAAGAAAGCGCCAATGAGTAGATGCATGGCTTCTTTAGACAATTGGACATGCAAGCTTCAGAACTTGCACAAGGGGTATCACGACTACAAGAGGTTCTATCGGGAAGTTCAGAAACAAATCCTCGTTAACATGTCAACGAAATTTACCTAAGGGATTGTAAGACGGTAGATCAGCCAAATCCCTCGATATTTGGAAAAAGAGAAGAATTTAACATGGGAGTGGATAAGGCTACGGACATTGATAAGCATATGAAGAAACCCGAGATGGAAGAAGAGTTCAGCTTAATGGACACACTTGAGCAACCTTGCGCTATCGATTTCGTGTTCCCCGACGGCATCTTTGAGAATTTAGCTGAGGAAGTTTGTGAGGAATTTCAGAATACGGATTCCCTAGATACGTATATCAAAGCAGCTGGAGAAGGATTTTTCATGGTACCAAACGAGCTGCTTGACAACGAAAGGAAAGAGGAATCCCCCGACCGAAACTTCCACACAACCCGAGCTAAATGCGGTGCAAATCAATACATAAATGACCCCGAGATGCCGAGAAGCTACACCAAACGTCGAGCACACAATTGGGACTTTGACAAAGCACCCAAGGTGAAGATGAAGCCTTCACCACAAAGGCTCACACACCAAAAATCTCTGGAGACGATGAAGGAAACAAGCGACGAACGCCTAACCGGTTTCATGGAGTACACAACCGGACTTATGGATAGCTCGACCAGAATTTTTGGACAGCGCGATCTAGCCCCCAACTTAAAGAACATCATGACCAATCTTAGGGAAGACATGACTGATCCTGAAAGGAACTCAACTGATCCGCGTGCTACGCCTTATTGAGCACATATTGCACGCGAGACGCTACGCATAGGACGACATCGAGGACGTCAACCTAATGAGTAGTACGTTTTGGTCAGGCTCACGACCTTAAACAAGCGCTTCTCAGGAGGCAACCCGACTTTTTCATTTTCATTTCATTTTTCTTTTCGGACCTATTTTTTTTCTTTTCACATGGATGTACTCGGTGGGATAGTATTCCTTCTTTTGGATTGTGTGATTCTTTTTCACAGGTTTTTCAACGTCGATATCATCCTTGAGGAGGAGACACATATGACATCCAGCCGCATCACAAACTCGGGATTGCAAGATACACAAGGTGCACATGTTCTAATCCTTATTTTCCCGTAGTTTGATATGCGAGATTCTCTTAGGTCTTGAACACCGAGACGGTGTTTCATTCAGGTCTGGGGGAGTACTCGTCGAGTATCATGCATGTGATTAGGATTAGATGTTGATTTTTGTTAGGATTAGGAATAAAAGATGGATACCTAGTACGAATTTTCGAGTTTAGTCATTACTTTGCGACCTTGTCGAATCGTGAACAATAGTCTAGGTTTGCTTAGAAGTCCTTTGGATACCGATTAGTCGAGTAGTTGTGCGTGAAGCCATGATCTATAGTAGCATTCACCTATTAGGTTTCAGTACCAAGTATCCATATCTCCGTGTATATCGTTTATCCCTTGCTTGTTTGATATATCTTTACCGTTCATGAGTCATTAGATTCCACACGCTTATACTCCACTATCATCTTGGAAACGTTTATGACTATTTCGGGTTTGCATTGACATGAGTACATCGAGATCGATGGTTCGGGTCTAAGTGGTGGGTTGATGCGCTATTCTACGTCCTAAGGGTTAGAGAGATGCGTAATCCATATGAAAAAAAAGAAAAAAATTTTTTTTCAATAACGCAACTCTTCACTCCGCTAAGGTTACACAACCTTATGAGTGTGCCATAGGCAGCCTGGGTCTAAGTAGAAAGCCATCCCTCTTCGACTTCGACGTCCTAGGAACCAAGCGTGGATCTAAGTATCGAAAAAAAAGAAAGAACAAAATAATAAGAACGAGAAAACGTGTTTAATGATATCTTAAGCTTAGGGGATTTGGTATGGAGATCGCTTGGACGTTGTCTAGGGTTGTGAAATAGACTTAGATTTTTGGTAGGATTGCATGGCTCGGAACTTTCGGTTGATATAAGTCTAAACTCGGTACACTTAGGCTTATGTTCATGTGACGCGTTGTTTTGCACAATGACTAACCCTTCGAATTTTTCGTGCTAGTATCCATCGTTGTTAGACTCTTCTTATACTTGGCTTTTGTTTTGTTTGAGGACAAACAAAGGTTCAGGTCTGGGGGAGTTTGATAACACGTAGAGTGTATTAATTTTAGGTTAGGTATTCACATCATTTTCTCATAGAATTCATAGCACGAGTTACAATTCCGATACGATTGTTCTTTATATACGCCCTTTTTATTGGTTTTCAGGTTTTAAGGCGACAAGGCCTAAACGAGCGTTAAAATGCAAAATCCTAGATCAAACCGCACATATTGAAGATACAAATCACTCGGAGCCAAATTCAAACCATGGAACTTAATAGAACACCGGAGCATCGAGCGGAAGAAGTAAAAACATAGAATGAAGAGTGCCCGCTTGGGCACTGAGGCTACCCACTCGGGCAAAAGTTACGGGGATAATTACAACAATCTACACGACTCGGGCACAAGGTGAACATGGTTGGGTGACCATGCCCGCTCGGGCTGCAACACGGAACCCGCTCGGGCTTCAATTAGGCCTGAAAATCCTCGAGAGTTTACACGACTCGGGCTGGTAGACCACGCGGTCGGGTAACGATGCCCGGTCGGGTTGGACGATGTACACGATCGGGCTTTCATCTGCACGATCGGGTGAACTGTGTGCCCGAGGGGGCCGCCTTTCTCGCAACAACCTATTTTTAGAGTTTGAACGAGCAAAAGAAAGGAGGAGATCAGTTCCAGACACGAGAGGGCGACGACTAGGGACAAGAAAGGCTTGGAATTCATCAGGAAAGGCTCGAAAGAAGCTGGAGAAGGAGAGAAGCATCAATCCGGACTTCGGTAACACAATAGGGAAGATCGAGGCATCGTATTTCCTAGGTTTTATCATGTTTAGGGTTGTGTTATCTTCATTGATAGTAAATTCCATGAGTGAGTAGATTCCCAACTATGGGCTAGGGATATCGGTTTTGTAATGGATGTACGAATTATGCGTTAATGCTTAGATCTATCCAACTTTTCTTGATATTCGGTTCTATAATCAACATCGTAAACGCTCATACTAGTGCTGCCCGCTCAGTAACTTAGGAATTCGTGTTTTGCTGGAAGGTTAAAATATGAATCCGGAACTATTGATTGTAGGTTAAGTTTGATTAGTGAGAATCTGACCGGTCGGTTAATCGGCTTAGGAATTAGGATTGCGCGCTTAACGCTACCGTAGTTACGAGTTAATCGCTCCTGGAAGGTAGGATTGCACGTATTTATGGTTAGGAGGTTTAGGCTCGGCAGAATCACTCCTCACTTTAGAGCATGAATTCCCCATTGTTAAGATAGTTCGATAGGTTTATGATCCTTCGTTGTTATATCCTTGCGATTCCCGGTATCCCGAAACCCGTAGTGTTCTTAATTATCAAGCCTTCTATATCTTTCTATCGCTGTCTTCATTTACTTTAGTGTTTTATAGATTTACATCACGTCACCATCTATTTCACACCGTCTTAGTTTAGTTATATTCATAGAACAAGCTGCATTAGTCCCTAGAGTTTGACCCTGGTACTACACGAACCGTATACTTGCGGTAGAGTGGTCTAGAAAATATTATTGCTTGAATTTCCGCACATCAGGTAACAAATGAGGAGGAGCACTTATCTGATTTATGGCACTGTAGGCTGGGTCATTCTGGTCTTCACATTCTGCACGAGTTACAAAAGAAGAGTATGGTCAGAGGGCTACCAAGGCTTAAAGTAGAAAAGAAAATCTATGAAGCTTTCTTGAACGGGAAGCAAACCAGGGAGGAATTTCCGAGACAGTCAGATTACAAACTAAAAGATATCCTAAACCTAATACACTTGGATTTATGCGGTCCTATTCAGACCCCATCACTAGATGGGAGTCTATAGTTGTTGACATTCACAAATGGGTTCTCGCATATGGTGTGGATATACTTTCTAAGGCTGAAATCAAACTGTCTAGGTATTTTTAAAAGTTTGTTATTCAAGTTGAAATACAAACAGGGAAGAGAATGAAGAAGTTAAGGGTATTCTAAGGGAATTGACTATGGCTTACTCCCCTCAGCAAAACGGAGTTGCCAAGAGGCGGAACAGATCCTTACTCAACATGACACGAAGTATGATAACCAAAAAGAACTTACCTCACAAATTTTGGGCTGAAGGTGTCTTCAAAGCCGCCTATCTCTAGAATCGGCTACCCAACAAGGCTATGGATGGTCGCACCCCACTTGAAGTGTGGAGTGGACACTAGCCCTCAGTAAGCAACCTCAAGGTTTTCGGCTGTCTATGTCATGTTCATGTACCTGCGCAGCACAGAAAGAAACTAGATAGAGGTCGAAAACAAGAATTTTGTGGGCTACAGCAGCCTAAGCAAAGGATATCGAATCTATAACACGTAGATGGGTAAAGTGGAAGTTGCAAGGGACGTTGTGTTTGAAGAAAACAAATGTTGGGACTGGTCTGCAAAGGTTGATTCACAATCAAATAGACCTATATCAATATTCATCGAAACCCTAGACCTACTCAACAAACTGCTCCTAACACTATACCAAGAACTACAAGTTCAGATGGAGAAAGGAACTTATCTCAAGTATCTCCAGTGCCTTTCCAGTTTAACAGTGAACAGACTGATGCGTTATCAGAGTTAAATATAATAACCTAAACTACCCGCAAGTGCACGACACGTGTGTAGTATTTTAAGTGTCGATCCCACAGAGACTACGCAACACTACCTAAACTCGAACTAGGAATCAAACTTGCTAACGAAAGAATATGGATGAAGAATGAAATACTGAAAGTAAATAAACTAATTGGGTTCTAACGATAAGACAAACGTCCTAGGAATCCAGTTTCACCACAAGACTACCGAAACCAACGATCAACCTATCTATCATGCAATCCCAGTTAAAGCTATCTAAGGCGGACGATCCTAACATGATATCTACCCTCTCTCAAGGCATAGACACGTGATCTAGACAAGCTGCCCCCTACTTTCGTGGCTGACACCTTGAACTAAACCCATAGACTCTATGATTCATCCGTTCACCCTCAACCGTTGCTACCCTACTTTCGTGGCCTAACCTCGATTATTCTGTACCTGATCTTCCAAGACTATAATTCTCCTTTCGGTCCTTCTCCTAACCCCTAACACATGTATCTACGTGATCAGCACAAACACAAGTAAATTAAAGCACTCAGACAGAGAATAGATAAACTAAAACGGGAAGATGCATTCAAAATAGATCAAAAGCGGTCTCGGGATAGCCAAGGGCTAATCCCTTCTCCTAGAACAAACAAACTACTCGCTCATGCGTCTGTAAAGAAACATAAACATAGTAGAAAGTCTAAGGAACATAAAAACAAACAAAACCGAAGT
>CM071872.1:23446048-23481481 GCA_036759665.1 Gynandropsis gynandra | reverse complement strand
TCGTCCGTAAATCCTGCATTATCGCAAACTCGTGTCAAATACCGTACAAGAGAATCGGAAGCACTTACGTGATCAAGCGTGTCTTTCGCTAACTTGATGCGTATCAGAGTTAAATATAACCTAATCTACCCGCAAGTGCACGGCACGTGTGTAGTATTTTAGGTGTCGATCCCACAGAGACTACGCAATGCTACCTAAACCCGAACTACGAATCAATCTTGCTAACGAAAGAAGGTGAATAAGGATTGAAATACTGAAAGTAACTAAATTACTTGGGTTCTAACGATGAGACAAACGTCCTAGGAATCCGGTTTCACCACAAGACTACCGAAACCAACGATCAACCTATCTATCATGCAATCCCTGTTAAAGCTATCTAAGGCGGACGATCCTAACATGATATCTACCCTCTCTCAAGGCATAGACACGTGATCTAGACAAGCTGCCCCCTACTTTCGTGGCTGACACCTTGAACTAAACCCATAGGCTCTATGATTCATCCGTTCACCCTCAACCGTTGCTACCCTACTTTCGTGGCCTAACCTCGGTTGTTCTAAACCTGATCTTCCAAGACTAGAATTCTCCTTTCGGTCCTTCTCCTAATCTCTAACACATGTATCTACGTGGCCTTTGTAAACACAAGTAAATTCAAGCACTCAGATAAAGAATAGATGAACTAAAACGGGAAGATTCATTCAAAATAGATCAATAGTAGTTCCGGGATAGCCAAGGGCTAATCCCTTCTCCTAGAACAAACGAACTACTCGCTCATGCGTCTGTAAAGAAACATAAACATAGTAGAAAGTCTAAGGAACATAAAAACCAAACAAAACCGAAGTGGTGGTGCTCGATCTCCAATGCTCCTCGCAAGAATCTCCCTATCTTCTACTGAATTAATCTCCAATGTATGCTTCCTAATGACGTCTTCTGCCTCCTTTTAAGCCTCCTAAGTCGGTCCAATTGTTGCCTAAATTGCCCCACGAGTTCCCTTATGTTTTAAGTTAAGTTTACTTAAGTTTTAAGAGGTTTCGGGCCGCTACCCGCTCGGGCATTGGGTGTACCCGCTCGGGTGCGGCTAGGGCAGTTCGTGCAGATTGTGTGGGCTGGAATGATGCCCGATCGGGCATGGCATGTGTGCCCGCTCGGGCACAAGGCAAAATGGTCCTAAATGCTTGCCCGAGTCGTGCTAAATGGTCCACACAATTGGCCGTAGGTTTTGCCCGATCGTGCAAGGGTTGTGCCCGACCGGGTGAGGCTTTTCCATGCTCAATCTCGTCCCGTTTGTCCCGTGATGATCCCCAAAGTTGCTCCTTAGCTCCGTGCATGCTCCTTTAGCTCCAAAATGGTCCAAATACGCGTAAAAACCTGTAAGAACATGAAAAGCACGAAAGCAAGTAAAACGGATACGGAATCATACGTAAAACATCACATATGTATCAAACATACGTAAAACATCACATATGTGTCAAAAACGTATCCTAAATCGTGCAAGAAATACGTATGAAAACGAGATGATCACAGACTAGTGGAGCCTTATCCTCATCCTCGTAGCTCCTGCAAAAAACACAAAGGTTAAGCCGAATATACGAAGAGGCTGAACCAACTAAAGTTGAAGAAGAGCAAAATTACGAGGTGTGTTACCTAGCTATGGAGGAACTGAGTTCCTTTAAAGAAACTGTCTTAGATCTAGGCTGGAGGAAAGCTATGGAAGATGAGATTGACATGATGCAGTAGAATGATACTTGGATGTTGGAGGACAGACCTGAAAACAAGAAATTAATTATGGTTAAGTGGATGTACAAGATCAATTCTGATGAGAATGGGAAAATTCAAAAAGGTTGAAAGCACGACTAGTAGCTAGAGGGTTTACAAAAACCTTCGGCATCGACTATGGAGAGACCTTCACTCCAGTATTCAGACACGACACCATCAGAGTGTTGATCGCCTTAGCTACACAAATGAAATGGACATTGCATCAGATGGATGTCAAGTCGACGTTTTTAAACAGAGAAATAACAAAAAAGGTGTTCATAGACAACCTCAAGGCTATGAAATTGAAGGTGCAGAAGAAAAAGTCTATAAGTTGAAAAAGGCACTCTACGGGTTGAAGCAGGCACCTAGAGCATGGTATAGCAAAATCGACGATTTCTTTCTGACAGAAGGGTGCACACGGAGCCACTGAGTTGCAACTATGTGCACTCAAAGGTCATGGAGTGATATTCTAATTATATGCATGTAAATGGATGATATAATCCTTACTAGAACCGGTGGTAAATGTATAGAAAGTTTTAAAACTAAGTTGTGCCAAGTATTTGAGATGAGTGACCTAGGGAGGTTGAGGTACTTTCTAGGCTTTGAGGTTAATTACACGGATGAAGGAATCTTTCTACACCAAACAAAGTACGTGATGCAATTATTGGATAAATTTGGGATGCAACACTCTATGAGTGTTAGCACTCCTCTAATCCCTCCTGGAAAGAACAAATTTACTGGTAAGGAGCTTACCAACCCACTGCATTATCGGAGCATGAGCGGCGGGGTCCTGTATCTTGTCGTCACCCGTCCTATCTGTTCAGGTATGTGTCGAAACCTGCAGATGAAAACATGTTGGATGTTAAACGTGTTTTCAGATATATCAACGGGACTGTGAACTACGGACTACAGTTCAAAAATGTGAAGGATTCTAAACTAATCGGATATTCAAACTCGACTGGGGTGGATGCACGTAGGATATGCGAAGCACTACGGGGTTCTTTTTACCCTCGACAGTACCGTACTCTCATGGGAGACTAAAAAACAATCGGTGATAGCACAGTCTACGGCAGAGGCGGAATATACCACTCTGTGTGCTACCACAAATCATACAATCTGGCTAAGGCGCATGTTTAAGGAGTTTGGAATCATATTCGAAGGAGGGGTTCCCATCTACTGCAATAACATATCGGCCATCGTAATAGGTAAGAACCCCGTTCAATATAGACGAACAAAACACATAGATATAAAGAGGCATGTGGTTAGACAAGCAGAGAGAGAACAACGAATTACCTTACTTCACTACTCCAGAGAATATCAACTCGCGGACCTGTTGACAAAGCCACTGAGCACGAAGAGGTTCGAGGACCTAAGTCTGCGACTGGTATGGTGCCAAGAAGAATCGAGAGGGAGACTGAAGGCCCCGATTCATCTCCGTCACCGGCGGAAGGAGACGCACGGACGAGAAACCCTAATTTTGTCTTAGGGTTCGACACAGAGGATGCACACCAGGCTGAAACGGGTGGAATGATTCAGAAGAGAATACCCCTAATAAAAGAAAAGGAGTTAATGGGCCAGCAGATGGAACCTGGGCTACAGCGGCCCACAGAATAGAAGACCCAAGTCTAGAATGTTACTTGGAAAAAGAAGAAGCCCGCGACCTATTTGCATTTCAGCCCAGCACCTGAGGAAGCCCGTGGAAGCCTAGAAATGATACCTACAAAACAAGAAAACACTAAGTGCAAGTTACAGAGGAACAACGGTTATGACCTATAATTTGGTTTGATTTTGCAAAAAATAGACATTTTGTGTAATAGACCTAGATATAATAACTAAGAAACATATACTTTTGTATAATTTTTTTATATATATGAAATGAGAAGGAGGCGAGGAGTATCACCACCAAGAATTCATAAACTCAACCATTTTGCAATCCCCAAAACCAGCTCATAAAATTCCAGCAAACCATAAACACAAGCCAGAACTCAAATGTGTATTTTTCTTTCATTTTTGCACAAACTAGAAAAAAAGAAATGAGTTCATGAGTCTCTTAATATTTAGCTCATGAACAAAGCATAAAATCCAACAAGGAGATGTGGTCGTCGATGGTGAAAGGTTTTAGGGTTTTTTTTTACCGACTAAGGATTAGACGGACAAAAATTAGAAAAAGGCCTACTTTACAAAGGGAACGTCTTTTCCCGAGAATCATCTGGTTCCTGACACCTTCCGAAAAACTTATTTCTAGAAACACCATCTTTCTTCTTCAATGTTCCATTTATATATATTATTGTAACAATGTTGTTGGTTTTAGCGTTACCTAAGGTCTTAAGTTAATTGGACATTCTTCTCTTTATTACTTTGTCTGATACACGTCCAGACAAGTGTAGAAGAACACATGCCGTTGTGTAGAGGCATTTGAAGCTTTACGCATAAATGCTCGTAGAAACTTAGGATTTTTGAATCACCTGTTTTGGTTTGGTTTGGGGTATGATCACTTCACCGGGAAGCTAATGTTGTGATACCATATAAGAATCTTGCGAAAAAGGTTATTCTATTATGAGAGATTTGGTATTATATAGAGAGAGAGAGAGAGTTGAGGATTAGGGTTAATCTTAAATTACATATTCATAGTTTACAATTACATCCTTCTATACTATGTTGTTAGCTTTAGAGGTATCAACGAAACATTATATTAGAAATTCTTTAAAAATACCACAGATATTTCATCAAAAACTTTACTTTGAAAATTTACTTTGAATCAAAAATTGAAATAACGTTAAAAATATCACACAAAAAATTGCAGTTATAATTCGTTAAATATGTCATCATTATTTCAATTTAATTTCTATGTTTGGCACTTTGCATTGAAGTTGAATTGAACTAGAATGAAATATATCGCTTGAATAGAGCAATATATTAGCTTGAATTTTGCGTTGCAATTTGTAATGTCTCACTAACTCAAATCTTTGCATTGCAAGTCGCACTGAAATTGCATAGATTTTGTAAGCATTTCAATGCAATTTTAATGTGAGGGTTATTGTCAAAACTGTTTCAACCATGCCTTATCCTACCATTGAAAATAACATTGTTAATGATGTGTTTTTTTAGTGAAACTAAAAATTTATCAAATGTCGAAAATTATTATATTTGGCAAATTCAATCTAAATTTCAACCAATTTCATACGAAATACATTTTTTTACGTGATCCCAAATCAAAATAGACCCACACAATCAACGAAAATGATGATTGGTCATATTCCCTTGAATAACTAGGATTAGCAATGAACGAATGTCGAATGTCATCACAAATATCATGCGGAATCGATACTTGATAAGCCAAAAACGAATTTTGGAATTACTCACAAAGCTTTAATGTTAGTTCTAAGAAGAATTAAAAGAGAAAACCTTTCAGATTAAAATTCAAGTTGTGATTACAAAAGAAAAATGAAGAACTTCAATAGAGAAATAAAATCTTTAACTTAGCAAAACAATAAATGAATTTACAATATCTATAAGATAAAATGATAAAAACTAGTTCACTTGTATATTTTTTCCAAGATGGTGTAGTGTCTCATACGATTTTATAGTTTCCCATGGGATTTTAGATTCCCATGTGATTGTATATTCTCATATGGTTGTAGTTTTCCATATGTTGAAACTGGTGCGAAATTTAAGTCATTTTAAAAAAAATAATTATTCATCGTTTTAGCCTTGAATAAAATGCATTGTTTCGACTTTCTGTCTTTGCCTTGACCTGCCTTTATCATGGTTCACGAGGCATTGAATGTTCTTGGCCATGTATACTTGAAATGGATTTTTCGAGCTCTCGTGATTGGTTCCGTTAATACCACATCGTCCAATTCACCGTTGATAGGGTCAAAATCATTAATTGTCATTTGATGCTATCATCATCCTCCTCTTCTTGAAATCTATTTCATCTGTAATAAAAGCAGTTAAGTAAAAAACATTGAAGGTTCTACTAATACCATATTCACTTGGAAGATCGATCTGGTATGCATTATCATTAATCCGCGACAAGACTTTGAATAGACTAATCATTCTCAGTATAAGCTTAGTGTTCCGCTTAGCTGAGAACCTTTCCTTCCGCATGTGGACCAAGACCATATCAGACACAACCAATTTTCGTCCTTTATTTACATGTTTGGCGTATTGTTTTGTTTATTCCTCAATGTACTTCTTTCTCTTAGCATGAATTCCCTTAATAAAATCCGTCTTTTTCTCTCCATCAATTTTAGCACGTTCATTCACACGTAATGGTGACAAATCCAATGGAGTAAGCGGATTAAAACCGTAAACAATTTCAAAATGTGAAAATTTTATCACTAAATGAGTGGCTTAATTGTATGCAAACTCAATATGGGACAAATAATCTTCCTATGATTTTAAGTTTTTTGTAGTAAAGTTAGAAAAAATGTAGACAATGTTCGATTAAAACTCCAGTTTGTCCATCAGTTTGCGGATGACACGTAAAAATAAACAACTTTGTTCTTAATTTCAATCAAAAGTTTTTCCAAAAATAGCTATAAAATTTGATGTCATGGTCTAAAACTATGGTACTAGGAATGCCATGAACACAAATAATTTCTTTAAAGAGAAGATTAGCTATGTGTGATGTATCATCAGTTCTTTGGCAAACGATGAAATGTGTCATTTTTTTAAAAAACAATCAACTAACACAAAATCCATTGATATATGTACCCACGGATGATCGAGAATAGGCATTGAATGTACAAAACTTGGGGCTAAAGTCGAGACGTAACTTGTTTGCACATGATGCACCTTGCACATATCCGTTCAAAGTCTCGCTTGAGGTGCGGTATATAAAAATGTTCTTGCAAAATTGATAAAAACTTCACCACTCCAAATTGTCCCATCAGTTCACCCACTATGTTGTGCCTCACAAACCAAAAGATTGCATCACGAGCAGTTGGGCATGCACAAATTTTTTTCATAAAAGAAGACCTTCATATCTATAGTAATCTCTAAAACTAAAACGTTTACATGCTCTATAGGTATTTTTATGTTCTAGATCAGCATCATACATGTCTTTGATATATTCAAAACCAACCAAATTAGAATCTAACATGACTATTAAGTTATGCCTGCGAAAAAAAACATCGATAACAATGTATTCCTTTTCTTTTGTTTGTACTTTATAACATAAAGAAACTTTTCAATAAATTCTAAGCACTTTGCATGAAGTTTATTAAGCTTTTGTAGACCTTTTAGATGCTTGAGAGCTTCATGATTTGTATGAATGATGAACTCCTTTGGCCACAAATAGTGTTTTCATGTCCGAAATGCTCGTACCAAGGCATACAAATCATTGTCATACGTCGAATAATTGAGTTGAACTCCGCTCAATTTCTCACTAGAGTAAGCAATGGTCTTCCCACGCTACATCTGTACAACACCTACACCTACAGCAGAAGCATCACAATCAATCTTGAAGGCTTGTGAAAACTCAAGTAAAGACAATAATGGTGAGTTGTTATCCTTTAAAATCTGAAACATAGCTTCTTAAGATTCTCCCCATTGAAACACAACATTTTGATAAGCTCCAAAATTTGATAAGCTCCGAATAGGTCTTGAACTAAGAATGGATTGAACTAGAAGCGAAAAAGTATTTTAGTATATCTGTGGTGTGTTATAGATCGCCAATCCCTATGGTGTATTTCAGATCATCAATCTCCAAAATAGTGTATTATAAATCACCAATCTCCAAAGGCTAGGTCAATATATTCATTAGTTTTCATTCATCACCTGCATTGTGGATGGTCATAGGCTTTTTATAGCCAAAATAGATCAAGACTCAAGATTACAGTTAGTTACAAGAACTCAAGACTAATTCAAGAACTTTGTTTGGCCATTCCAATCTTGTTAAGCTTTCTTTTTATCGTCTTGTTGCTCTTCTTGAATCTTGTTCTTGGACGAGCTAGAAAATTATGGATAACATCTTGGGTTGATTTCTTTGGACGAGCTCAAGTAATGGTTTCTTATCATATCCCTCCCATTCAGCATTCACCTTTTCCTCAAGGTGGAAGCCTAGATATCTCAGTGTGAGGTCGTCCATTGTCTTCCAAATGGCATCTTCTTCCGGAATTCCCTTCCAAAGTATCAACATTCTTTCTCTTTCTTGCTTACTAGTTGCAAGAGCGATTGTAAAACCGTAAGCCTTTGTGATTTCAATGACGACAGCGGAGGCCACAGTGATTTAGATTTCAAGAACGAAGACAAAGAAATGGAACTAATACGTAATTGGTTTATCCTTTCTTCCATGAGTCACCATGTGATTGAAGTAGATCACATGAGTCGAATTGTTTCTCTTTTATTTTGCTATAGAAGTTAGATAATACTTTGACTATGGTGATTGTTGCACCATGAGTGATGGCGATGTTGTTGATTCCATTGTCATATAAATATTCTGTTTTCCTTCCATCATTCCTCTACCATGATATGCCACCACTCAGTTCACTTCATCATATTCTTGCAAGTATTTCATAACATAGGCGTCATCATCTTCCATAAAATTCACGATGATCACTGGCCCAACTTGCTCGCAACTTTCGTTATTGTCGCTGACATCTTTCTTTAATCATTTCCAATAGACTTCCGATCTCAATCTCTTTAGGATCTTGAGTTGTCCAGCATGTCCTTCAATAGGGTTGTTGTGGAAAGTTTCCAACAAGATTGGTTTGTAATTAAAATTTCTAGACACAACCATTCTTCCATTCTTGTAGACCAGCCTATTATTGAATGTATACTTTCCTTTGGCGTATGTCCCTTCTTCTGAATTTTTTTGCTTCAATCTTGAACAATCCTCATTTTTTTTATTGTTCCTCCTTTATCCTGGATATGCGTATCTCCAAATAAGACACTTCATTCAAGCTCAACTCTTCTTCCAGACCTTCTATTCTTGAAAGAGCATCTGCCACCTTGCCACAAATTAGACAAAAACGGAATAGGAACAGAGGTCATTACCCATTTCATCAATTCAAAAGCATTGGTAGCCTCCTCATTCCATTTGAAATTATTCTTCATCAACAACTCTTTCAATGGTTTAGAAATATTTTCGTATGATGTGGTTAATCTCAAGTAATAAAATACCTAGACTAACGCTTCCGCAAGAATACGGATCGTATAGTACCACGGTCGAACACGAGGAATCGATGCAACTCTAAAGCTAGTTGATGTGGTGAAACTCAAGCTAAAATATTTCCTAGACCACTTCACTGCAAGTATACGGTTCGTGTAGTACCAGGGTCGAACGCTCGGGACTAATGCAGCCAATCCTAAGAATGTAACTAAACTAAGACGATGTGAAGTATATGGTGGCGTGGTGCAAATATCTAAAATACTAAACTAAATGGTGGCAGCGATAGAAGGATGTGGAAGACTTGAAGATGAAGGACACTACGGCTGTCGGGATACCGGGAATCGCAAGGATGTAACAACTAAAGAT
Organism: Gynandropsis gynandra; assembly: GCA_036759665.1. Taxonomy (NCBI): domain Eukaryota; kingdom Viridiplantae; phylum Streptophyta; class Magnoliopsida; order Brassicales; family Cleomaceae; genus Gynandropsis; species Gynandropsis gynandra. The sequence goes on along the minus strand of CM071872.1, from coordinate 23,472,246 downwards.
CATAAACCTATCGAATTATCTTGATAACGGGAAATCCATGCTCTAATGTGAGGAGTGATTCTTCCGAGCCTAAACCTCCTAACTATAAGTACGTGCAATCCTACCTTTCAGCAGCGATTAACTCATACTATGGCAGCATTACGCACGCAATCCTAATTCCTAAGTCGATTAACCGACCGGTCAGATTCTCATTAATCGAACTTAACCTACAACTCAACAGTTCTAGATTCATACCTTAACCTTCCAGCAAAATACGAATTCCTATGTTACTGAGCGGGCAGCACTAGTATAGGCATTACGATGTTGATTATAGGACCGAGTATCAAGACAAATGCGATAGATCTAAGCATTAACGCAAAACTTGTACATCCGTTACGAATCCGATATCCCTAACCCATAGTTGGGAATCTACTCACTCATGGAGTTTACTGACAAAGAAAATAACACAACCCTAAACATGATAAAACCTAGGAAATCTGATGCCTTGATCTTCCCTATTGTGTTACCGATGTGTGGATTGATGCTTCTCTCCTTCTCCAGCATTTCCCGAGCCTTTCCTGATGATTTCCAAGTCTTTCCTTGCCCTAGCCGTCGCCCCCTTGTGTCTGGATCTGTTCTTTTTCACTTAATTTGCTTGTTCAAACTCTAAATCAAGGTTTTTGCGAGAAAGGCGGCCCGCTCGGGTACATGTTTTACCCGGTCGTGCAGAGGCGCGCCCGATCGTGTTGAGTGCTGAGCCCAATCGGGCAATACTTCCCGATCGCGTGGTTGAACAGCCCGAGTCGTGTAAACTTTCGGGGATTTTTAGGACTAATTGTTGCCCGACTGGGTACCGTGTTGCGCCCGACCGGCCGATCATGTTGTCTTCGTGCCCGGGTCGTGCAGATTGTTGTAATAAAGCCCGAACGGGTAGACCTCAGTGCCCGACCGGGCACTCTTCTTTTTATGCTTTTGCTCTTTTACGCTCGATGCTCGGGTGTTCCATTAAGTTATGTGGCTTGATTATGGCTCCGAGTGAATTGTATCTTCAATTTTGAGTGGTTTGATTCAGGAATTTTCCATTTATCGCTCGTTTAGGCCTTGTCGCCTTAAAACCTGAAAACCAATAAAATGGGCGTATATAAAGAATAATCGTATCAGAAATGTAACTCGTGATATCAAATCTATGCAAAAACGATACGAATACCTAACCTAAAACTAATACACTTTGTGTGTTATCAAACTCCCCCAGACCTCAACCTTTGTTTGTCCTCAAACAAAACTAAAGCCAAGTGTAGGAAGAATCTAAAAACGATGGATACTAGCACGAAAAATATTCGAAGAGTTAGTCATTCTGCAAATCAACGCGTCACGTGAACGCAAGCCTAAGCGTACCGAGTATAGACTTATTTCTACCGAAAGTTCCGAGCCATGCAATCCTACCAAAGATCTAAGTCTATTTCACAACCCTAGATAACGTCCAAGCGATCTCCATACCTATTCCCTTAGCATAAGATATCATTAAACTCGTTTTCTCGTTCTTATTCTTTTTTCGATATTTAGATCCATGCTTGGTTCCTGGTACGTCGAAGTCGAAGAGGGATGGCTTTCTACTTAGACCCAGGCTGCCTATGGCACACTCATAAGGTCGTGTGACCTTAGCGGAGTAAAGAGGTGCGTTATTGAAGATTATTTTTTTCGCTTTTTATTATTTTTTTTAGATTACGCATCACTCTAACCCTTAGGACGTAGAAAAGCGCCTCTACCCACCACTTAGACCCGAACCATCGATCATCGATGTAATCATGTCAACACTAACCTGGAATAGTCATAAACTTATCCAAAATGATAGCGGAGTATAAGCGTGTGGAATCTAATGACTATGAACGGTAAAGATATATAAGAACAAGCAAGGGATAAACGGTATACACGGAGATATGGCTACTTGGTACTTAAACCTAAGGAGTGAATTCAACTATAGATCAAGGCTTCAAACACAAATACTCGACTATCGGTATCCAAAAGACTTCTAAGCAAACCTAGACTATTGTTCACGATTCGACAAGGTCGCAAAGAATTGACTAAAGTGCGAAAATTCGTACTAGGTTCCATCTTATTCCTAATCCTAACCCTAATCGTAATCCTAATCGCAAATATGTCACTCTTAATGAACATCGTATCACTCAAAAGGGTACCTCCCAGACCTGAACGGAACACAGTCCCGGTGTTCGAGATCTATGAGGAACACCCGCATGCCAAAAATCCAAGAAAATATAAAAAAGAAGAACGAATACACCTGGTGTGTTTAGCTTTCTCGAATTTGTGATACATCTGAATTCGTGATACTCTCTTGCTCTAATGCGGGTGTTATCGTGAAGGACCTGTGATGTGGTTCATGCAACGCAAAAGATAAAGAAGAGAGTACTAAATCAATAAGTCCCAAAGAGCGTACATATGCGTGAAAACTAAAAAGAAATAAAAATAGAAAAATAGGTCCATAAAACAAAAAAAAAGAAAAAGAAAGAAAAAGAAAAAGGAAGAATGGTCTAATCCTCTTCCTCTCCACCGCGAGTGGCCGGAGGGTCTGTTGGCTCCGCGGATGCCCCTTCCCCAGGTGGGAAGTAGAATAACTGGAGCTCGTATGGAATGTGCGGGCGGTACGGAATGGCGCCAATGTGGTAGTCCTGCGGGATCGGCACGTACGGCTCCTGATAGTGCTGCATGTTAAGCTGCTGGAATCTGCGAATGGAACCATGAGGTAGTACGTGTGCTGAATCGACTGCTCCTGAAACTGCTGATGCTCCGCATATCTCGCAGCCTCAATGTCGTGCCTCGCCGCTTCGAGGTTGTACCTCTGCTCTGCCATATAAGACTGGTATCTAGTCTCCTCCGCAACATACCTGAGAACGTCGGAGACACCTTCCATGGAAGGGAAATCAGAGAGATGATGAGGGTACTCTGGGCGGGTACGGGAGTGAGTGGCACGTCGGCTGCGCTGTCTAGACATTGATGGCCCTGGTGTAGCGGCTGGAGGTGGATCTACCTCACCTAATCCCGGGCCGATGTGTCCGATGGCTGGGTCTATCCTAAATCGAGAGCCCTCCTCGTCCAATCCTGGCATCTGAATCTCGTGTAGGTCGACTTCCAAGTTTCGACCGTGTTCGTCCTTATAGCTCCATATGACTCTATATCTCTCGATCGATATCGCCCTTCGGTTGCGCAAGTTTTGAAAGTTCAGCTCGGGTTCTTCATTAATTTTGTCCTCTGTCAGGATGCCAAGGTTGATCCCGACTCTGCGTGCTATCATCGTGACAATGCCACCACACATGATCTTCGTGTCCATGCTACACTTCTCGGTGGCGATGTCGTGGAAATGCCGCATGACTAGCGATGCCAAATCGACGTCTAGTATGTCCCACTCGTCCACAGCGAAGCCTGAGTGTACCACCCGCCTAAGGTATGCCAACTCCGTGTGGTTGACTCCGCCTTGTGCTCCTTTTCCTAGTATAGAAGAGACTAGGAAATAGTGGAAATACCTTAGAACGGAGTGGCGTATATGGCTGGCTTTGGTCCTCGTCGAGTAATCACCATAAGCAATCTGGGCCCAGAATTGCGCTTGACGGCTCCTGTTGTGCTCGGGCATCTTCGTGAAGTTGCGGTGCGGAGCGTCAAGTATGATCGGGAACTGTCGCGCGCTGAGCCGGTAGTTCTGTCCCAGCAGACGAAACTCCATGAATGCTCTCTCTCGATCTCCTGACTCGGGGAAAAATGCCGTGTAAGACGCGAAGAATTCCGCTGTGAGGTTGCGGTATGTGTACTCCTACGTGTCCCGCAATCCCGTCCATCCCAAAGTGTTGAAGATGGCGTCGATGTGCTCCTCGATGTGGAGGGCACTCATGGCTTCCGAGGATAGGAAGCGGGATGGGAATATCCCCGGCTGCAGCTCGGTAAATCTCGACTTCTGACCGGAGAAGAAGGTTGTCGTCCGGTAGTTGTATTGTTGATGGGACGTTGTGATCGGCATGTAAGGCGTTAGTTCCGTGATGGTATCCGACTTTGCTAGCCATCCGTGTTCCGGATCGTAGGCATCAGATCAGCGTTTCTTTGAGCTTTGGAAGCGCTTTGGGGCCATCTGCAAAACAAACGAAGAAGAAATATCGAATGTAAGTCATTGTTTGCAGGATGCCCGGTCGGGTAGGGTATGTAGCCCGCTCGAGCTCAAAATCTTCAAATATACCCCGTAGGCACCGTCCGACTCGGGTAAAACTACTGCCCGATCGGGTTCAAAATCAGGATGCCCGATCGGGTTATAACCCTAGCCCGATCGGGTTGGTTCGCGAAATCGCGACCTGCAGTTCGGGTTCGTGTTTCAATCTTCAAATTCACCATAGATCTTATCTAATCAGACCTAAATCTAGCCCATAGCAGTCCAAATCACAGAATATTGCATAAATATACCTGGAATTCGAGAGGAATTGAGAGATTTTTTAGGGTTTTTTGAGAGAGGAGGGAGAGGGTATTTCGAGTAACCGAGGGTCGAATTTCGCGGTGACGGACCGACGGCGATGATGAACAGCGGCGGCATGTTGGATAAAATCCGGCGGAAGGGTTGCAACGGTTGCAAGTATGGGAGCACGCTTGGGTGAAATTTCGTAGTGAGAATGGCCGCTCGGGTTACTCGAAATAAAAGACCTACATGTGCAGAGGATGCACGATGCCCGATTGGGTCCTCTGTGTCGCCCGATCGAGCGTCTTTGAATTTTTGACCTACCCGCTCGGGTGGTGTATGTCTGCCCGACCAGGAAGTGCTGCAAAACAGAAAAAAAAATTTACGAGGAAAACCATGCAGCATAAAAAATCGATAAGACCACAAAAATTCCTAAATCCTAAGAAAATTGTCCAAATCTAAAAAAAAGAGTTTAAAAATATAGAAATAAAACGAAAAAGACGAAGAGGATACGGGGCTCGGGTTGCCTCTCGAGAAGCGTTTGTTTTCGGTCTTTAGCTCGACCCTAGCGTCTTCATACGCGTGTGATGTCGGAAAGAGGAGGTATGCCTCTTCCGTCTTCTAGCTGATCAGCGTGACATGGCTCGAGCCCTGGAGGGTTTTTGACTTGCGATTCTCGGTTCTTCTCGTTCGATCCCACGACTCCTTGGTATCTCCTTTAGACTCGGTTTTGGTTGAGTGTTTCCTCGGTATTCCATGCAGGATAAGTATGTATTCGGGTCATCGAGGGTGTGTGAGATGATGTGTGTGGCCGTAGAACCGTCGCCCGCGTCGAAGTCTCGGTTGAACCGTGCGGATATTGGTTCTTCTCTGTTCCCCGATCGGGCTCCTTCCTTACCCCGCTCGGGTAGTCTGAAGTGTAACTTACCCCCGTGGGTTGTGTACGAGTCGGGCTGTCAGGTCGCCCGGGTGGGTTCTCATCCAATTCCCATGCCCGATCGGGCTCGTTCACCCACCCGCTCGGGTGGCCAATTGCACCCCGTGAGTACTGCCCGAGTCGGGATGTGTGGCCGACTGATCGGGTCTCTTAAATTTGGGTCTACTCGCGCGGGTAAGGTATGTTGCCCGCTCGGGTCACTTCTCTGCTGATGGGATTTTTGGCTTCTCCTTGAATTGCGTGAAAGCGTCTGATCTTGCTGGCGACTGAAATTGGCTCCCGGTACACTCGAACAGTGGTATCTCCACGGGATGGACGTCACGATGTACATGTTCAATTTTCTCCGTTGGTGCATCCATCGTGGTAACGTGCATTACGGGTTCAGTCATATTTAGCTTCTTCAATGAATCGTCGAGTTTGAACTCGATAGACTCGGCCCGAATTTCATCACTAGCCTGCCTTCAGCGCAATAGATGACCATTTTTTTCGTGTTGAGGAATGGTCGTCCCAAAATAACGGGGATCTTTTCGGATCGATCTCCATGTCCACAACAACGAAATCCGCGAGGAACCAGAATTCTCCCACTTGTACGACAACATTCGTCAATATACCCACGGGACTCCGTACATATTGATTAGCCAATGTGATTTGCATGCGCGTGGGTTGAAGATCTCCTACTCTATTGAGCTTCTCAACAAGAGATAATGGTAGCAAGCTCACACTCGCTCTGATATCGATTAGTGCATGCTCAATTTGGTAGTCGTATATCTTGCAGGGAATAACGAAGTTACCTGAATCAGGCATCTTCTCGACCATGGTAGGGGGCTGTATGAGTGAGTTCGGGACCATTACCATCTCGTTGTCCACGGTTCTCTTCCTCATTATGATGTCTTTGAGGAATTTTGCATATGATGGGATCTTCGTAAGCGTGTCGTGGAAGGGGATGGTGACCTGTAGCTTCCTCAAGAGTTCCACGAATTGAGCGAATTGAGCATCGTCGCTCTGCTTGCTTTGACGCTGCGGAAAGGGTAATGGTGGTACCCTCGGGGGAGGTGCTACGTAGGGCAATTCCCTCTCTTCTTCCTCGGTCGTCTTCTTTTCTGCGGCTAGAGTGATGGGTTGTTCGATCTTGTCACTCAAAGGCTCTCCTCTTGTAGCCGTGGAAGGCATTGGTTGCTCTACAGTGTTCTCGCTCCTTAATAAAATGGCATTTACTTGCTCACGGGGGTTCGCCTCGGGTTTCCCGGGAAGCTTTCCGGGTTGTCGGCTCGAACCTTGGGCTAGTTGAGCCACTTGCGTTTCGAGGAGCCTCAAGTGCGTTTGGAACCCGTCCATTCTTTTCCTCATGTCCTCTTGCTCAGCCTTAATCCCTCCAAGCGCACTTTTCTGCTCTTGATACATCAGTTGAAGCATAGAAAGAATCTCAGAATCACCTGAAGATTGTGCGCGAGGCTGATATCCGTAGTCTTGGCCACTCCCTCTCGGCTGGAAACCTTGGTTCTGGTTTCTTGCCATCATCCGCGGTTGGAAATCCTGCGGATTTGCTACGTTGCTCGTGTTGCCATAGGAGAGGTTGGGATGGCTCTTGATGTAATTTTGCTGGTAGGCCCGGTTGCTTACGTAGTTCACTTCCTCGATCCCTTGGCCTACGGATGCATCATGTCGGTCCACATGAAGTCCAGCTATCATCCGGTATATTTCGCGAACTTGTTGGTTCAAGTCCGTTAATTCCGGGTTGGCGATGCCTAGCTCATTCACTGCCGCTTTGGATGGGTGATCGCGGTTGTAGTCCCCTACCTTCTTGCCTCCTTCCCTCGCCATGCTCTCGATCAAGTTCTAGAGCTGGTTGAATGTGAGGTTGCTGAGGGAACCACCACCCGCTGTCACGATCATGAATCGGGTGGTTTCTTGAAGACCTTGGATAAAGCTCGTGATAAGATACTTCTTATCCATTCCGTGGTGTGGGCATATCCGCTGGTAGCTCTTAAATCACTCCCATGCATCGTGTAATGTCTCGCCTCTTTCTTGTAGGAAAGAATTTATGCGACTCTTGGCGAGAAGCGTTCTATGATCCAGAAAGAATTGTTGCATGAACTATTGCTCCAGATCATCCCACGACGTAATTGATGCATCCGGCAAATTGAACAGCCAACGTTGTGCTGCATCCTTAAGCGAGAATGGGAATGCCATCAAGTAAAAATCCTCCCGAGTAACTCCCATTCCAACCTTGGTGGTGCTGCAAAGCATCTTGAAGTCTGTAAGATGGGAGTTTGGATCTTCGTTCTCCATTCCTCTAAAGGCCGAGTTGTTAAGCATTTGGATAAAGGCCGGTTGTAGCTCAACCTGATTGTCTATCGTGCGGGCCATGCGCGAAAGAAATTGCGTATGCTTCGGAGCGGTGTAGGCTCCAAAGGTCTCATCGGCAGCAGCCATATCTGGATTATTTGCGTTGTCCTCTCCGCTGCTTGCGCTATTGGTTTCTTCCTCTTCAGAGGCGTATGTCTCGTGACTGCTTTCTCTATCTACCTCGGACTCAGAATCCGCTAGTCCAACTCTCCTCTTCTTGTGCAGGTTCCTTAATGTTCGCTCGACCTCGGGATCGTATATGAGGAGCTTTTGTGTGGAGCTTCTCATACAAGGCTTCCTGCACAACAAGAAAAGAAACACCAAAGTGTAGATCCACGGTAGATAGAATAGACTCGATAAAAGAAAACAAAAAAAAGAAAATGCGAAAAACAAATGAAGACTCCGGAAAGGACTAGATCTCAATCTAGCTAATTCCTAGTCTAGGCCGTAATTAGTCCCCGGCAACGGTGCCAAAAACTTGATGTGGTGAAACTCAAGCTAAAATATTTCCTAGACCACTTCACCGCAAGTATACGGTTCGTGTAGTACCAGGGTCGAACTCTAGGGACTAATGCAGCCAATCCTAAGAATGTAACTAAACTAAGACGATGTAAAGTAGATGGTGGCGTGGTGTAAATATCTAAAATACTAAACTAAATGGTGGCAGCGATAGAAGGATGTGGAAGACTTGATGATGAAGGACACTACGGGTATCAGGATATCGGGAATCGCAAAGATGTAACAACTAAAGATCATAAACCTATTGAATTATCTTGATAACGGGAAATTCATGCTCTAATGTGAGGAGTGATTCTGCCGAGCCTAAACCTCCTAACCATAAGTACGTGCAATCCTACCTTCCAGCAGCGATTAACTCGTACTATGGCATCATTACGCGCGGAATCCTAATTCCTAAGTCGATTAACCGACCGATCAAATTCTCATTAATCGAACTTAACCTACAACTCAACAGTTCCGGATTCATACTTTGACCTTCCAGCAAAATACGAATTCATATGTTACTGAGCGGGCAACACTAGTATAGGCGTTACGATGTTGATTATAGGACCGAATATCAAGACAAATACGATAGATCTAAGAACTAACGCAAAACTTATACATCTGTTACAAATCTGATATCCCTACCCCAAAGTTAGGAATCTACTCACTCATGGAGTTTACTGACAAAGGAAATAACACAACCCTAAACATGTTAAAACCTAGGAAATCCGATGCCTCGATCTTCTCTATTGTGTTACCGATGTGTGGATTGTTGTTTCTCTCCTTCTCCAGCATTTTCTGAGCCTTTCCTGATGATTTCCAAGCCTTTCCTTGCCCTAGCCGTCGCCCCCTTGTGTCTGGATCTGTTCTTTTTCACTTAATTTGCTCGTTCAAACTCTAAATCAAGGTTGTTGCAAGAAAGGCGGTCCGCTCGGGTACATGTTTTACCCGGTCGTGCAGAGGCGCGCCCGATCATGTTAAGTGCTGAGCCCGATCGGGCAATACTTCCCGATCGCGTGGTTGAACAGCCCGAGTCGTGTAAACTCTCGGGGATTTTCAGGACTAATTATTGCCTGATCGGGTACCGTGTTGCGCCCGATCGGGTATGGTCACCCGATCATATTGTCTTCGTGCCCGGGTCGTGCAGATTGTTGTAATAAACCCCGTAGCTTTTGCCCGAGCGGGTAGACCTCAGTGCCCGACCGGGCACTCTTCTTCTTATGCTTTTGCTCTTTTCCGCTCGATGTTCGGGTGTTCCATTAAGTTCTGTGGCTTGATTTTGATCCGAGTGAATTGTATCTTCAATTTGAGTGGTTTGATTCAGGAGTTTGCCTTTTATCGCTCGTTTAGGCCTTGTCGCCTTAAAACCTGAAAACCAATAAAATGGGCGTATATAAAGAATAATCGTATCAGAAATGTAACTCGTGATATCAAATATGTGCAAAAATGATACGAATACCTAACCTAAAACTAATACACTTTGCGTGTTATCACTAATAAACTAATGAACAGGACGGTAAAAATTAATGAGTGTTTGGAATGCAATAAAACAAAACTAACTAATTAATGGTTTAAATTCAATTAACTAAACACCACAGGTTTCGAGAGATGCACGATGATGCAACAAAGTTCCAACAAGATCATGATTATAGATATCATTACGTATTCGGGGAGTTCAAGCTATTTCCTAGGGAATGACTCTCCCGATGCCTAAACCTACTATCTAGCATGCGTACTACCAATCTCCGAACTGTGTAATCTCACCTACTAGATGCATTAAGATTTCTATCCTAATTCCTAAGTTCAAATAACCGATCGGCCAAGGTTCTAAATCAATTGAGACTTCATATCATGGCTACGTTCCAAAATCCAATTCATCTCCCAATGCAATTAGATTTTTATAAATATTCATTCAAGCTACCAACAAGAATAAAAGCATTGCGAATAACCAATCAATCCGAAACGAACAAATATTATAACCAAGTATTAAGATCAAAACTTCATTACATATCGGTTAAGCTCTCTAACTCGTGACAATGGACCAACTCGGATATGAACTTAGAAAACGAAACACGAAAGATGACTATATTCAACATGGATAAAGAAACAGATCCCCCCGTATTCTATTACCAATGTCTTCAACAGCTCTTCCACGCTTTGGCTTCGTCACTCTGTCCTTGTCTTCATGTGCGTTCTGTTGTCTCTCTGCTCTGTTACGTCTCTCCATTTTTTTGTGTTTTCAGTCCGAATCCCCTTATGCTTTACAATATATTGTTTTCCATTCTTCTGTCATGAGTTTCCATTTGTTTTCCATGGCTGAATCTTTCATTTTCTTCTTCGGCGCGTGCAGGTTCAACATGCCCGAGCTTGGTCGGGGACTTCATCATATCCTAGCTCGGTCAAGCTCCATGCACGCCCGAGTCGTGCAAAACGTTCAGGTCCTTTGCTGGTTTCATGAGCCCGGTCGGGCTGGTATGGCTGCACGGTCGGACTAGTTTCCATCTTCAGGATCACAGGCGGGTTGTGTGCTGCTACACGGTCGGGCTAGTTGCCATCTTTAGGAGCACGGGCGAGCTGGTATGGCTGATCAGTCGGGCACCTCATCTCCCTTGTGTGCTTGGTCGTGTTGGTGATGGTGATCAGTCGAGCGGGTTGTTTTCTTTTTTATGCTCGATCGTGCTCTAGGGTTGATGTAAGGTAATTGCTCGTATTTTCTCGTGTTTTTTATTCGATGTCTTCATTTCCTGCAAATATATGAGAAAACGATGAAAGAGGACTAAGTGATGCTAAATGCTCGGTAAACTAACTACGAAAACAAACTAAAATACTATAACAAAATAGACGTTATCACCGTAGTCTTTAACAAATTTTCTGTAGTAGCCAATGAGGCCAAGAAACCATCGTAGAGCTGTGATAGATTTTGGGGTCTCCAAAATCCTCATAGCCTCAATTTTGGATGGATTAGATGCTACTCCTTCGCCCGATATGATGTGGCCAAGGTATACTACTTGTGGTTGTCCAAATGTGCACTTTTTTTTTACCAAAAAGTGGTGGTCTCAGAGAATCTGTACAACCAAGTAGAGCTTTTCCACATGATCATCCAATCCTTTGTTATATATTAGGATGTCGTCAAAGAAGACTAGAACAAACTTTCTCAAGGGATCTTTAAAAATATCATTCATTACCAATTGAAAGGTTGATGGAGCATTGGTTAATACAAATAGTATTATCAAAAACTCATAGTGCCCTTCATGAGTCTTGATGTAGTTTTGTGTACATCTTCTTCCTAACTCTTATATGATGGTAACCTGCTCTAAAACCAACTTGGAGAAGATTGTAGATCCATTTAGTACATCTAAGGGTTCGTCTATTACAAGAATAGGATATTTGTATGGAATGGTGAGCTTGTTAACCACTCCAGCTTATGCATGTTACATCGTTGGCTCTAATATATCCCTTCATGTTGAGTGTTCTTGAGGTTGTTAACCCCACCATAGAGTTAAGAGAGAGTTTGACGAGATCCTTACCCTCTTTTCTACCCATTACCTGATTCTCTTCTTTTAATTTTTCCTTATCCAAATTCTCCATTTCTTCTTCATCTTCCACTACCAAAGAATTTGAGTTATTTGTACTTGCACTTGTGTCCCGGATATCATCTCTCGGTACACTTGAAACACAATCTTTTCCCTCGTCTTGCTACTATCTCAGATGTTGAGATCTCAGGTAAACCTGCGGTGAGTCCCCTCACAAACTTTTGAACGTTGTTGAGGAATGGTCTAGTGTTTATCGTAGGTCCATTAGTTATATATGAATGAGTTCTGAAACAAGATTCCTTAGCCTCTTTGAGCCTCGATCATGATTGCAAGATCAATTATTTCATCTAATCCAAGAGGTCTGTATCTCATTACTTCATCTTGAATACTCCGTTTGAGTCCATTCAAGAAATCATCCTCCAATACATCGATGACCAATTAAGGTGCTACTATTGCCAATTCTTCGAACTTTTAGTGGTACTCCTCTACTGATGTTGTTTGTCTCATACTCATCATTTTCCTTATATCTGAACCAACAACCGTGCATCTAAATCTTTTACAGATTTTTTTTCTTAAGGTCAATCCATCCTCTCAAGACAATACGGTCTTGAATCCATCTTGACCAAGTGAATCCATTCTCGAGTGTCATTTAGCCCAAATAATTTTTTTGCAGGATAAATCCAATCATCCGGATGTTCACCGCAAACTTTTGGAATCTTAGATTTCTTGATTGAGTGTTAAAAGATGTTCGACCTGTTAAGAAGAATGGTTTCATCCTGCTCACTTTGCTCAGGTCACGTCTCGCTTAGACCGCGTCCCGCTCAGGTCGTGTCCCAGTCTTCTCACTTAGGTCGTGTCCCACTGCGTCCTGCGTCCCACGTCTTGCGACCTGGTCAAACAAATTTATGAGCTCTGCGGTCTCCTATTCCTTGTTAACCACTCCAGCTTATGCATGTTACATCTAAACTTGTGCCTAGCATTTGTATTTGTATTTTCCTTGTTTTTTCCTTTCTACTTATATAAATATGTACCTTTGTTTCTAAGAAATGCATAAGAGAATAGTAATTCTATTCTCTCTAATTTTCTCGATCTTTCGCTCGCGCTTAATCTTTCTCTTTTGCTTCCGCTGATTCATCTTTTTTTTACAAAATCAACATGGTATGAGAGCAGTGACCGAATCTCAGAAAATTTGTTGATCGATTTTGTTTCTTTTGAAATCTATTCTCTTTCAAAAGTTGTTTTTGGTCAATTTTTTTTAAGCTCTCTGTGTTTTTGTTTCCCTTTGTTTTCTCGGATCTCTCATTATCGACCAAAAGCATCTCAATCTCGTTCAATGGAAACAATTATTCCATTTAGAAAAAGACTACTAAGGCCAATCCTGGCATGCGAGATCTTTGGGGTTTCGTGATAGGATCGGATGTGAAACCGGTAGATTCAAGTGCCGGATCAAAAAAAATGGGAACGAAATAAGCTCACTGCCTTGTTTGTTTTACAAAATTCCCTCGAATCTCATATACTTCGTACATATGGGCACATAGAGTCTCCTAAAGAGCTTTGGGATGATATGAAACAAATTTTTGGCAATGAATCCAATCTTAATCGTGTGTAAGTAAAGAAAGGCCTTAATAATCTAAGGCAAGAGGGAAAGCCTTTTAACCAGGCTTTGGGTGATTTTAAGGAATTATGGTCAGAACTCGATATTCTGAGGCCTCATACCGCGGATCCTGTGGAAATAACTCAGAGAGCAAACCAGGATCAGGTCTTTTGCCTTTTATTCTCCCTCGATGACAAATACAACGACCTTATTCATCACATACTTCACCAAAACATGTTTCCCTCGTTTAACTAAGTTTGTATGATGATTAAAAGGGAGGAAGGGGGAAATCGTCTCTTTAAAGGAATGATCGAGGAAGCTAATGTCTCAAAAAACACCTCTAGGCAAGCCACTACTATCAAGCCTTTGAAAAAGCAGTTCTCTTGTGAGTATTGCAAAAAGAAAGGTCATACAAAGGATCATTGTTGGATCCTTCACACCCATTTGATGAGCAGAAGCCGTACGGCCAAGGTAAGGCTAATATGGCCTCTGCGTCTGAGTTTTTCACCAAGACAGACTTTGAGGGGTTTTACCAGATGATTATGGTAGGAAATCAAACAAACAAAGGTGATGAAGAGGAAGGTAATGATATCTTTGCTTTCTTTGCTTTCCGAACCATAATATAATAGATTCTAGAACTACAAATTATATGATTAAAAATCATGACTTGTTTAAAGATATAAAACCTCATTGTGGCTCTGTTTGTATTGTGAATGGAGAGAGTGTTGCAATTAAAGGAACAAGGAAGCTTAAGCTTCTCAGTCATGATACAAGGGCTCTTTTTGTTCCAAAATTTTCTAATAATCTTATCTCTGTTCAAAAGCTTGCAAAAGACCTTAATCGCTATGTTTGTTTCGATTCTAACTCATTTTGCATGCAGAATATTGAAAACAAACAAGTAATCAGCAAAGAAAAGTTCCTCAATGGTCTTTATGTTCTCGAGTCTATGTAATTTAATATTTATTATTGATTTTTTTTATAAACTAATTGCTTTATATTTAATTTTGTATCGCGCATATAGATGACGGAAGAAGAACATATCACGCATCTATACCGCCTAGATGCACGATACGCAAGCTTAGTTGCGCTTGATGATATACAACGCTAACCGCAACTATTATAACAAAAACACCAAACGGGCATGGACAACGAACGAGGTATTCAACAACTCATCCAGCATTGAGAATTTAGAATACTTCAAGGCCAAAAGCAAAAACGCCAAAACAATGTTGGTACGGTGAGAAATTTCCCGAGGATGGTCCGCATCGCCAAACCTCAGGAGCGAAGTCGTTCCCAAAAGAAAGAAATTGTTGGTAAGAAATTTATCTTTGTAATTTAAATTTATTTTTCTGTAAAATTGTAATCTAATCATATTTTTTATTTTTATAGATGCAGAGACTAGGAAGAAAACCGACTCTTCTTAAGCTGGTCGTTGCAACACATGCCAAGAAGAAGCTAGTCTTCGGGAAAAAGGTCGAAGAACCCGAGTAGGTTGATGCTCGGACAGAGCGGATGGTGAAAGTTGTTACGAAGAAGATCACATAGTAATCACAAGTCATCGGTTCATCTCCTATGAACTTAGTTCTTACAAAAGGATAAAATTTATTTACAGGTAAATAATGTTGATAATTCATTATATAAAATTTTTTAAATTGATATAATAACTTTAAATTTTTTATATTCCAACCGATTAGGTCGTATAAGGAGCATCTATATGGTCTGAGTTCTGTACAACAAGATACTATAGAGGATGCTACGACGGTATCCCCATGGCCCAAGAGATATTAGTGCAAGAACGATGCATCGAGCAGCTTGAGACTACACTTCGAGAAACACAAGCTACACTTTGAAAAACACGAGAGAAGATGCATCATATGGAAAGCATCATCTATTTGATGATCGGTCAAGCATATCAACCACCACCAGCAACAAAGGAAAAACTGTCGAGACAAGAATCGATCATTAACTCCGACATAACCCTTTTGCCAAGACATTGGAGAATACAGAGACAAAGATGACAATTTCGATTTAGATTACATGTAGACACTTCGGTTTCAAATTTTGTATAAAGATTTTTATATATAAAAAAATTTTTTTTTAAAAAAAATTATAAATAATTTATCAGCGAGATTCTATTGGAATATTTTAAATTTTCACGCTAAAAACCAACGGGTAATTGTTGGTAATTCTCGCGAATAATTTCAATGGATACTCGTTGGTTTCCAAGTCATGTTTAGAACAAATGACACTTGGGACATTTCAACGGTAATCCATTGCATTTTTTTAACGGACATCCATTGTAATTTTCAACGATGCTATCCATTGAAATACCATTGCAAATTATAACAAATGTGTTTTTTCACCTGTTGATTTCCAATAAGATAAAATCTGTTGCAATCTTTAGGAAATGCCTATTTGTTGTAGTGTCCACATCGTATCCTGATGCCCACACAACTTCTGCTAAGCTCATTTTCTATCTTGGAACATTATGGGAGACATAGAATGCATTTGTAAAAGATATCACTCAAATAAATTGTTAATCGTGACCTCATATTTTGTTTGAAATCAGAATCACTCGGTTAGAACAAACTACCCATCGAGTGAATGATCAATCAAGCACTTCAAAAAATTTTGTGAGAGAATGATATCTCGAGCAATTAGGTGCTCGAGTGAGCATTCTAACCGTGGAAAAAACACTCGGTCTAGTATCCTATCAAAGCAAAAAAAATACTTGGTCGAAGATTTTATCTAAAATGTAAACGTTGGGCTGAAATCCTGATATTTTCATTTTTTTTAATTTATCAAAGTGGTGGACCGAACAAATGAGGTACTACGTTGAGCAATGTAATGAGAAAAGTCCAAATCGCTGAAAAGCTTCAAACTTGGGGATTTGTCTTTTTTTCTCATATACCATAAATTTATTCTCATCGAAAATTAATGTAGAAACATAGAAATTATTCATGAAAATTTTCTAAGATCATATGTACGTTCTTGTTTTAATGTCATGTTCTACAATTTATAAATTCCTAAACCTTCAAAGGTTGACATAAATCACTTTTAAATATACATCGCAAGAAAAAATCTTAATCCAAACGGTCAAATCCGTCTAGAATCCATCTATAAAGGTGTTTTTGATGGATTTCGAATGATATAGATCTATCAAGAAATGAATGTCCGTAATGGGTTTTCGTTCGGAATTCGTCCGCATTTCCGGATGTAAATGCTAGTTTGTAAGTTTTCCATAAATACGAACGAATATAGTCATCCACAATCCATAAAAAATTAGACCGATTTTTTTAGGGATAGACAGTCAGAAATTCCATCGGTCTTTTTCGTCCATTTGAGAAGTTGGGGATGAGAGATTCGTCAAGAAATTGCGGACGGAAAGTCCGTTCAAAAATATATAAATGGATGTGTCATCCACAATTTTTGGTTGGATAAAAAAATTTTGGACGGCCTATCCATCCCGAATCTTTTTTCCCAAAACAATTAATACAAAAGTTAAAATAAAAATTAAAATTACAATTGATATTAATTATAGATATAAATTTGTTTCTAAATACAATTTCATAAAGTGTGTTCTATAATGAAATCGGAGGTTATGAGTCATTGTCGTCATTGTCTTCACCCTAGTCAACTGAAGACATTTTTATCTTTAGCATCTGCATTAACCATTTAACTTTAGCGTTATTTCGTTTCTAATAGTTTTTTAACTTCATTTGAGTGGCCTCCAATCCACTTCAGGTGTCTTCTAATGTGTTTCATATTGTATCAAAGTGCCACTTTTTCTTATGTTCTTTTTACTTTGCCTTTAAAAAAAAGTTGAGTATTATGATGTCATTCCTCCAAGATCAAAAATACGATCTTTGTTAGGTATAATGTACTACAAAATGAATTAAAAATTCATTATTACATCATATAAATTTTTAAATTATATTAAAAAGTTATTGATTTACCTCGAGATATATCTCATTCAATTCCTCCTTAGTTTAAGACGATTGGGAACCCCTCTTCGCAGAATCTGAAACAATCGTTCAGATATAATCTTCTAAATATCATTGTGAACTTATTTCTCTCTGGAATTGACCCAAGAACCATACAAATTTTTATGCGTTCTCTCGAGTAATTCGAAATATATTTCTTCTATGCCTTTTCTTTCGTTTAAAATGGTAGGAGCGGTAGTTGAAGAAATGTTGCCGTAGTTTGATTGCTTTCATCACCCTTATAAATATACCTTTTAAAATAATATAATTAAGGTAATAATTTTGAATTTTTTTTTGAAATTTTCAAATCAAAACAATTTTCTGTACACCGTAATGAACGAATGAGATCTAGTAGTATGAGCATCCATACTTAAGTCTTACCTATCAGATCAATGGAATTGACTTGCTCTCTCAGTTCTTTGTTTGGTGCCAGGGTCATCTCTATAGGTGCACATGGTTTCCCACACGTCGGAAGCCATCCGCACAATTTTTTCCTTCTTCTCTCTATCACGTTTGATTTCGTTAATGAAGGACTTAAGTCTTAATCTCGTAATCTATTTATATTTTGGACTTCGCTAGTCTGATAATCTCGGTACTCTAATAAAAGTTTTGCTAAAAAAATTAATTTAAATTATTCAAAATTATAATATTAATAAATTTTCTATATATGTATTTTTAAAAGTGTACCATAAATGCCTCCCACTAACGTTATTTGATTTCTAGATCGGTTCACATCTAATTGTAATAAAGTTATTCAAATCAGCTTTCATAGGTGTAGTTATGTGATGTAAAAATTGATCATACTTAAACCTATAAAATTTTGAATTACATTTATATTATATTAATTAATTATATTTTTTAATTTGAATTTTATTATTTTATACCATTGTGTTCCTTCTTTATGGCTTTGATCTAAACGCTAGAGTTTATGTCTTTCTTCATCCATTGGTTTGTGGTGAATCTGAGATGAAGATGGCTCGACGCTTGAAGGCAGTATTGGCGGATAATAAGTAAACGACATATATTGTACTGATCTTGGAGTCTAAAACAGGATTAGATTCATGAAATCTAAAAATTGTGTGTTGAAACCGTTGGTTGTTTTGGAGGAGTAGACCATTTGCATTATCTTTGGAATTTAAATATGATATTGAACCACCTACTCTTCTGAATCGACATGATGTTCTAAATTTAAAGGTTTAGTTAGAATTTTAATAACTTATTAGCTAAAAAATTTCAATATCTTTGTAACATTAATGAAACGAAACGCGACCAATTGATAACGCAATGGGTTTCCAACGGAAGCATTGAAAACGCAATGGATATGCTCAACATAACCCGTTGACAACGCAGCGGATCCAAGGCATGGCACAACATTATAACCCCTTCAATAAGCTGATTGCAAACTATGTGATAATCCACTTTAATACATTTGGTGCGTTCGTGGAACACAGAATTGGCATTTATATGTAATGTACTCTACCTATCACAGTACAAAGACATTAAAACAAAATAAGAGATGCCCAGACTTGAGAGAAAAAATTTTAACAAAAGAAACTTGTTAACCTTCATAGCCATGGCATGATATTCCGTTTCAAAAATTAATGAAGACAAATTCGGTTGTTTCTTTGTCTTCTAAAAGACGTGAGAAGTACCAAGTTTAACTAATGAATCTGTTATAGATTTATGAGATAATCGATGGATCGATAATTCTCAGAGAAAATAATCTTTATGTTAATCAGAAATTATAGTACACTAGGTTTATATACACAAAAACCTGTTATCAACCGTGAAAACTTGTAGAAGATAACTAGTGAACCGATAACCAAAGAGATCAGAAATATCAAACAACATTCGTTTATTTACTTGTCAAAAGTACACTTGCCAGTTTATACAATGTACTAAAGATCTCCGCGGATAACTCCCTTTGAGTTAGACGTAAATACAACCTCAACTGTTTCTCCTCATAGTACAGTATCTAACTAAGTACACTTAAAACCTTAGAACTCTCTCTTTCTCTATTTCGTGTACTCCAGTGATACCAACCTTCTTTTTGTTTTTCAGGTTAACTTATCTGTCTACCGCACGGCTCAGCTACCCTCTCCGGTTCTTCAGCCGCGCCGTCTTGCTGATCTTGCTTCAGCATTGAATCCTCCAGATTCAACTTGACTCCTCCTTCTTCTCCTTAATCTTCTCGTTGACTTCCTCCAGTCATCCTTGATTTGAACTCGTGCTCCTTAAATATCTCAACTTCCTAAAATAGCAATTTTAATCTGCAATCCTGTTTTTTATTGCATTCACAATCCCCCCCCCCCTTTGAATTCTTATCACAAAAACATACGTCAATCAAACATATAGAATTCAAGACAATGCAATAAAAACATTCAGGCACAAGACAATCACCATATAAGATCAAACAGCATAAAATGAATTCACGCAATTATGTCCAGACCATCATGAGTTCAAGCATGGAAATTTAAGCATTAAGTACATTTAAAATAAGCATTGTCTTTAAATGCACTTAAAGAAAAAATGAAGAACACATAGGAACATATCAGTTCCTCTTTCTTTTCCCTTTGCTCTTTCTTGCAGTTGATTCCCCATGAATCTCTTCAACGTCATCGTCCGCAATCTCCTCGTCGTCCTGCATTTCTCCCCCTGTTTATGTGATAAGATTTCAAACCAGATTAGACACATTATAATTAGAAAAAAATCACACAACAATATAAGTACACTTGATTACTCTGAAAACGCAAGAGCAGTCCATCGACGGATCGGAGCGCTGCCCTTAAGGTTTGTTTCAGTTCAGTAAGCTCCTGAACCGTACTATTCCTGGACGTTCCAACTGCTGAAGCAGATGGCATCTTTGCCATATAGCGCTTTTCCAGTATGATCCACGGTGGGGTGTTCTCACGTACCTCATCTTTCCCAATTATATCGGTAGCTTGTTGAACCAAGATATTTTGGATCAGGCAAGGGAACGGAAGAATGAACTTCGTGGAGTTAGACAAACCCAATCCAACGATCGAGTCTAGAAACACTTTCCCGAAGTTGATGGGTATATCATTCTTCAAGCAGTACAAAAAGACTGTTGTATCATGCCTTATTGCGTCGAATTTCTTGTTAGGCACCCAGTTTGTGCGGGAAATTTTGTTCAGCAACGCATACTCCCATTGAAGTTTGGAATTTGGGATCTGCCCAGGCCAAGTACTTAATTTACCGTCTGTCAACTCCTTTGTGACAGCATCTATATCTAAGTCAAGCTGAAGTTCCTTGGCGCGAGTCACCGGAATATGTGGAATCCCCAAAAACTCGTTTATTACCTCTGCACTGAACCTAAAGACGTGACCACGAACATACGTGGTGCCAAACAGAGCATATCCTGGTTCTTCAATATCAGGAACTATATTCGCATAGAACTCATATACGAGTTCCTTACAAACAGGAGTCACAGTGGTGACTGTGTTTGTCAACTTCCTGTTGACCAATAAATCCCACACAGAGAGGTGTTGAAATTGATGCACACTAAGTTCTCTCTCAGAGAAAATTTCCCTTTCCTTAAGGGTTCTAAACCTACTCAGGTATGATTCCTTGTACATTTTGTGCGAATAGGCTTTGGAGACAGATAGAGGGGTACCTCGTCTCGAAGAGGCAGAAGATTGTCTGCCAGAGGCCGGAACCGGTCTTCCAGTAGGCGCCGACGTTGATGGAATGGTGGAAGGAGCAGCACTCGGTGGAGGAACCGAGGTAGTGTGGGTGTCCTGTAGTGGGGTTGAAGAAGTAGAAGTTTCCCTTGGCTCAGTGGAATGTTGATGTGGGTCATTTTGTGGGGTCGACATGGTGGGAGCTTTGAGGTCGCTATCAGAATATGTGCGAAGGTGGACCATCAAAGATGCACCTGATCTCAGATTTTCACGTTTGTTTGGTGCAAAAAGTTTCGTCGCCATCACCTTGTAGCGGCGACCATTTACACAAGAAGGATTTCGTGTAAACACTAAATCCCCCATCCTTACTTCCTGATCATCAACCAGGAGTATGTCGTCTGCATTGAGGCCGAAGTTGTTGCTACGAATCTGAAACGAAGAAACTGCTGCTCTTTTTTCGAAAAAATGGGTTAGGGTTTCAGAAATGGAAGCAAAAGACTAAATACAACAGTTTAATAGAAGTTAAGTGCAGTTGTGGAGAAAAATTAGGGATTTGAAAAAGAAAATTGAAGTAACTGCACTAGTCACATCAGCCCACAAAACATCCCATCACATTAAAGAAAAACTGCCGGTTACTTTGAAAGAAAAAAACACTCAAGTGCTGCTAGTGCTCATCAGATCAATGTGAACTCCTTGTTATAAAGATATGATAGAAAGAATCAAAGCAAAATCAGACCGTTAAGAATTAGTCAAGAACTGTAAACGGCTGATTGTTTAAGTACACTTACTGATATGTTCTCCACTTAAAACAATCTGTTCCATTGCATTACTTTTTATCATTTTTTTTATTTTCTCTTTGTTCGTGTTATTTATTTTAACCACTCATTTACAGCTTCTAGGACGTTGTGTAGATATCCTTTTGTTCATATAAAGCTCCTTGACTACCCTTTTTAGGTATACTCTTATGCACTCGTAGAGGAGTATTTAAGCACAATTTTTGCTTTGTGTCCTAGGACGTTATAACTGAAAATGAATATCTCCCAACTTAGACCCGAGCATATACTCATGACGAACTAATTTTATTTTTGCATATGAATACGCGTAAAAGTTGTCAGAGGAGTAAGCAGAGTTTTAAGTGCACTTAGGTCACCCGATAGAAGACCTATAACTTGCAGATATGATAACAGTGTTCAAACACAGAACAAAGAGTATTTAAGTGTACTTAAATCAAGCAGACATTTCAGTAATTTCCCTCTTCTTCGTAAGATCATCAAACACTCTGAAACACAATTCTACCAATGTAATATGCAAGAAACGATCAAAGCTCACAAACACCAAGTGATTTTCTCAAAGAGACAAACCGATTTAAATCCAAGGGTTTTATGAAAATATCTGCAAGCTGACGTTCCGTAGGCACATACTCCACTTTCATTTGTTTCTGCTCAACTTTTCCTCAGAAAATGGTGTCTTATTTCTATATGTTTCGTTCTAGAATGTTGAACATGATTATTTAAAATGTCTATAGCACTAGTATTATCACACCATGCAGTAAAAGTTCTGGATTTCATATCATAGTCCATAAGCAATTGATTCATCCATACCAGTTGAATGCAACAACTTCCCAAGGCAATGTATTCAGCTTCAGCAGTAGAAAGAGATGTCGAATTTTGCTTTTTGCTATGCCATGAGACTAAATTGTTTCCGATAAAGAAACAGCCTCCAGATGTACTTTTGCGATCATCCGCATTTCCTCCCCAATCAGCATCACTGAAACCAGCAAGTTCACAGTTAGTGTCTTTTGAATATAATATGCCATATTCTGTGGTACCTTTGACATATTTGATAATTCGCTTAACATCAAGCAAGTGCGATTTCTTCGGTTTAGCTTGATATCTGGCACAAATCCCTACACTCAGACATAAATCAGGTCTACTTGCAGTGAGATAAAGAAGACTACCAATCATCCTTCTGTATAGTTTAACCTCAACATCTTCACCATCTGCATCTCTTGTCAACTTTGTTGTTGTTGACATGGGGGTACTCGCTGATTTACTGTGATCTAGCTCAAATCTTTTTACCAGATTTCTGGCGTATTTACTTTGAGAAAT
This sequence comes from Gynandropsis gynandra, assembly GCA_036759665.1. NCBI lineage: Eukaryota > Viridiplantae > Streptophyta > Magnoliopsida > Brassicales > Cleomaceae > Gynandropsis > Gynandropsis gynandra. Next base: position 23,449,177 of record CM071872.1, on the reverse strand, counting down.
GAACAGTCTATCGTCGAGTTGTTTGACTTGTAGACCAAGAAAGTAGCTTAGTTCTCCAAACATGCTCATTTCAAACTCCCTCTTCATAGTTAGCATAAACCAGTTCATTTTCCTGCGATTTAGAACCAAACACAATGTCATCAATGTATATCTGCACAACCGACAAAATTCCATCGGAATCATGAATAAATAATGTTTTATCGACTCCCCCTCTTTTGTAGTCGTTCTACACAAGAAAGCTTGTGAGTCTTTCATACCAAGCACGGGGTGCTTGCTTTAGTCCGTACAAGGCTTTCTTTAACTTGTAGACATGCTCTGGATTATGTGGATCCTCAAATCCTTTCGGTTGTTCTACATAGACTTTCTCTTGAAGTATCCCATTAAGAAATACACTCTTCACGTCCATCTGAAATAGTTTGAAACCAAAGAAACACGCAACACCAAGCAATAGACGAATCGATTCTAATCTAGCCACAGGAGCAAAAGTCTCATCGAAATTCACTCCTTCTACTTGGGTATATCCCTATGCTGCTAATCTCACTTTATTTTGGAAAATCGCCCCTGCTCGTTTGTTTTGCTCTTAAACACCCATTTCGTGCCAATCACATTCAGATGCATTGGTCTAGGGACTAAAATCCAAACATCATTTCGAACAAATTGCTCTAACTCCTCATGCATAGTTTTGATCAAGGATTCATCATCTAACGCATCACGAACACACTTTGGTTCTATTTGTGAAGTAAAACACGCAAATTTTACCATGTCATGATAGTTTATTCGTGGTTTGTTACGTGTGTGTATTCCATCCTCAAGATTTCCAATAACATCTTCTATAGAGTGATTTTTGTGTACTGTTATCTGCTCCATATTGGTTCGAGGGCTTTCATGTTCCAAGGTATCTCCATCTGTTTCACATTCAATTGTAGGTTGATCAGCAGGTGCACTTAAATGGTCATGAGTTGACTCTGTTTGTTCTTGCACGGTTTCTGACGAAAAAGGAAAAATAACACTGTCAGTTGAATGATCCTCATCAAAAACAATATTTACTGATTCAATAACTTTCCTTGTATGTAAATTAAAAATTCGGAAGGCAGTTGTGTTATTTCCATAACCGAGAAAACTTCTCTCATCACTTTTAGCGTCGAACTTACCGAGACATTCTCTATCGTTTAGTACAAAATAAGTGCACCCAAAAACATGGAAATAACTCAAATTTGGACTCTTACCTTTCCACAGCTCATATGGTGTTTTCGACATACCTGGACGAAGGTATACACGATTAATTATATCACATGTTGTGTTTATGGCTTCTGCCCAAAACCTGATAGATATGGACTTTCCATGCAGCATTGCTCGAGCCATTTCTTGCAATGTCCTATTCTTCCTTTCGACAACTCCATTTTGCTGCGATGTCTTAGGTGCTGAGAATTCGTGAATGATACCATGTTTTTGACAAAATTTGTTAAATACATCATTCTCGAATTCTTTTCCATGATCGCTTCTGATTCGCTCAATGCAACCTTTAGTATTTTTCAATTGGAGAAACAGGAAATGAAACAGCTCAAACGTTTCAGATTTTTCTCTCAGAAATTTTACCCAAGTGTATCGAGAAAAATCATCTACGATGACAAAGATATATCTTTTTCCTCCGAAACTCTCTGTTCTCATTGGACCCATCAAGTCCATATGCACCAGTTCCAGGATTTTTTCAGTCTTCACTTCGGGCATTCGTTTATGATGGACTTTGACTTGCTTACCTAGCTGACAAGGTTTACACATTTCTGACTTGTCTAACTTTAGCTTAGACATACCTCTTACTGCTGCAGGGTCAGACAGTTTCACCAAGGATCTGTAGTTTGCGTGTCCTAGTCGCTGATGCCACAGTGATAGTACATCGTCTGTTGCTTTAAAACACACTTTCTCTTCAGTCCACACGTAACAGTTATTTGAGGACCGTGACCCTGTAGGCACACATTTATTATCAGAATTCATCACTAAACATTCTTTGTTAGTGAATTTAACCTGGTGATGACTGTCACAAAGTTGGCTGATGCTAATCAAATTTGCCGTTAGACCCGCAACAAATTGAACATTTGTCAAAGCTGGTTGTCCAGGTGACTTGAGATCTCCTCTGCCAAGAATTTTTCCTTTGTTCCCATCTCTGAACACTACACTCCCTGCATTCTTAATTTCAACAAAATTTGAGAGTAGTTCTTTATTACCTGTCATGTGTCTCGAACATCCACTGTCAAAGTACCAGGTATTAGACTTTTCATTTTGGGCAGAAATGTATGCAACATTGCAGTATAACTCACTTTTCTTTACCTAGATTTGTTTTACATTTGATGACTTACCTGCATCATACCTGTGTTTCTTGTAGCACGTGCATTGCTTATGACCCTTAATTCCACAGAAGTAACTGACAACTGAGTTCCTCTTTCTATTCTTACCATAATGTGTTCTCCAATGGTTATGTCTGTGGTTCTGTGTTGATACATTTCTTCTCTGATTGTAATGTTGATAGGATTTCTGATATTGTCCTCTAGGTCTGTAATCAGCAGCGTGATCTATCCAATTTCTTCTTCTGTCAGAATTTTGTCTGCTCTGGCTTTTATTCGGAGTACCATGAGTTAGTTGTCTTTCTTTCCATTTCAGGCTTTCTTTCCGATCTCCTCCAGAAACAAACTTGTTTTCCATCTTGCTTGTATTCCCTGTATAGCCGATTCCATGATTGTCACATTTCATTTTTCTAATAGAAAGCAAGTGATCCAATTTGTCAGTACCATTTGACAGCATCTTCAGTTGTTTGTTTGTCTCCTCTAGCTACCTTTTGACGAAGTGCACTTCTTCTTCTTTAGCCACTACTTCTTTCTTCATATTCTGAATATGAGCTTCCAGATTCTCATTTTCCTTGATCAGTTGAACATTCAATTCTCCCATCCTAATCCACTCATTATATATCATCTCTACATCAACTTCATCTTCTTCTTCAAATTGATCTTTTTCACTTTCTTTATCGTCCTCATCAATAATGCCAATTAAGGCAACAAAGCTCGACTGTTCTTCTTCAGACTCTTCTCTGGATTCAGAACTGGATTCACTAAGCATGATTAGTGATTTTCCTTTTAC
>CM071872.1:23409281-23432222 GCA_036759665.1 Gynandropsis gynandra | reverse complement strand
ACCAATGGGACCAATGTGACCTATGCGACCAATGGGACCAATGCGACCTATGCGACCAATGGGACCAATGCGACCTATGCGACCCATGCGACCCATGCGACCTATTATCCCAATGCGACCAATGGGACCAATGCGACCTATGCGACCCATGCGACCATTTGACTTTAGCGACCCAGTGACACATGCGACATATGAAACCCATGCGACTCTAACGACCCTGCGGCTTATGCGACCCTACGACTCTAACGACCCTACGGCTTATGCGACCCTACGACTTATATGTCTCGATGGAAATTGACACTCAAATGACCTTTTCACTAAATATTACTTACTTGGTGGAACTCCATCAGGAGCAAGGTTTCTTGACACTGGATTTGGACGTCGAAGGAATTCAAAAGCAAAATCACCAACAGTGTCGGAAGATTGGGTTTCGGTGATCGCAACTTTCTCGGCAGCCTTTGATTTTGGATTAGGCACATGAATCCCGACATCCCTTAGAAGGTCTCTTACGGCGTTGATGATTCTCTTCTCCGACTTCCTTATTTCCCCTATTAATTTCTTCTCCAGTGTCAGAGGGACTGCAGCATCAGCATCAGCATCACTCACGCACTCCTTCCTCTTAGTCCCTTTTTCCTGCAAAATGACCAATTACGAATACATTATACTTCTACCGACCTAAGCGACCCATGCGACCCAACCGACCCATGCGACTCAACCGACCCGTGCGACCCTCAACCGACGTGTGCGACCCATGCGACTCAAACGACCCTCATACACTCCGCGACACTCAAACGACCATTGCGACCTAACCGACTCACTGACACTGACACTCACCCGTTTCAAATCAATAAACTGAGTCTAAGATGGTCATGAAACTACTGCGACCCTTGCTACTCAACCGACTCACGGAGTCGAAGATGTTCATGCAACTCCTGCGACCCTTGCGACCTAACCGACTCACTGACACTGACACTCACCCGTTTCAAATCAATAAACTGAGTCTAAGATGGTCATGACACTACTGCGACCCTTGCTACTCAACCGACTCACGGAGTCGAAGATGTTCATGCAACTCCTGCGACCCTTGCGACCCTTGCGACCTAACCGACTCACTGACACTGACACCCATTTCAAATCAATAAACCATTTTGTGACTCGAAAGCTTGCAAAACCCTAGAAATCGAACTACTTACACTTATTGACGCCATTGAAGATTGACTCGTGCTCTCTTCGTGCTCTCTTCGCCAGTTTCCTTCTCGCCAACTTCAAATCGTTCGCCAACTTCAAATCGTTCCCTCTCAAGTTCGAAATCACTTATTTCTTTCTTGCTATCAACTTTTAAACAGGTTTCACGGCGAAAAACTGTTCGGATTTCTTAGTTTTCGGCAGTTTTTCACGTCGAAAAACTGCCGAACTTCCATTTTTCTACGTTCGAACGTTAAGGGCAAATTTGTCTTTTCCTCAGTTTTTATTTTTCGGATTTAATAATTATTTTGGGGAAGGGTATTTTTGAAGTGATTTAGCCCTTTGAGGGTATTTCTGATATTCCGCCATCTCTCACAGTTCCATTTTCAGGTGATTCTATTTTTCCCGCATTTTCTGATTTCTCTTTCATTTTGTTAACATCTAGGTTTTGATCTGTCTAATTTCTTAATTTGTTTGCTTCTACCGTGGTTTGCTTTGCGTCTCTGGTTTTGGTGCTTTTGTTGTTGCTGGTGTTAGCGAAGAACATTTAATCTTTGAGAATGCTCTAATGCTAGGTTATCTTCATCTCCGAGAACACATTATCACTTCACTTTTGGTTTTTTTTCGTTGCTTGTGTTTGTTGCATTTGACCTCTTCGGTGATGCAATTTTCAGGTTCTGCACGAACTGAGGAGAAGATTTGGACAATTTTGGGAAACAACTTCTCTATTTCAATTGGTGATTGTCGGTATTATTTAAGGTGATGTTGGAGTTTGATTTTCTGGATTTTGGTTCCTTATTTTATTTTGTGTTTTTCTTGATCTTAGAATCATGACAAGGGCATACTCCTTTACATGGTAGAGCATACTACTAGATGATGTAGTGTTTGGGTGTAAGTCTATGGATTCTCGTACGGCATGTGAGCTTTTCAAGCTATTGGATACGTATCTCATACGAGTAAGGTAATCACATTTCCATATAGCTATACCATGTAGTAATTTGTTGAGAAACATCGTTTTCTGTCTTGGTTTGTGTCTTTGAGATTTGTTTGCTGTCTTTAGACCACTGTCTTCAATACCTTATGGATGAGAATCTATGTAACTTAAGTGTCAGTTGATGTAATGAATGCTATTATCCTTCTGGACCATGAATTCGTGTCTTTTGGCTTAATCAAGGATGGAAAGACCGTGGACACACTGGAGGGTGCAGATCCATCCAGTTTAGCGAATAAAGTTGCCAATGTTGCTGGTTCTATGACTTCTGCAGAGCCTGCTGCTCCTGCAAGCCTTAGATTGGCTGCAAGGCCAACAGTTCTTGAAACCGTAAAGGAGATTGCGAACGACACTAGCTTGTCGAAGGTGGAAAACCAGGCTAAGCCTGGGCTCTCTAATGCACTCAAAAACGCCTTGAACAGCTCATCAACTCTCACCCTGTCATGTTATTCATGAAAGGTACTGCTGAAGAGCCTAGGTGCGGTTTTAGTAGGAAGGTGGTTGACATTTTAAAAGAGGCGAAGGTCCAGTTTGGAAGTTTTGACATTTTTTCAAATGATGAAGTGCGTGAAAGTTTGAAGAAATTTTCAAATTGGCCGACATGCCCTCAGTTATACTGCAAAGGGGAGCTTCTGGGTGGCTCTGACATAGTGATAGCAATGCACGAGAGTGGTGAACTAGAAGAAGTTTTTAGAGATCATGGAATCAGTACAGTTACTACTGACTCAAAAAGGAAATCAGGATGGAGCTAGAAAGGGAGGGATCAGCTCAAATAGCATAGGCTTAAGTGAAGCCCTCCGATCTCGGCTTGAGGGTCTGATCAATTTGAACGCAGTTATGCTGTTCATGAAGAGAAAGCCAGAGCAATCAAAATGCAGCTTTTGTGGTAAGGCTGTTGAAATCCTCAAGCAAGAAAAGGTTGAGTTTGGGAGTTTTGACATACTTTTGGATGATAAAGTTCGACAAGGACTTAAGGTATATTTAAAATGGCCAAGTTACCCTCAGCTCTATATCAAGGGTGAGCTTATTCATGGATCAAACATTATGTTGGAGATGCAAAAGAGTGGTGAGCTTCAAAAGGTTTTGGCCGAGAAAGGGATTATCACAAACCAGAGCCTGGAAGATAGACTTAAGACATTGATGAACTCTAAAAAAGTGATGCTTTTCATGAAGGACACACCAAATTCTCCTAAATGTGGATTCAGCTCGGGTTTAATTTCCCTATCTCATACGAGAAGTTGTTGGAAACTTTTGTAAGTTTATGAATTCTTCTATATTTGTCTATGTTTTTTTGTACCTCATATCATGGACTTAGTCATGATGTTTTAGGGTTTAGATTAGATGATGTTATATCGTTCTCATCTTTCCTACTCAGAAAATGTGCCTTAAACAAATATGACAGTCTTGATTTAGTGATGGTAGATGGTTCGACTTTGTGTTTTTTCCTCTTATAGCATGGTATATAAGATGGTACAATGTTGCTATTATATTTGCTAGAGATCAGTAATCTGTTATGTTTTGTTGTCAAGATGATGTGTTTATGTTTGTTGTTTCCTATATATGATTTGTGACATGGAGTTGATATTATATTGCGATTTAATATGATTTATCAATTTTTTATGTTTATTGTAATTGATTTATCAATTTTTCAACTCCATATGTGGATCACTTTTCAAGAAGAATTGGTGGCACAGTGCTACAAGCAACAAACTACATCACGCCATGCTCTATAGCATTGGATTTTTGACAGTATATTTTGTCACATTTAAGGAACAATAATCATTTATATTGTTTAAATCAAGATTTATTAAAATTTTACTTCAATTATGTTCAACCAATATAATTTGCTTTTAATCCTTTTTTATCTTTTTTTAATAAATAGAATCTAAACAATTATACATAAATAATTTTTCGCGCTAAAAATATAAATAATTAAATATAAAATCTAATATTTAAATTAAAATTTACATAACGATAGCATAGACCGCGCACATGCCTTCACCTAGCTCCACCAATAATTTGAACTGAAACATTAAAAAGATATATATTTAAATTCTTTGATATATTCAAATAAAGAAGATCAGATACAAATTAACGTTTTGACATTTGGTAATAACAAATGACTTATATCTTTTTTAAAACATGATAACAATCTTCAAATGAAGATTCATAAACCATGTAATATAAATGTTTAGAATGTCAGACGATATTAGATATAACCTTTTATTATACACGTCAATTTTTTAGAAATTTAAAATATTTATATACATGTTTCGTTGCATTTTATATCATTTAAATCTTCATTTAAAGTCGATCATAATCTATTCTCCCAATGTTGATCATCATCAAAATCTTTGAAAGTTTATAGGATATAAGAATTGAAAGACAAATAAAACAATTATAACGAGTTGATAATGAACATAAAATTTTATTGAATTCATATAAAAATTAATCACACGTTGCCCCTTCCACTCTTATATTGAGATATCAAACTTTTAGAAACCCAAAATGTCAGGTAAAATGAAATGTTTTTATTTTCCAATGAAAATAAAAATATTTGATTTTTATTATAAAATAATAATATTATGTGAATGTCTTTTGAGTTTTCCAACTCTTCATATTCTCTATTTACTCTCCCACTTTATTTCTATTTAATTCTATGAATTATGACTACCTTATCTCTTAATCTATTTGTTTGTCTCTTCATCTATCCTTGTAAGCCTATAAATAGAGGCAATTTCATTTGTAAATGTACACTTGAGAAATCTTCTTGAATAAAGAATTATCTTGCTCTACCTCTTGCTCTCTCATCTTACATATTGTTCAAGTATATTTTGCAACACGTTATCAGCACGAGGCTCTGTTTTTCTTTCAATCTTTCGAGGTTTTTTTTCTCTTAATCATTACAATTTTTTCAATATTATAGTAAGATCGAAATAACTAAGTATGCTCTACACTCGCCATTTATATGGATCTTGTGTATCAGAAAAGTTATAATTTGATCTGATATTTTTCAAATCGTTTACATTTTTTATATATATGTGTATATATATACATATATATTTAGTGTTTAATTAGGAACTTAATTATGTGACCTTTACACGCTAGAAGGTGGTCTTGATTCATTCCCTATATCAATTAGTGGATCCTTTTTCTTTTATTATTAAAACTCGGATTATATCTGATTGATATATATATATATATGGGGTACGATGAAGCTAAAAATACTAATTTGTAAACTATCCACGTATAGCTATTATTTGACATAATATGTAAGGTAGAAAATAAATGCAAAATTTAAATATTTTAATAACGGTTCTTTTTGAATTGAATGAATAAATGCAAAATTTAAATATTTTAATAACGGTTCTTTTTGAAACAAAAGTAGAAACGGACATCTAAGCAATTAAAATATTAATTATCATCATTAATGTAATTAATTACTTTTTTTTGAAAAAAAAAACCAGAAAAATTATGATATATTTTTTCTTTTTCAATTAATTAGTCATTTCAATCTTTCGAGCATCAACATGTCAAACCTTGTGAAACTAGAGTTTGAGGCTCTCGACATATCCGGCAAAACTATTTGTCATGGGTATTAGATGCGGAAATACATTTGGATGCAAAAGGTCTCAAAGAGACCATTGGTGTTCCGAATAAATCTTCGAATCAAGATAAGGCAAAAGCCATGATATTTCTCCGTCATCATCTTCATGACGGATTGAAAATTGAATACCTCACGGTTAAAGATCCTGCAGATCTTTGGAAATCATTGAAAGAGAGGTATGATCATAAAAAAAAACCGTGATCCTTCCAAAATCTCGAAAAATCATGAATCTCGTTCCACTGTTCTGCTCCATTCCCTAAAACGAATGTCGTAGCATTTAACAATTATCGTGGATGTGGATGAGGAAAAGGTAGAGGTTATTCCCACAGTGGACTAATCAATTACAATGCTAAAAATCGAAAATGAGAGAATAATAATGGAGGCAAGAGTAAGAAAAGTATTTGCCACCGATGTGGGATGCATGGATATTTGGACGCGTACTTGTCATACTCCTAAGCATTTTGTAAACATCTACCAAGAGTCATTGAAAAATAAAGGAAATGATGTTGAATCTAATTTCGTTGTCAATGACCTCCAACAAGATTATTGAAGGATTGGATGACTCCAACAAATTTATGGAAAACATAGATGATCTGATGTCCCTTGACATTGTCCATTTCCTTATCCATCCTGAAGATGGAAATGATCAGAATTGATCAAGAAGTTTAATTTTTTATTTATTTCAATATTATGAATTATGTTTCTTTTCTAAGTAATGTTGGTTTTATTTTAGTTCTCTTTATTTAAATAAAGTTTATGCAATAATATATGTTTCTTTTTATTTTTTATTTTATGTCTATTTATTCATATTTTTTATTATATAGATTTTGGAATATGAATCAATTGAAGATCCAAGATAAAGATTTATGTCTCGCAGACAGTGCTACTACACATACCATTCTAAAAGAAAAGAAATATTTTTCAAACTTAAGAAATGATAAAGCATATGTCAATACCATATCAGGATGTGCAAAAATTGTTGAGGGCTCCGGAAGAGCAATTTTTGCGATGCCAAATGGCACAAAGTTTATCATTTACAATGCCTTGTACTCTCCAAAGTCTTCAAAAAATTTGTTAAGTTTCAAGGATATTCGTATTAATGGATATCACATTGAAACTATGAATGAAAAAGGCATTGAGTATCTTTGTATTACCTCAACTATAATGGGTAAAAGGTGTGTGTTAGAAAAGTTACATGCTTTATCATCTGGTTTATATTACACATCTATTGAGATGATTGAAGCATATAATACAGTAAACCCGAAGTTTACTGATGTTGTAAATCATTTCAAAGTTTGGCACGACCGGTTAGGCCATCCCGGTTCAACGATGATGCGAAAAATTATTGAAAATTCATGTGGTCATTCATTGAAAAACCAGAAGATTTTTCAAACCAATGAATTTTCTTGTGTTGATTGCTCAAAGGGAAAACTAATAACAAGGCCCTCATCAGCAAAAATAAGAAATGAATCATTATCATTTCTAGAAAGAATTCACGGTGATATATGTGGCCCGATTCATCCACCGTGTGGATCATTTCGATATTTCATGGTATTAATTGATGCTTCAACAAGATGGTCACACGTGTGCTTATTATCATCTCGTAATTTGGCTTTTGCGAGATTACTTGCACAAATAATACGATTACGGGCACATTTTCCTGATCATCCGATTAAAACAATTCGTCTTGATAATGCCGGTGAATTCATGTCTCAGTCTTTTGTGACTTATTGTATGTCGATTGGTATACGAGTAGAACATCCTGTAGCATATGTTCATACTCAAAATGGTCTAGCAGAATCATTTATAAAACGAATTCAATGGATTGCAAGACCAATACTTATGAAATCCAATCTTCCCATTTGGGCTTGGGGTCATGCTGTTTTACATGCAGCACAACTTATACGCATTCGGCCAACTAGTTATCATGATAATTCCCCTTTGCAATTGGTTTATGGTCAGGAACCAAATATTTCTCATTTGAGGATTTTCGGATGTGCGGTATATGTCCCAATTAATCCACCACAACGAACAAAAATGGGACCTCAAAGGAGAATGGGAATATATGTTGGGTATGAATCTCCGTCAATAATAAAATATATTGAACCAATGACTGGAGATATTTTCACTGCAAGATTTGCAGATTGTCATTTTGATGAATCATTATTCCCAACATTAGGGGAAAGTAACAAACATTTGGAGAAAGAGATATCATGGAATGTATCATCACTGACAAATTTAGATCCTCGAACAAAAGAAAGTGATTTAGAAGTTCAAAGGATAATCCATTTACAAGGTATTGCGAATCAATTGCCAGACGCATTCGCTGACCCAAAAAAAAAGTCACAAAATCTCATATTCCAGCTGTGAATGCTCCAATTAAAATACATGTCCCAGAAGGACAACCTATAATTGCTAGTGAGTCTAAGGTGCGCATGAAGCGTGGTAGACCACTTGGTTCCAAAGATAAACTTCCTCGAAATGGCATGCATTTTCCATCGAAACTACAATCAAAATTTACAATTTATAAAAGAGTTCATGAATAGAAACCAAAAAATCAAAAGTAAAAGAAACAAAACCTTAGAAACCACAATCAAAACCAAATTAATTGCGATTGTGGACCTCATTTTTTGTGTCGTAGATAGAGTTGGGCAAATTTTGTAGAGTTTCCTTGAACATGTAAAAGAGATCCTATTTGGTAGTGATTTTGTCCGTGGATTCTGAAAGTAGCTATCAAAGCGAAACACAGCTCCAACTCGAAATCAAATGGCATGCATTTTCCATCGAAACTACAATCAAAATTTACAATTTATAAAAGAGTTCATGAATAGAAACCAAAAAATCAAAAGTAAAAGAAACAAAACCTTAGAAACCACAATCAAAACCAAATTAATTGCGATTGTGGACCTCATTTTTTGTGTCGTAGATAGAGTTGGGTAAATTTCGTAGAGTTTCCTTGAACATGTAAAAGAGATCCTATTTGGTAGTGATTTTGTCCGTGGATTCTGAAAGTATAAGGACCTTAGAGGTTGCAGAATGGTCGATTTTTTCACCAATTGATGTAAATGTCAAAATAGAATTATAAGCCCTGATGTTTGTCTAAAGGGCAAAGGAATTGCTATATAGATCTTCTGAGAGAACATGTGGTTCTGAAACTTTTAGTTATTAATAATATATTAATATCTGTTTAAGTATAATAAATTTATAAACATTTTAAATATTTATATTTGCATAATATATTTATGAATAATATATTAATATTTAATTAAGTATAATAAATTTAAAAACATTTTAAAGATTTATATTTGCATAATATATATCGATTTTTTCTATTTTTATGTAAAGATTTTATAGATATTAATAAGATATTAAAAGAGATATTTAAAAATTTTAAGTCATTTAATTATATTAATGATCAATATAATTATAATCAATAAAAAAATTAGTTTAAAAAAAAAAAGACTTGCTTAGGTGGCTTCACCACAAACATTCTTTTGAAAGAACTTTTATATATATAATTTTATTTAAATATATAGTTATGAATAATATATTTATATTTGATTAAGTATTAATATGTAATTAAGTCTTTTTTTAACTAATTTAATAAGATATTTAAAAATTTAAGTCATTTAATTACATTAATGATCAATATAATTATATTCAATAAAAAATTAGGTTAAAAAAAAGACTTACTCACTATAAACCTTCTTTTGCAAGAACTTTTATATATAATTTTTATTTAAATATATAGTTATGAATAATATATTAATATTTGATTAAGTATAATAAATTTAAAAACATTTTAAATATTTGTATTTGTATAATATATATAGATTTTTTCTATTTTATGTAAAGATTTTATAGATATTAATAAGATAATAAAAGAGATATTTAAAAATTTTAAGTCATTTAATTACATTAATGATCAATATAATTATATTCAATAAAAAAATTAGTTTTAAAAAAAGACTTGCTTAGGTGACTTCACCACAAGCATTCTTTTGCAAGAACTTTTATATATATAATTTGAAACCACACCAAACCACCATACATCCAATATCTTTAACTAACATTTTGCTAGAGAAATAATTGCTATAAAGACTGTTACAATTATATTCAATAATATGCATTAAAGCCAAATTTAAGATTACATTTATTATTAGAAATAATATTTTTACTATGAAAAGCAATACGTATAAATCAAAGTTTGTCACAAAATAGCTACCCTTTAATCTCCCATGTAAATTAATTGTATTATAAAATAATAATATTATGTGAATGTCTTTTGAGTTTTCCAACTCTTCATATTCTCTATTTACTCTCCCACTTTATTTCTATTTAATTCTATGAATTATGACTACCTTATCTCTTAATCTATTTGTTTGTCTCTTCATCTATCCTTGTAAGCCTATAAATAGAGGCAATTTCATTTGTAAATGTACACTTGAGAAATCTTCTTGAATAAAGAATTATCTTGCTCTACCTCTTGCTCTCTCATCTTACATATTGTTCAAGTTTATTTTGCAACAATTTTCAATTTATCAACTTTTTACCTGACATTTGTTTTCAATATGCTATCATAATAGTATTTTTATAATTGGAACTTCATTCTCAGATTAAAAAAATGTTGTCATTTTGTACAAAAAGATACTATACGTGTGAACTACATTTTACATTAAAATAACCTCTTTTGCATATTAATATTAAATAATTTTATAATTGCAATTAATATTTTATAATGACATCACGCTATCATTTTGATATACTATCATTTTGATATACTATCATTTGATGTAACATTGTCAACATTAATGAAACAAATTTTATCCATATGATATCTATAATTGATGTAACATTGTCAACATTAATGAAACAAACAGAGAAGCAGACACAAAAGCATATGATAATATTTTACTAGCCAAATGCCAACTTTCATCAACATCAACATAGTATCCATATGTATCATCCAAATATAAAGTGTACTTTAATAATATTAAGGACTGAAATTACAAATTTATAATATGCTCCAAAATAAAAATTTAAAATTTGAGAATGAAAACTTCTATAATTCAAAAATTTAATATTTCATTTCGAAAAGTGGTAAAAGTTTATGATTTAATCTGAAAATATAACAGTTTATAAATTTATTTTGAAATTTGAATAATATGTTGAACTAGTATATGAACAAGATGGACCAGTTATATTACGGTAGAATCATGGATAAATTCTTCAAAACTTACTTCAAATAGAGAAACGAGAGCACTTGAGTTGAATGAACCGGAAAATCATACAAGGGGACAAAGAAATATTGATGAAAGATTATCGCTTTCTTTCAGCTTCGATTGAAACTCATTGATGAAAAATATACTAACAAACAGATTGAACAAACCCGAGAAATGTGTTTGAAATGTAAACAAAACCTGGAAGATCGAGCATGAGAGAAGGCGGAGAGATGTTTAGCCAGTGATGTTCTGAGATTTATTGAGGATAACACCTTCGTATTTGACTTGGAACCATTTCATAGCGTCTTCCTTTGTTACTCTGTGTTGGATCCCAACTCTGGCCTTGCATCTCCTGCGGCGAGCCACACGATAGCCTGGCCGCTCCAACACAACGTAGAAATCCATACCATATATACCGGTGGATGGATCATACCTAAGAACATTAAACCGCAAAGCAACAATGTTAGAATTCAATTCGATACAATTTAACAATTAAAGGAATGATAATCAACTCAATTCAGCTCTATCTGATGCCCAGCAAGCAAAATGCCAGTAGATTACAGCCTCCTTCATTATCAGTTAACATAGAACTAATGAACCTAGAAAGCATTATCCAAATTCCCAACTTTGTCGTAATTTAAAGCGTTGATTCAAAAGTAGAGGAATGGGTTCCACTCACTTGATACCGAGATCAATATGTTCCTGTATGCCAAATCCGAAACAGCCAGTGTCACTGAAATTCCTCCGGAGGAGTTCATACTCCTTCACCTTCAAACCACTCTCCAGAAGCTGCATTGCCTTCTCGCCTCTGACAGTAACATAGCACGCAATCTTCTCATTACGCCTGATGCCGAATGATCTCACCGTATACCTCGCTAACAAATTCAAACGATTTGTATACCAAAAGCACATTTAGAAAATCCTTTATGAATATCAAATTTAAAGGCTTGACTAAAATCGAGAGACTTACCCTTTGAAAAGACCGGGGTTTGGCCACTGAGTTGTTCCAACACCTAGAAACAAAGGAATAAAGAATTAAGATAAGAATTTTCAGATGCCCCAGTACGGAGCACCTCGACCTTCAACAGTATTTCCATTTTCTCGGGGAACAGACCTTGGCAGCACGAGTGAGACGATCGCCACTCTCACCAACGGAGATGTTAAGCACGAGCTTCTGAACCTTAATATCCCTCATGGGGTTCGACAACTTCTTCTCCGATGCCTGTGATTAACACCCAACATCAGCCCAAAAAAAGCGCAACTACAGCAATTTTCCGTAGCCTAACACTGATAATAATGAGGAATGCAGAGAGACAGAGAGAGAGAGAGAGAGAGAGAGAGACCATTGTCGTTGGTGTCAGGACGACCGAACGGGAGGGGAGAAGAGAGAGAGAGAAACGGAGATGATAAATCAATTAGGGTTTATGTTTTCCTGGAAGGAGAGGAGAGTAAATGACGCGGATACCCTCAGAGGCGAGTTCAGCAGATTTGGGTTTGAAATACATAAAGGTAGAGGGTTAAAAGGTAATTCTCTAAATTAAAAAAGAAAATGAAAAAATTTTCCGTTGCCGGGACTCGAACCCGGGTCTCTCGGGTGAGAGCCGAGTATCCTAACCAGCTAGACTACAACGGAATTGATTGAATCCGGAAAATTATAAATTATGACATTTTACTGATTGTTTTCGTTCGAACGACGATACTATTACTGATATTAGAGAAACTAATACATAAACTTCGCATGTCACAAGAATCAAATGAAAGTGAAATTTGCGCAAAGACCAATTTTGAACAGATCAAAACATGTTCACATGAAAGAACCAAGGCAAAACAAAGACGGTAATAAGACATGCCATGAGGATGTTACAACACGAAGGTCCTCCCTCACATCTTCTCCTACGGTTGAAGGATCCGTCTCCGTAGTTCATCAATCTTTCTTCGCTCCATTCCTCGATGAATCCATGGTTGCGCATACCCGTTATGTTTGTAGCTGTCTGACCGCAGATTTCACAAATTCTGGAAAAGAATCAGGTTACAGTTATCTGAATTTGTATCTGAATACGGTAGTACCACCAGGTCCATAAATAAAGGAAACATATGTTCTTCTCCTCTACTACAATATACAATTTATCCATGATTCTACTATACAATAAGAGGTGAGCATTCCTAGAATGTCATCAGCTTAGTTTAAATGACTTCAAAACCAAAAACGACCATTAGAGATACGTCCACTAGGTTCAAATGTTTGAAACATTCAAAATTTCAATCAACCGACTTCCACTGTCAGTGAACTTGGGACAAGCGTGGTAGGTAAACTTGACTGTGCCCATTAAAAGCATGGGTACCTAAAGATGTTAAAAGTAAAGGACGCCAAGTAAGAGAACCTTAGAAACTCGAGAACTAAAATAAATATGGGATTGGTATTACGGAAATGTAAATATTCTATGTATATTACATTAGTTAAGTTTCCTACTTAGATTAGGAAAATTGTTGAGGGTTTACTTTTCTTAAGCTTATGTAAGCTTTATATATACTTTTGTGCTTAATGAGAAAGACCAAGATTGGTTTTCTAAACCTTAGCATGGTATCAGAGCATCATTGACGGCTATATATCGTGTTCTTCAAACTTAATCTTCGGATTACTTTCACTTCTCTTCGATTACCCTGCAATACGTACGTCTCCTCCCTCTGTTGGGACTGTCGCCGCCCTTGGTACACAATCTAATACCGGCGTTGATGCGACAAGTTTTGCAGTCGGTTGTCAGGAGAAGACATCTTTGTTTTACCTTCATCCTGCCAACCATCCTGGTATGGTCCTATCAACCATCGAGTTAACCAAGGAAAATTATGATCGTTAGGCAGAAGCGATGCGCAATGCCCTCTTGTCGAAAAAGAAACTCATCTTTCTCGACGGGGAGGTGCAAGCTCCGGTACTCGGATCTGATAACTATGATAATTGGAGAGCGGTCAACTCCATGCTTATGGAATGGATTATGAACAAGATCTCGCGGTCTCTTTGTTCCTTATTTGCCTATGCCTCTACAACAAAGGATCTCTGGGAAAACATCAGGCGTCGCATGTCTCTTGGCAGTGATGCGAGGGTTTATTAGCTTCGTCAATCTATTGCCATGTGTCGTCAATATGGTATGTTTGTAAGTGATTACTATGGAAAATTGCAGGTTTTATGGTGTGAGTTAGCAAATTACAAACCTCCAAAGATCTGTCACTGTGGTGTTCTCACGGCTGAACTAGCCAAAGAACGTGAGGAGAAACTATATCAGTTTCTCATGGGTCTTGATTCCTCTCGGTTCGGCCATATTCAAACGAATATTTTGACAATGAAGCCCTCACCTGACCTTGACTCTTCGTTTGCAATTGTGGTTGATGCGGAACGACAATATGTTGTTCTACAAGAACAAGAAGAACAGATCCCAGCACTCAGCTTTGCGGTACAGGCTCAGACGGTTACTCGAGGAAGATAGAGCAAGCTTCGCAACCTGTCTCTGCTCTGTTCGCATTGTGGAAAAGCTGAACATATCATCGACAATTGCTTCATTCTTGACGGTTATCCTGATTGGTGGCCAGAAAACAGGCCTAAGAATCAAGGTTGAGGTCGTGGAGCACCAGCAGCGACTCCCACAACTCATGTAGCTGGTCGGGGCAAAGGACGTTCCTCTGCTAATTCTGCTCAGGCTTCGGGTGATTCCTCTGCAGCTCCATCTGCGTTTTCCGCCAACTCAGTCACAGCAGCTGATGTCAGCACTATTCCGGGACTCAACAACAACCAATACCACGCACTAATGATGCTTTTAAATGCTCAAAAGCATTCCTCTGATCCCGCTACCGGTAACTCGCATATCAACAACTTTATTATCGATTATGGTGCTTCTAATCACATGACATGAAATTACAATTTCTTGGTTAATATCCGAGACACCTCCCCGCATCTAGTGGATCTTCCTAATGGCTCGCAGACATCTTCCTATAGAATTGAAGATATTGTTATTACAGACAACTTTGTGCTTCAAGATGTCTTGTTCATTCCATCTCTTACCTGCACACTTGTCTCTGTCTCTACACTCCTCTGCCATATGTCATGTTTTGTTACAATAACTGATAAGCTTTATGTGATACAAGACCGTTCCACAAAGATCCTGATTGGAGCGGTGAGGAGTGTAACGGGGTTTACAAGTTCCGTGGAGTTCCTTCAGCACGTGTTTACTCGGTCTCAACCTCTACTTCGTCTAGTCTTTGGCACAAACACTTCGGTCACCCGTCTGACAAGTCTATTTCCTATTTATCTGCAATTCTCGGTTTGGTTCTTTCCATTTGAATTAAGAGAGGCCTTGTGATGTTTGTTTTATCTCTAAACAAACTCGATCTGTCTTTCCTGAAAGCAATAATAAAGCCAAAGTTCCTTTTGCACTTATTCATTGCGATGTTTGGGATCCATATCCCATCCCAACAAAGAACGTCGAACGATTCATTCTCACTATTTTAGATGACTTTACTTGTTTGACTTGGATCTATTTGCTTCGATCAAAGTCTAAAGTTGCCACAATACTACTGATATTTTGCTCCATGGTCTCACGACAATTTACTACAAATATGAAGGTTATACGCACAGATAATAGGACCAAGTTTTCTCCTCTTCGAGCGTATTTGTCTACACAAGGGATCCTTCATCAGACCTCGTGTGTGGATACTCCGCAGCAAAATGGACGTGTCGAACGGAAGCACATACATCTCTTGAATGCCGCTCGAGCATTGCGGTTTCAGGCTCAAATTGCTATAGAATATTAGGGAGACTGCATATTGACGACGGCGTTTCTCATCAATCAAATCCCGTCTGAGACTCTTGGTGGTAAATTTCCCAGTGATCTATTGTTCGGAAAATCTCCTCCATACTCACAATTAAAAGTGTTTGGTTGCCTTTGTTTCGTCCACACGAAGTCACGTGATAAGTTTGCTCAACGGAGTCGAAAATGTGTATTTCTTGGATATCTTGAGGGCAAAAAGGATTGGCGAGTTCTCGACCTTGAAACTCATGAATACATCTTCTCGCGGAACGTGGTCTTCGTCGAAGACGTTTTTCCATTCTCAGAATCAGGTGCCTCGCAGATCACATACACACCATCGGCGGATGGTTCTTTAAGGCCCTTGCCCTATGAGTTTGATGATTTTTTGGGGTTACTATGATATACCAGCTGCTTTGGATAGGGGGTTCTGATTTGTCTCTCTCTCAGACTGATTCTGATTTGGTTTCTGGGCCAATAGTTTCGCATGGTTCTCCTACACTTGCTCCGCCCTCTGTTCCTTCGGACACGCCCACATTGACTCCTGATTCAGCTCCCTCTGCTCCGTTAGAGACTACTGAAGTTTTGGGTAGAGGTCACCGAGTTAAACACAAATCGATTCGTTTAGAACCGTATGTTACCTACTGTATACGAAGCACAAACGCCGTTCACACGCCAAACCTGGACTCCTCGAAATTTTCAGGTATGTCTTATATCCCTTAGCTGATTATATCTCCTATGATCATTTTTCTCCGAGACATCGTGCTTTTTTAGCTGCTATTACAGATGTCACTGAGCCGCAAACTTACAAGGAAGCCAACCTCAACTCCAAGTGGCGCAAGGCCATGGATGAGGATTTGCAGGCTTTACAAAGCAATCGGACATAGGACTTGGTTGATCTTCCCATTGGCAAGCGGTCTATTGGATGCAAGTGGGTTTTCAAAATTAAACATAAGTCTGATGGTTCTATCGAGAGATACAAGGCTCATCTTGTCGTCATGGGTAATAATCAGAAAGAGGGCATTGATTGTAATGAGACGTTTGCTACAGTCGTTAAGATGACTACAGTTCGGACCTTTCTTGTTGTCACTGCTATTTGTGGTTGGGAAGTACATCAAATGGGCGTTCATAATGCATTTTTATATGGAGATTTGAAAGAAGAGGTTTATATGCGTCTTTCATACTTCAGACAACACTAAAGTTTTTCGTTTGAAGAAATCTCTATATGGTCTTCGTCAAGCACTGCGCTGTTGTTTTAAGAAACTCACCTAGGCATTGCTTCGGTTCGGCTTTACCCGATCGTACTCAGATTATTCTCTATTCACTTTTGTTCGAGGTCCAGTCGTATGCATGTTATCATTTATGTTGATGGACTTATTGGTCGGTGGCAACAGTCCTGCAGCTATTAGGCATTTCAACTCCTATTTGAATCAATGTTTCAATATGAAGGATTTGGGTACTCTGATGTATTTCTTTGGTATTAAAGTTGCACGCAGTGCTGATGGCATTTTTCTGTCTCAACGGAAGTATACCTTGGACATCATAGATGAATGTGGTTTAAGTGGCGCGAAACCTACTACTCTACCAATTGATCAGAATCATAGGTTGGCGTCTCAACGGAACCGTTCCTTGATGATACGGAAAAGTATAGATGTTTGGTTGGATGCTTGGTTTACGTATCTATTACTCAGTCAAAGTTGTTATATGTGGTACACATTCTTGCCCAATTTATGCATTCACCGAGAAAGGACCAACGGGAAGCGGCGTTGCGCATTGTGAAGTATCTTAAGGGTTGTCCTGGTCAAGGTGTCTTGTTACGATCGACCAGCTCCCTTCACATGCTCGCATATTGTGACTCAGATTGGGCAACATGTCCTATTCAACGTCGTTCTCTAACCGCGTATATCGTTTTTTTGGGCTCTTCTCCTATCTCTTGGAAGACTAAGAAACAAACCATGGCTTTTCGGTCCTCCGCAGAAGCAGAGTATAGAGCCATGGCCTTTACGTGTTGCAAAGTCAAATGGTTGCGTTCAATTCTCTCCACCTTAGGCGTCGACCATCCTGAGCCGGTTTATCTTCACTGTGACAACTAGGTTGCGCTTCATATAGCATCAAACCCCGTGTTCCATGAGCGTACTAAACACATTGAGGTTGATTGCCATTTCGTTCGGGATGAATGGAAAGATGGACGATTTTTTCTATCATATCTTTGTACTACCGAGCAACTAGCGAACATCTTCACCAAAGTTGTTAGTGGTTCGGTTTTCGATTACCTTCTTCGCAAGTTGGGTGTCCGCAATTTGCACAAGTCAACTTGAGGGGGAGTATTATGGAAATGTAAATATTTTATGTATATTACATTAGTTAAGTTTCCTACTTAGATTAGGAAAGCTGTTGAGGGTTTACTTTTCCTACGTTTATGTAAGCTTTGTATATATACTTTTGTGCTTAATGAGAAAGACCAATATTGGTTTCTGAAACTTAGCAATTGGCTTGGTGACTTTTGAACTCAAAGCCTCGAAGAGCACTAACTCTAGGTTTAAGTGCTTAGGAGAAACTGCGAATGAATTCTATGGATAACTCGTTGGGTGTAAAAAGAAATTACCTGTTCCCTTTGAGCTTGAACCAAGCTATTATAACATAATAAGAATGAGAGAAACAACTGAAATTACCTGTTCCCTTTGAGCTTGAACCAAGCTTCAGCGCAGTAAACATGTGCAATGCCAAGCTCGTCTTTACATCTGCAACCAATCTGGATCAAATCCATATTTACCGACTTGCCAGAAACTTTATCAGTAACTTCAGGTGATTGATCATAACTCAAGTGACAGATTCTACACACTCTTTTTCCATCACATTCTCCCCCACCACCACTATTACCACTCCTCAAATCAACCACATGCGACTCTGTAGCCTTTGTTTTCAGATTTCCTTCCACAACTGTCTCACTCTCTTCAATAACAGAAGCTGTCTCGCCTGCACTTACGAGAGAGACGTTCACCACAGCTTCCGGACGAAGACAATGAGACGAGTTGCCAATGCATATAGCATCGTCTTTGACAGCTCTTGCATCCTCTTGCCGGATGCCCTCCCCATTACCATCGTCCTCTGTCCCTTCTTCAGTTAATACCTTCTGTGAGACAGAATCACTGGTTTGTCCATTAACACCCGCATTGTCTTCTGAATCTAGCACTATCACAGCCTCAAGCACAGAATCACTCGAAGTCTCGCGAACTAAGGCCGATTTCGAATGATTTCCCGGGTTATCACAAGTCTCCGGATCCATTAATCCATATTCAAGAACCCACAAAATAGCAAATTGAAAAGCTTTCCTTCAAAAGACTTCCGAGTTACTAAGCCAGAACAAAAATAAAGCTATCTATGCAAAAACTGATTCCGACCAATCTTTTCCCCTGAAATTACAATTACTCGCGCCCTTCAACACACACGACGGCAAAAAAAGATCCAACAGAGAAAAACCAAACCTTTTCGTTATTTGGACACGAACCCAGAACCCAGAACCCAGATCCGATATCCGATGACTCCAGTTCCAAGCGTCAGATAATCTGGGAAGGTGAAAATCTCACATGGTTTTTCTTTTTCTTCCTGAAATTAGATTCGACGTGTCGTATCGAACATTGCGTATGATCTGAGGAATTGTGGAGGCGTTTACAGAGAAGATTTGTTTAGGGTGAAGAGAAAGAGTGGAACAAGTAAATAGTGAGAAAATTTCTAATCGAAACTTCGTGGTGATTAATATTTTCTTTAAATTTAGCAAGTAATCACTTCCAATTCGGAACTACAAACCCAAATGAGAAAGACTCGGGAAATTTCATTTCCATTTTTCTACTTTTTCTAAATGCATTAAAATCCAGAGAATTTTGCTATATTTTTATATAAATGTACAGATAACTATTTTTGTTATATAAATATACTGAAATTGGCTTTTTTTGCAAAATATGTTAAATTTCAAAATAAAAGATTATAGGAGCTCAGAATCTATACCAAAAATCCGCATCCAGATTTTCTATATGAAAATAATTGACTTTTTATATGACCTTACAAATGTAATGCGATAAATTTTTGTTTTGTGGAGACAGAAACATTGTTCTATATGGATGTGAATGATATAGATGACAAATTGTACGACCGATGATTCTTTTCCGTCCCGATGATATAAGAAAATAGTAGAATATAAATATTAAAATAAACGTAGAGTTATAATAAACACAATTGACGATATTGTTTAAAGAAAGAAACGAAGTAAAATAAAATATTTAAAATTTTATAAATGAAATTGTACTGTAAATATGTTAAACTGAATAATTATTATTCTATATCGATTATAATGTAAAAATGATCCATAATTTTAAAAAGACCATGGTTTTAGTAAAAGTATATGATATTGCAATTTTTATGTATTTAGGTAGAAATTTGGTAAAGATTTATATATTTTATATGATATTTTTCTATAAAAAAAACTTAGATACTTTATGTGGTCCAAAACTAATTGTTCAAAATGGATACAACGTTTTTTTATGGAGGTAAATAAAGGAGATGTCGACATGTTCCGAGGATTGACACGAAACTATTCAAATTTTAGCAACCATAAACAATATGTAATTAAGTTTTAACTTAAAATTATTTAAATTAATACACACGAAGTATGTGTTATTGAAAACTGAATGTAACACATTTTGAATTTTTACTAACTTAATTTCTTATTTGACAAGAAACCATAACTAAAATTCCAAATTATATGTTTTATTTATTTATAAATTATTTTTTGCGATTTCTTTGGATTTCAAAAATATTATTGGTATAAAGCAAAAATAGAATCAGAATAATTTGATAAATTTACATTTTTAAAACCGACGATATTATTTGGAGAATAAGTAACGAATTTTGTGTGGAGAAACACGAAGTCCACGTTTGTATACACTATCCTGGGTGATCCATCTGTCTCCACGACTTTGTTCCATTCCATTTAATTAATCGTGGACTCTTTATTTAATGCAATTTTCGGTTTTGTTAAAAAATAATAATTAATTGGTAAGTTTTTTTATAATAGAATTTAGAGATATATTATTTATCTGTTTTAACAAAACTATATACATTAATTTTTTTATTATAATAATCATTGTATTTAATAAAAAACAAAAAAAATACAAACTTGAATCCGGATTCTTAAATTGATATTTAGAGTTTAATAACGTGACACATTATTGATTTTCCCTATATAACATATATAGGCGGAATATTAGATATAACTTTCGTAGGGATAAAACGCTTCAAAAATACTCTTCCCTAAAATAATTATTTAATCGGAAAAAAAAATTGAAAAAAAGACAAATTTATCCTTAATTTTCGAACATGAAAAAACCTGCATTCTGCAGGTTTTCGACGTGAAAAACTGTCAAACCGTGTCAAAAGCAAGAAAGAACAAGTGATTTCGAACTTGAGAGGGATCTGTTCGAAGTTGGCAAGAAGGAAATGGCTAGAATCAGCAGCAATGGAGAAGAGAACACGGGTCAATATTCAATGGCGTCAATAAGTGTAAGTAGATCGATTTCTAGGGTTTTGCAGGTTGTCGAGTCCCAAAATGGTTTATTGATTTGAAATGGGTGTGAGTGTCAATGAGTCGGTTGAGTCTCAATGAGTCGGTTGAGTCGCAAGAGTCGATTGTCTCAGTGAGTCGGTTTGGGTCGCGATGGTTGGTTGAGCGTCGATTTCTAGGGTTTTGCAGGCTGTCGAGTCCTAGAATGGTTTATTGATTTGAAATGGGTGTATGAGTGTCAGTGAGTCTGTTGAGTCTCAATGAGTCGATTTGGGTCGCAAGCAATGGTCGCTTGAGCGTCGCAGGGAGTCTAAGGGTCGTTCGAGTCAGTTGTCTCAGTGAGTCGGTTTGGATCGCAATCGTCGCTTGAGCGTTGCAGGGGGTCTAAGGATCGTTTGAGTAGGTAGTCTGAGTTAGTCGGTTTGGGTCGCATGGGTCAGTTGAGTCGCATGGGTCGGTTGAGTCAAAGGGTCGGTTGAGTCGGATGGGTCCGTTGAGTCGCATGGGTCGGTTGAGTCACACGGGACGGTTGAGTCGAATAGGTCGCTTGAGTCGGTAGAAGTGTAATGTATGGTTTAATTAATTGGTCATTTTGCAGGTGGCCTCAAAGCCGAAGTTTGTGTATGAATTCACACACATGGACAGAATGTCAAAGATCACCACCAAGTGTTATCCTCACGAGACAATAACGAAGCTGAGAGGAATCTTAGATGAATACGAGTTGCATTACTTCGACAAGGAATCGCAATTTAAGCATTTATTCCATTTCCAATGTGACTCCACATTGACTAAGGTTCAAATGTCTATCCTCCTAAATCACTCCGTGATTGTACGGGACAAGAAGGAGTTGCGGTTCGTCTTAAACGGTGTTCCCATCCGGTACTCTATAGTGGAGCATGCACTAATTTCCGGATTGAACTGCAGACCATATCCCAAAGGATGGGAGTCCAAAAGGGGTGATACATTCAGGCGGAAGAATTCCGGCCATGGAAAGTGACCCACGCACAAATCATTGGAAAACTTGTGAAGACGGAGAATGACGAGGACCGGAAGAGGTTAGCAACTTTGTTGTTGTTGGCGCAAGTTATGGCTCACAAGCCTTTCATCAGACAACTCTATCAGCCATGATCTCATTGACATGGTTGATGACTTGGAATTTTGTGAATGCTTTCCATGGGGGCATTACTCATTCGAGAAGATTGTGGATACTTGCCGCAAGCACGTTAGCGGGGATTCACCGAAACCAAAATGGTAGTGGCGGTTTTTCACGTTAGCGGGGATTCACCGAAACCAAAATGGTATTGTGGCGGTTTCATGATCCCACTAATGGTAAGTTGTATATATTATTCGAATAACTTGAATTTTTTCGTACTTTTTGTATTCTTATCATTTTGTTTTAATGTTGCAGTTACTTCCTTTCGAAACCATCCTTAGTTTGAGCGGAAAGGGATGGTATGTTGATGTTATGGATGCGGATCCATCATGCCCAAGAATGTGCAAGAAGATGGTTAAATCCAGTATTAACGGCTGATCGGAGATTCTAAGGTAACAATTATACAAGGGTCACAAGGAAAACAAGGGTCACA
>CM071872.1:23407874-23409198 GCA_036759665.1 Gynandropsis gynandra | reverse complement strand
TGCCACGATCCCGATGTTCAGATATGGATGGAACATATTCGTAGAAATCTGAAGGGACTTTGTTGGGAGGACATCCGTGAGCAAGAACAGCTGACGCGAAAAGCAGTTTTCGGTGATCAAAAGAAGGGGAAAGGGAAGGGGACTAAGAGGAAAAAGAGCGTGGGAGAAAAAATGATAGAGCTTGAAGATGATGAACCTGATGCTGAAGGTGATGAAGAAAGAGATGGTGATGCTGAAGCTGAAGCTGAAAGAGAAGGCGATGATGAAGATGAAGTTGAAGGAAAAGAAGCTGCAGTCCGGCTGACACTGGAGCAGAAATTAGTGAAGGAAAAAAAGAAGCTGGAGAAAAGAATCATCAACGCTGTCAGAGATCTTCTAAGGGATGTCGGGTTTCATTTACCTAATACAAAAGCAGAGGCGACAAATCCCAAAGGTGCTGAAAAGGCAAAATCAAAATCTACCGAGATAGATGCGAGCACCGCAAACCAATCTTCCGACAGTGTTAGAGATGATGAATTCTTTCAACGTTCATATCCAATGCCTAACGAAGAGCCGGTTGAGTCAGAGTCTGAAAATTTCATATCCAGTGCCTAACGAAGAGCCGGTTGAGTTAGAGTCTGAAAATGTCTCTGGAGATGATTGAGAAGAGGATTTGGCAAATATTTCGAGATTAATTGAAAATATCGCATCTGCCGCCACCATTCCTCTAACTGGATACATTTCCAGAGAGGTTACTGCAGTCGTTACTCCTGATGAAGTTCCACCAAGTAAGTAATAAATAGTGAAAAAGTACATTTGAGTCAATTTCCATCGAGAGTCGGCAAGGGTCACAAGGGTCGCATGGGTCGTAAAAGACGCGTAAGTTGCACGGTCGTATAAGTAGAAGGGTCGCATCTAATGAATGAAGTAATTTTATGCAGATGGTCCAGTGGTTACTGTCGATGAAGTCGCTGACGAGGAACCTACAGTCGATCCTGTCGAAGAGGGCGCCCCTAAGGAGGTTCCTTCCGAGGAACCTACAATCGTTCCAGTCGAAGAGGGCGCCCCTAAAGAGGTTCCTTCCGAGGAACCTACAGTCGGTCCTGTCGAAGAGGACCCTCTAATGATAAGGAGGTCCCTCTGCGACCCTTGTCCGGCCCCCTCTAAGGGTAAGGAGGTTCAACCAAGTAAGTACGGTCTTTTGAGTCACAATGGTCACATTGGTCGCGTTGGTCTTATGGGTAGAATGGGTCACAAAAGGTCGAATGGGTTGTATGGGTCTGCATAGGTCACAAAAGGTCGAATGGGTCACAAAAGGCCGAATGGGTCATATGGGTGTCGAATG
>CM071872.1:23390374-23402874 GCA_036759665.1 Gynandropsis gynandra | reverse complement strand
TGCGACCCTTGTCCCTCTGTGACCCTTGGATCCATGCGACCCTTGGACCCGTGCGAGCCTTGTCCTTCTGCCACCCTTGTTCCTCGCGACCCTTGTTACAAGAATAGTAAATCCACAAAACAACGATACTAAACAATAATACTTCCTATTGAATCATTTTCAAATGAAAACCACCAAATACAAAACACAACTGAAAACCATCCAAATACAAAACACAACTGAAAAGCATCCAAATACAAAACACAAATGAAAACCATCCAAATACAAAACACAACCGAAAATCAAACACTGTTATTGTTAGGGAAAAACTGAAGGATAGGTATTGTTCCATTCTCATATAATTCGACTACGAGGGTACAACCAACGGTCTGTCGATGGTCGAGACAAAACTTTCTCCAACCCTTTCTGATAGAAGCGCCACTACGTTCCACGGGCCTTAGATCTTCCTCCCACGGCGTGGAGTATCCTAGCATCAGATATATCTTACATCGTCTATGGAAAAGACCGCTCGACCTTGCAAACCCTATCAGAAGTGTCCGCGACATCCGAAGAAAGGAATAAAAATCGTTAAAATCCTTACCATGAAAGGAATAAAACCGTATTGAAGTCACTTACCAATGCATCTGCGGCTAGATTCGAACGAGTGACTGGTACCACAGTTTCTCGTAAAATCCTGGCGAAGGTGACGTGAAGGACCATGTCACCTTCGTGAGTGAAAAGTATGTAATCCCCAATACTTAAGTCTAGGTCGTTGGAGAAATCTTTTCACCCATCAGTGAATCTGGAGCCATCCAACTTGACTTCCTATATTTTGTTAGACCCATTTGATTTAAGCGTTGCCATGTTTTTGTCCCTCGTGTTCCCGTATATAAAATCATCGAAGAATATCTTCGGGATGGCCTGTAACAAAAAATGAAAAAACAAGTCAAATCTTTACATTCTCTACATGTAACATACCGATAGAGAGAGACTGATGAAGAAGATTACAATGTAGTTCTCTTCTAGATAGCGCGGAAAAATCTCTCTGAAGAAAGAAGGGAAATGTAACATTTTCGGAAAAATTAATGGAACGAGAGTTAGAGAGAAAGAGTTTGTGATCGTTATTGTAAAAAAGGAAACGACTGTAATTCGAAAATACATGACCTGGATATCGAATCGCCGTCAGATGGAATTCGAAAAGACATGACCTGCAGATGTTATTTTTTTAAAATTTTTCAAATATGATGAAAAGTTCGGCGGGAATTTTGGTGACGAAATTTTCGGCGGGTCGCATGGGTGACATGGTCACATATAAGGATCAATACATGCGAAATCGATAAATTTATGGGTTTATAATGACAAAACATCAAATTATCAAACTAATTAATGCCAATTGAGGGTCGCATGGGTCGCATGGCCGCATATAAGGATCAATATATGCGAAATCCACGAATTTACGGATTAACAATGATAAAATGTCAAAAAACAATCAAAACAATACATTTAAAACGTCAAACTAATTAATGCCAATTGAGGGTCGCATGTGTCGCATGGGTCGCATGGTCGCATATAAGGATCAATATATGCGAAATCCACGAATTTACGGATTAACAATGATAAAATGTCAAAAAACAATCAAAACAATACATTTAAAACGTCAAACTAATTAATGCCAATTGAGGGTCGCATTGGTCGCATGGTCGCATATAAGGATCAATATATGCGAAAATCCACGAATTTACGGATTAAAAATGATAAAATGTCAAAAAACAATCAAAACAGTACATTTAAAACGTCAAACTAATCAATGCCAATTGAGGGTCGCATGGGTCGCATTGGTCGCACGGTCACAATACATGCGAAATCGACGAATTTACGGGTTTATAATGATAAATGTAAAAGACCAATCAAAACACGTCAATCAATGGTTAAAACAGATTATGACCCATGTGTCCCTAATTGAGTTGTGTATAACCAATGACTGTGCTACAAAAGCAATAGTAGTGTTTTAAGAACTCGTCAGATGAGTTTGACAAAATTTCAAAAAATACATTCAAGATTTTTTTCAAATGTCGATATTATTTATATTATTGTCTATATTGATTCTAAATTAGACGTATACAACTCAAATATATTGATAATGACATATTGATTATATTATTGTCTATATTGATCCTAAATCGATAATGGCATATTGATAATGGCATGGGTCGTATGTATGGTCGCATATAATGATCGATACATACGAAATCTTCGAATTTACGGATTAACAATGATAAAATGTCGGATGGGTTCTAATTTAATCCAATTGAGGAACGCATTGGTCGCATGAGTCATATTTGTTCGCATGAGGTCGCATTGGTCGCATGAGTCATATTTGTTCGCATGAGGTCAAATGAGTCGGATGAGTTCAAATTAATCAAATTGAGGGTCGCATGGGTCGGATTATAATGAAGAATTTATCGAATTATAAGGATGAAAGTCCCAAAAGGTTTAATCAAAATAATAAAAATAATATAGTATTACACAATTACTAACTAACAAACCTTTCTTTTTTTTTAAGTCGGCGTTGTCTCGGTTGTCACGTTCCAAACACTGCCAGTGATCATGGCTTTTGAAGATGGGGCTTGTAATAACGAAGAACACGGGGTTTGTGTCGACACAAATGGGTTTTGTATCGACGAAGAAGATGGGGTTTGGTTTGACGAAGCAGACGGGGTTTGTCTCGACGAAGATGGGGTACTTCTCCGAGCCTCACCGAGTCCAGGACAACGATTCTCTTTATGGCGATCAAATATCACAACGACATCACGTCCGTTCGGTATCACTTGTTTCAATCTTGACATAAACCACGTCCATGATTCGTCCTTCTCTCTGTCGACTATTCCCCATGCAAGAGGATATTGGTGATGTTCACCATCTTGCGCGGTCGCCACAATCAATGCTCCCTTGTACACTCCTGTCAGAAATGTCGCATCCACAACAACCACTTTACGCATGTATTTCCATCCCCTTATAGCCGCTCCGACCGCCATAAAAAGGTATTTGAAGCTTTTCTCAACATTGACGAGCTCAAGATTAGCGAAAGATGCGGGATTTCTTTGTGTAAACTGTGCAACCACCCTGGAAGCCTCCTATAATGTTCAAAGTCATTACCACGAATATCCTTTTGAGCACCGCATTTGCCTCTTAATGCCATCAAATACGATACATTGGCACCGTATTTTGCTTTTACACGAGCCATCAATTCTTTTGCTGGAGGTGTTTCATAATTTCCGACAAATTCCTCTTTCAAATAATCCTTAACCATTTGCGTTGTACCCTTTGTAGCTTCGGTCCGTTTAGATACATGTGAACAGTTATGAATGGGATGGTGTGTTCTCACACTAAACCGTTTGGAATTCGGGATTACTGCCACGCGTAATTTCCATTTACAACCATTTCCGCCAAACTTACATCGTACTTCCCACAACTTCGTATCAGATCTCAATGTTGTATATCTAAACAAACCTTCGATTGAACCCTTCCCTACAAATGCCTGTACATCCTTCTTGCTATCAAACTCTTGCCCAATTTTAAGATCCAATCCATCTTCGAACTCGAAGATATTATTTTCGCTATTGTGAACTACCATTTGCGAGTTGTTCTCACCATCACCATACTTATGCTCTGATGGCACATCAGAATCAACTTTATTACTGCCACAAACAACTCCATCAACTACCACATTCATGGCACACCCACCATCTTCTCTTAACCCGCTTGTATGTTCACTATCAGAATCATCCGAATCCAAAATATCTATTGTCTCCAGATTACTCTCAACTCTACTTTTGTTATCTGGACCTACAATAACACAGTCATCATAATCTACAACACCTCGATCCTCACCTTCTTTAGCAATGCTTCCAAAAGTAGGAATTAGAGGCTCAATTTCCCTCTTAATTTCGATTTCACAATTCACACTTGCCGATTCTATCTCCACATACAACAGTGGTCAAATTCCTCTTATGCGATCAAACATATAAAAAATAAGATGTTTGTCATTCATTAAATATGTCGGCTTCCTATTTTCACAAATATTGGGAAAATAGTTTAACTTCAACTTTGTTGTATTATTTCCCACCATCATCTCTGCGCATAACTCATCAATCAGTTGTTGGTATGTCAGACTAACCGGAGGACATAAGAAAAATACTCTCTGGTTTTTCTGAACTCTACCAACCCATTCAGATTCTCCATTTGGGTTTTTTCCCATTTACCATCATACAAAAAATAAATCAGTGTGATTTTCTCATCCACAGTATCCATTACACTTGTAACAAAAACATAAAAAGTGGGGTAAATTCTATGACCCACAGCGACCGCGCGACTCGATGAGACTCTGTGACCCAGTGCGACCGTGCGACCCTTGTACCCCTGTGACCCTTTGACCCCTCTACGACCCTTGTACCCCTTTGCGACCCTTGTACCAATGCGACCCTTGGACCCCTGCGACCCTTTCAACCCTTTTCGAACCCTTTCCCCTGCGACCCCTTTACCTCTGCGACCCTTGGACCCCTACGACCCTTGCAACCCTTGGACCCCTGCGATCCCTTTACCTCTGCGACCCTTGGACCACTGCGACCCTTGCGACCCTTGGACCCCTACGACCCTTGGACCCCTGCGACCCCTTTACCTCTGTGACCCTTTGCGACCCCTATCCCATGCGACCCTTGGACCCATGCGACCCTTTGAACCCTTTGCGACCCCTTTCCCATCCGACCCTTGTACCCACCTTTGCGATTGAACCCTTTGCGACCCCTGCGACCCTTTGACCCATGCGACCCTTTGAACCCTTTGCGACCCCTTTCCCATCCGACCCTTGTACCCATGCGACCCTTTGCGACCCCTTTACCCTTGGACCCCTGCGACGACCTTTGATCCCTTTGACCCCTCGATGAGACTCTGTGACCCAGTGCGACCGTACGACTCTGTGACCCACTCTGTCACCTTTTACATTGCAATAAATATGACTCGTTTAGACTCGTTTTCAATAATTGCAATAAACACAAGAGAAACACGAAAAACTCACTATACATACCTAGTTTTTCTACGGAACGTGCTTAATTGCAAGCTCCTTTGTTGACAACAAATGATTTCAACCTATTGTCAGCGATTCTGATGCCGATTTCAAGCTACTCTCGCGAATCTATTTTTATGTGGGGGAACAATAATTTTCACGCCACAGTAGAGAGAGAATTAGAGGTGCTCTGGAGGAGAGAGAAAAATTGTCGTCAAGGGTAATATGAGATTATCAATATTTTAAGGGTAGATTTGAAGTTGAAACTTTTTTTTTCAGCCAAGGGTATTTTTGTGAACTTTAGCCCTACAAGGGTATTTTTGAAATTCCCCCACATATATACCACCTCAATAATCCGTCACCCGAAAATAATTGATTTTTTATTATTTAATATTTGACTTACAAAAACGGAAAATGAAAATAATAATAATAATAATATTTTTTTTTAAATATTATTATGTTTTTCCCTCCCCTCCAAACTTCTCATCTTCTTCTTCCTCTAGTCTAACTGTTGTTCCCACATACAACAAGAGAAGACGATATGTCTTTACCTAAAGGATACATTCCTAAACAGGGAGAGCATTTTCCTTCCAATCATGTTTGTAAACTACATAAATCCCTTTATGGGTTGAAACAGGCATCTTGACAGTGGAATAAAAAATTTACTGCTGTATTATTACAATCTGGTTTTATAAAATCTTCATCAGATCATTCTTTGTTTCTAAAACATAATTCTGATAGTTTTATTGCGTTGTTGCTTTATGTTGATGACATTCTATTAATTAGTAATTTGGAATAAACTATATCATCTGTTAAACCTATATTAGACTCTTTTTTCTCAATTAGAGACTTAGGTTCAATATATTATTTTCTTGGTCTTGAAATTCTTCGGTCATCTAATGGCATTTGTATTAGTCAAAGGAAATTTACTCTTGAATTGTTACAAGACTTTGGCATGCTTGGTTGCAAACCATTACAACTTCCAATGGAAGCTAATTCTAAATTTTCTAAGAATGATGGTGATTTGCTTTCTAATCCAAAATATTATCGTAAATTACTTTGAAAACTCATCTATCTTACTGTCACTAGACCTGATATCTCTTTTGCCGTCAATAAACTTAGTCAATATATGCATTGCCCTACTGCTACTCATTTATCTGTCAGCTCAACGCATACTTCGTTACCTTAAAAATTCTCCGGGACAAGGTTTGTTTTACTCTTCCATAAATGATCTAAAACTTTCTGCATTTGCTGATGCCGATTGGGCATCCTGTTTAGATTCTAGGAGATCTGTAACTGGGTATTGTGTTTTTATTGGTTCTTCACTAATATCGTGGAAATCTAAGAAGCAAGTTACGATTTCACGAAGTATTGCTGAAGTCGAGTATAGGGCTATGACCAATGCAACCTACGAATTAACATGGTTAGTATCTCTTTTAAATGAACTGCACATAACTATTCATAAACCTGTTTTATTGTTCTGCGATAACATGGCTGCAATACACATTGCTAGCAATCCGGTTTATCATGAATGAACTAAACATATAGAAATTGATTGTCATGTAGTTAGAGAAAAGTTAAAATCTGGTTTTTTAAAGACTATGCATGTTAAAACTCATAACCAAATAGCTGATATTTTAACAAAACCACTTTCCACTTCACAATTTCAATTACTCATCTCCAAGATGGGAGTATAAAATCCATACTCCTCATCTTGAGGGGGAGTATTAAAACCTAACCATTGTTACTTTATTTTTCTTGAATTATTTCTTGTATTCTTGTATCATAATTGGTTCTTGTATTCTTGTAATTTTTCTTTTTGAATATAGGTATGTCTCTATAAATAATGTAAATGGATTGTTAATGAAGGTATTAATTTCACAAGAAAAAATATATTCTCTCTCTTCTCTCTTCTTTGACTAAGTCAAAATCCCTAAAGTTTCCTTCTCTTCCCTATTCTCTTTACACGAGCACACCATTCTTCTCATCTCTCCTTCTCTTCTCGTTCATGCAATAATCTCTTTTCTTCTCCTTCATGTTTGTTTTCTTCTTCAAATCGGGAAAGCTGAAACGACAAGGCCTGATCAGAGAAGGCAACGCTTGGAGACCATAGGAACAAATCCGAAGGACGAGGAAAAAGATGGCAATCTCGTAAATATCTCCCAAAGAAGCCAATCGTATAGAATCTCTTCTCGAACACCAACCCATTGTTAAGATGAGTGAGTGGCTGGTGGAGAAGGGAAGATATGAGTGCAAGCTCATGTACTTTGTTAGAACCATTATTTTTTTAGTCTTGCCATGGTGCGATGAGTCCTGGATCCTGCCATTTTCCTGAAAGTAATATGCCTCTTATGTAATATTTTAAGAGTCACGGGTTTAAGTTGTAATTATTAATAGTTTAATAATTATTTAAGAAACGAAAAATGAGTTTTCGTTATCAGAACACACAATCGAAACCCTAGCCGTAAAAAAGAAAAACGAAGAACAAAAACAGTTTTTCGTTCTTCCCGAATTCCGCATCAACGCAGAAAGCAGATCCGATCTCGGCGCGGATACGCGTAGAGGGCTTGCGATATCAAGTCTTGCATCCGAAAATCACACGTTCCACGCTACATGTATTACGAAATTGTTTCTAAATCTGTTCAATGTTGAAACCCCGAAAAACCAATCGCTAAACATGACTAGATCTCATATTCGGGTTGATAAAACACGTTTCCGCACCCAAATCAACCTACAGTGGTATCAGAGCGTCTGGTCGTCTATTTAGGATTAGTTTTTCGAATTTTTTTGTGAAAAATCGGACCGAAATTCGTGACTGGCAGCACGCGCTACGCGCGCGCGATGAACCGAACGCAACAGAAGGACAGCCGCACGGCCGAAACCCTAGCCGGCCGGACGAGGGTCGTCGATCACGGGCGAAGGGTTGGCCGTCGTGTCCAGAACCGGCGCATCACAACCTCTCATCGCGGAGGCCGAAAACGGCGAAGGTTCCGCGATGACGGTCGAGCGAATTCCAACGCTCGACGCGAAGCCTATGTGCGAAGAGAGAGGAAGCGTCGGAGCGGGTGAGGGGAGAGGTGAGGGCCCTGTCGCACTGCGCGGCGACGTGCACAACGGGATTTAGAGCGAATCGTGGCGAGAACGAGCGTGACTGCGAACGACGACGGGCAGAAAAAGGGTTTGAGGAACCCTAACGGTTCATTCGACTACCGTGGACGGTTCGCACTTCACTCCCGGAGCGGGCAACCGGCGACAGGGGCGGAGGCTAAAGGGGAGGCGGCGGTTAGGGTTATTACTAACCCTAACTTCCCTAACTCTAACCCTAACCCAAAAAATAAAAAATATTATTTTTGAATTAAAATTAAATAATTTTAATTTAAAAATTAATAATTGAGTTCTTAAACGATAAATTGTTTATCATTAGGCTTTTCCTTCATCGTAGACGTTTTGAATAGGTTCTCCTTTATATGGTACGACCTGACTACTAGGAGGTATGTAGTTCAAGAATTCGATTCGTACGTCTATGACATCAGATGTCTAGTGGGA
Source organism: Gynandropsis gynandra (assembly GCA_036759665.1). Taxonomy (NCBI): domain Eukaryota; kingdom Viridiplantae; phylum Streptophyta; class Magnoliopsida; order Brassicales; family Cleomaceae; genus Gynandropsis; species Gynandropsis gynandra. The sequence goes on along the minus strand of CM071872.1, from coordinate 23,394,287 downwards.
GGGATCAATTAGTTTTTGTAAACCCCTGGACTACCCAGGGGACATTAACTTAATTGTTATCCGATCATGAGCTGAAGGATGAACTCAACTATATCGATAGGAACGGTCTGACTACCAGGTGACTATGTGATATAGAGCCATATGAAATCAACCTGTTTAATATGCTTAAGAAACGACCTAACAACCAGAGGGCTTATGTATGATTAGTTCAGGAGATATTACTGAAAGAAATACGATTTCCGAATACTACTATAGTATTAATTAGTAAAATAATCATTTAGATCAAAGTCCATATCTATTTGATTAAATAAGTGTTCTAATAAATGCTGCAATTTTTCCTTCCAGATTTTCCGAAGAATGTCTTCAATTTCCCTACGTGCTATTCTCAATGTCCACAAGCTTGTTGGGGAAAATTTCGATGATTGATACCGCAACCTCAAGATCGTCCTCAAGCAGGAGAAGCTACTCGATACGATCGAGAATCCTATCAAGGAATCCCCTGCTTGCTTGGATAAAGCAAAAGGATGACATTGACACTATCAAGTGTATCATCATAGCCTCAATGAGTTTAGAACTCCAGCTCCAGCAAGAGGATATGGATCCTGTTGCTATCATTGCGCATCTTAAGAAGATGTACGGTGCACAGAGCAGAACGACAAGATATCAATTGTCGAAAGCTCTGTTCAAGTCGAGATTGTCTCTAAACTCTCTGGTGGGGCCCCATGTTCGTAATATGATCAGTCTTATTGAACAACTTGTGAAGCTGGGGTGCACACTGGGCAAAGAGTTATCTCAAGATCTGATCTTGCAGTCATTTCCTGAGACGTTCTCTCCGTTCATTGTTAACTTTAACATGAACAAGATGGACATGGATCTGCATGAGATGCTGAACCACCTAATTTACTATGAAAGTCAGTCAATGTCTGAGACGTCTAAGGGACTTAGTGCCGTAATGATGGTCGGCTCTTCTTCGAAGAAGGGCAAGGGCAACAAAAAGCCCAAGAAGAAGCTCCATGGGCCCAAGGGTGGTGTGACCATACCCAAGGGCAAAAAGGGCAAATCTGACCAAGCTGATGCTGAGTGCTTCTTTTGTAAGAAGAAGGGGCATTGGAAGCGAAATTGTAAGGAATACCTTACATCTCTCAAAAAGAAAGAGGGTAAGACCTACATGAAAAATGTTTTCATGATTTCTTTAACTACTATTGATTCTTATACTTGGGTATTGGATACCGATAGTAGTTTTAACATTTGCAATGTGTTGCAGGGGTTGAGGACCAATAAAAGGTTGAAAAATGGTGAAGTCAACCTACAAGTTGCGAATGGTGCAAACTAATAACACGTAATCCGTTGTAGTATTTAAATGATTCTTAGGTTTAGTTTTGTTTATATTTCTTGGACTTTACTGATTATTTGAGGATTTCATTTACCATTTCGTGTTTTGTATAGGAAACGAAGATATGAAGTAAAACACGAGTGATTACGACAATTCCACCCCGAAAACGTGATTGAATGACAAGATGTCTCATGTGCATGGCCACGGATCCAAAGCGAACACTCAAGCCTTGAGCGAAAGGAGCGGAAACAGCATTTGAAGTGTGCACGCTCAGGCTGAGAAGTGTGACCGCTTGGGCTACACTTGTGCAAATAGAACCAAAATCGCCGAGAGCAAGCCCGACTCGGGCTGATAGACTGTATGCATGGGCAAGAGTGCCCGCTCGGGCTGAACATGGTGCACGATCGGGCTGGATGTGTTGCACGCACGGGCTGACTTGTGCCCGAGCGGGTGAAGATTGTGCCCGCGCGGGTCCACCTTTTTCTCAACAACCTACCTTGAATTTTGAACGGCCTGAATTTAAAAGGAACAGAAGGGGGAAGCCAAGATCAGACTGGAAAAGGCAAGAGAACAAGGGGAACGAACCAGGCAAAGGAGAAGAGAGAGAGCACGGCCGAAGAGGGAGACTTCGGGGAACCGAAGGATTCGTCGGAAGTTACGCTCAGAGGATAGGGAAGATGAACATCTACTTCGTTGTTTGTTTGTTTTTCTATGTTTTCTGAGTAGTTCTCGTTGCTATGGGTTAGGGATGCCATTGCATTGGATCATTTAAGTTATTAATGCTTGATTTTGATTTTGTTCAATTGAATGGTTCGATTTGTGCGTAGTGCCTCATACGTTGTTGATTTCATGCTTGAATAAGACTAGATCTATTCTACTGAGATTAGGCACGTTTGATGGAGATTAGAGGTTCGTCTAGCCTTGGGAGAGTCAGATTTGAGTCTCGTGAATGAACTTTCGAATGAATTAGGTTAACGAGAATTTGGTCAATCGGTTAATCTATTTAGGAACGATAATAATCGAGGTAGAATTCCCATTGTTTTTAATGCATCTAGATGTTCCGCACTACATAGGGATATGAGTGTCGTTGATTTCCTAGATAGAGGATTTAGGCTTGAGAGAGTCATTTCCGTTTATAGAGGTCGAGTTCCCATCCGGCATTAGAGGTTGAATTCCCCATCGTTCTTCATGCATCTAGAAGTTCCGCACTACATAGGGATATGGGTGACGTTGATTTCCTAGGTAGGAGAATTAGGCTTACGCCAAGTCATTTATAGCATTAGGGGTAGAGTTCTGCGTCTAGGCGTTCCGCGCTACATCGAAAGATGAGCAATGTTGATTTCCTAGGTAGAGGATTAGATATTAGTTCTCCATCGGTTGATACAAACCGACTTCATGATCCTTAGAAACATCCATTGCATGTTCTGGTATTTCCGAAACCCATGGTACTCTATCTTTTTGAGTCTAGTGTCGTTATCCTTTATTATCTTTACTTTCCCGTTTCATAATCTTATATTGATCGATCTTCTTCTCGTGAATTCTTAGTTATAACGCTGCACTCAATCCCCAGAGTTCGACCCTTGTACTACACAAACCGTATACTTGCGGTAGAGTGGTCTTGGAAAAATTAAAACCTCTGATTCCACACATCACAAACGTTGCGACATTAGCTGTAGGATCGATTTCTCTTTGTATGCCTTCGGGCAAGACCTTGGTTTTAGAAGACTCTTACTATGTTTCGAAATTTGTTTCGAACATAATTTCCATTTCTATGTTAGATAGATGTGGTTATAAAACAATCTTCGGTAATAAAATTTGCTCTATTTTTTATAATGATGAATTATGTGCAAATGGTTATTTACATCAAAGCATCTATGTTTTACCCAATGCAAAAATTAATATGATTAACATGCAAATTTCTGGTTTGAAGAGAAAGAAAGATGATTCAGTAAATCAAACTTTCCTTTGGCATGTAGACTTGGTCATATAGGCGAGAAAATAATAAATAAGTTGCATCAAGAAGGTCTTCTTGGTCAATATGATTATGAATCATATACAACTTGTGAGTCTTGTCTCACTGGAAAAATGACCAAATCTCTGTTTACTGAATCGAAGATAGAGCTATTGAACTTCTAGGACTCATACATACAGATGTATGTGGACCTATAAGAGTTCAAGCCAGAGGAGGATATTCTTATTTCATAACTTTCACTGACGATATGTCTATATATGGATATGTGTATCTTATGAAATACAAGTCTGAATCTTTTGAAATATTCAAGAGATTTCGCAGTACAGTTGAGAAACAAACTGGAAAGACCATCAAGATAATGAGGCCTGACCGAGGTGGAGAATATCTGAGTCATGATTTTCTTGATTATCTAAGGCAAAATGGGATTTTGTCTCAGTGGACTTCTCCTGGAACACCGCAGCATAACGATGTATCCGAACGGAAAAATCGAACCTTATTAGATATGGTAAGATCCATGATGGGGTTCACTGATCTTCCAATGAACTTATGGGGCTATGCTTTAGAAGCAGCTGTCTATTTGCTAAACAAAGTTCCCACCAAAGCAGTCT
>CM071872.1:23339788-23378437 GCA_036759665.1 Gynandropsis gynandra | reverse complement strand
TTTCCTTCTCGCCAACTTCAAATCGTTCCCTCTCAAGTTCGAAATCACTTATTTCTTTCTTGCTATCAACTTTTAAACAGGTTTCACGGCGAAAAACTGTTCGGCTTTCTCGTTTTCGGTAGTTTTTCACGTCGAAAAACTGCTGAACTTCCATTTTCCACGTTTGAACATTAAGGGCAAATTTGTCTTTTCTTCAGTTTTTATTTTTCGGATTTAATAATTATTTTGGGGAAGGGTATTTTTGAAGTGGTTTAGCCCTATGAGGGTATTTCTGATATTCCGCCAGACGGATATATATATTTTATTTTTATTTAATGTAATTATAATATAAATATCTAATTCTAAATATTTATAAGTACTTAATTTTATAAAAAACATATAAATAAATAAAGTTTAGTATTTATAAAAAATATTTATAAGTATTAAATTCACAATATCAAAGTTACAATAATAAATAATATAAAACAAATAAAAATATAAAAAATGATTGACGAGTGAAGATGACGTTTGACCAAGATAAAGGTAACAACAATGATGAATGCGAGGGATGAAACCAATGATGGAAATGAGTCAAATATGAACTAAACGGTGAGAAATGCGACAACACATTAAAAACCGAAATCCAAAGTACCGGTGATTGACACGTTGACTTTGTTAATATTCATTTCGCTTTTGCTTAGTATATATATATGAAAAGTAAATCAATTTATAAAATGAAAAACAAATCAAACTAAAATTTAAAAAGAAAATCACAACTTTTTAAAATCTATTACTTATGCAATACATCTAATATATTTACCGATTATAGATGACTGATATTATATATAACTAGGGTCATATATAAATGTGGTTTTACTAGTGACTAAAAACATTTAGACAAAGCTCGCATACTTGCGTTACAAGTTACATCGGCAATTGCATATGGGGGTTTACTACAGTAATATTAACTTACGGGGTCAAATTTATAAGAAAGGGAGAATTAGTAAGATCCGGACGAATCTATATAAAGTTCAGGTTTTGACATTATCACACGTGTCATTTTATTTAAAAAACAAAAGGTTTATAAAATCATTCATTTGATATATCAAAAATATAATTAAAAATTTTAGCATTAATTAAAACGACAAAATATCAAAGATAATTTTTAGGGTATTTTAGGATTTTCTTGTTTCACGTAAACCGTCGAAAATCTAATAAAAAAAATGAAGAAAAACATATATATCTTTATTTTTATTAATGAAAACACATAAAGTTTAACATTTTTTTAGAACGGAATCTATTTTAAAGTTGAGAGAAAAGAACGAGAGACGATTTCGAAGTTGAAAGCGATTTGAAACGATTTCCTGTGATTTTCAGCAATTTTCAACGGTATTTTGGCGATTTCCAATGATTTCGAACGATTTCCAGCGATTTCTAGTGATATTGAGTGATTTTCGAGGATCACATGGATCGTTTGGATCGCAAGTATCGTATGGATAAAAAGAGTCATATAGATCTCGTTTGGGTCTCATAGATAACGAGGATCGCACGGATCGCATGGGTTGCACGAGACACACAGGGCAATTTGAGAATTTCAATATTACAAAGATAAAATTGTTTTTGAATTTTTTTGTTAAAAATGATAGAATTGAAGTCTAATAGGATATCAAATATCAAATGTATTTTTTGAAGTTGACCAATTAAAACTGAAATATTTTTGTTTTGATAATGAATTAAATTGCTTTTATTAAAAAAAAAAAAAGAACACGGTGCCTGCATTAAGGTAAGAAATCAGTGTTGATTGCATAAGATCCTTCAACTAAACTTGTAAAAATTTACGTTTATTTGAAACATAGATTTGTTTTTAATTCAAGTATATAGTTTATTCAATTTGGTAGAGCAAATTTAGGAAGGCCAAAGAAGGAGAGAAAGCAGAAGAACCAAAGCTTTCTGCTTTGGTGCGTTTGGTGACAAGTAGCTGTTACAAAGAACCAATCTTGTTCATCAAGGTTAGTGTTGTTTCCGATTTGTTAGCTTCACTTGAAATCAATGTGTTCTATTGAATTCTCCTTACTTTATATGCAAAATTTTCATATCGTATATATGATTCTGGTGTCACTGGTTCTAAATTTGGCTCCTTTGATCGAATTTCTTCGTGGGTATTCGCGGGGGAGAGAGAGAGAGAGAGTTGTCAGGAATTTTGCATGGATTCGTTAGTCTCGATGGTTCAAAGGGCAAATCTTTTGTGGTAAAATTCGTATTGTATCAACTTGTGATACATTATGGGGAAACAAGGATCATCAAAGAGTCCACGACCGAGTGTTACAGATAAAGAATCATCATTTGGGATGAGAGGTTTTGATGGGATTTTGTGTTATGATCCTTCCATAGGGAGAAGACTATCTGGTAATGACAGTAAATGGAATTCCAAGTTCTCATCTATGGAAGGATCTAAACATGATTACTGCAAAGGGGTTGTTTATTCCTGGAAAAAGCATTCGTGGCTTCGTAGGAATTTCAAGTCCCTTGTTGTTATGATCGCAGTGACGGGTTTCATTTTCTTCCTGGATTCACTTATGGTATCTTTGTTTTACTCGGACAGCTCGAGGTTGAATAACACGAATTCAAATGAGGTTTGAATTGGATCATTGATTTTTCTTAAAGGATGAGGTTATGAAGTGGAGAAAACACCATTACATTGATATATAAAAGCCTTCAATTGCTATCTTTTGCATGTATATTAACGAAGAGTGGGGCTCCAGATGCAACAGAAGAAACTCGTCCGTTGCAAATGTACAACCGACTTATGAATCTAGCTTCAAATGCTCTTGTCGAGGTCAGTCGTTTTCCCTTTCGTACACGGATGCATCAACGAGGTTCATGAGGCTCTTTGAATGTTACAGTGTTAGTGGGTACTTACTTGGTCTTGCAGAGCGAATTCAAGCCGGAGACATCAAAATTCTGGAAGGAAAGGTTCCCCAAGTCTTCCCTTTGGAAGCCTTGTGCAGACAAGAAAGCACACACAAAGTCTGGTTAGTTTCTGTTCTGGTCACCTCAATCTATTCCACTGCCCAAATTATATGATAATCGGTTGTCATAACCAATACAGGGAGGTCTAGAAAAGGGCATGGATATATAGTCGTAAGTGCAAATGGCGGTCTCAATCAACAACGTGTTGCCGTGAGTTCCTGCAACTTCCTTTCTCTCCACATCTCAAACGGTTCCACCCCGAAATTGTTAGGGTGAAATGATATTTATTCTCGCAGATTTGCAATGCTGTTGCAGTAGCTTCTTTGCTCAATGCGACTCTAGTTCTCCCTAGATTTCTGTACAGCAACGTGTGGAAGGATCCTAGGTATGTACTGTTGTTTTTTACTTGGTGATATTTTATATGGGTTATGAAATAAATGACATATAACTCTTTGAACTAGCTTTTGGGTTAATAGTGGTAATTCTATACGATTTTATCGAATTCTCAAGTTGTATGTCCCTGTGACTTCCCAGCCAGTTCGGTGACATCTACCAAGAGGATTATTTCATCGACTATCTGAAGGACGATGTTCATATCGTGAAAGATCTTCCTCGTCATTTAAAAGCTATAGACGACAAAAATCTAAGCATGGTGAGTATTCCTTGATTTCGCTTTGAGTTTAACATCAATGCGGCTTACATCGTTCATCTTTCGCAGGTTACAGATTCTGATCTCATAAAAGAGGCAAAGCCGATTGATTACGTCAAACATGTTCTTCCTCTCTTGAAGAAGTATGGAATTGTTCACCTATTTGGATATGGGAATCGTCTAGGCTTTGATCCACTGCCTTCTGATGTTCAGGTATGTATGGAAAACGTTGAAGAAGGGAAATATGAACTGAAGGGTATTTGGTTCTTATAGATTGTTTCATATTCCAGAGATTAAGGTGTAAATGCAACTTCCATTCGTTGAGATTTGTGCCCAAGATTCAACAAGCGGGCGCGCTGCTGGTGAAACGAATAAGAAGATACGATGCGTCGCATAGCAGGATGGATAAAGAGCTGCTCGGAGAATTCATGCCAAATGATCGTATAGATGAGCATGGTTACGTTGAAGGACGGCTGAAGTACCTTGCCATACATTTGAGGTTTGAAGTGGACATGGTTGCCTACTCTCTATGTGAATTCGGTGGCGGAGAAAAAGAACGGAGAGAGCTTCAAGCTTACCGACAACACCATTTTCCTCTCCTACTTGAACGCTTGAAGAAATCAACGTATAGGGTTTCTCCTCTTTTGTTTCCCATGACAACAACTTTTGTACATTCTTCATATACGAATCGGATTAATCTCTTCTCTTTTTCTCTTTTCAGATCATTTTCTCCAACAGAATTGAGAAAATTGGGCAAGTGCCCCTTAACCCCTGAAGAAGCAACTCTAGTTCTTGCAGGACTTGGCTTCAAGCCCGGAACATACATATATATGGCGGGTTCTGATATATATGGAGGAAAGTCCCGTATGCTTCCCCTAACGACGCTTTACCCGAATATTGTAACCAAGGAATTGCTCCTCACACCCGATGAGCTTGCTCCGTTCAAGAATTTCACTTCTCAGGTAAATAACATACTTAACTAAATGAAAAGGAGAATATTTTCATTTATTAGGAGTTCAAGAAAGCTAAATTGATGAGGTCACGTTGCATTTTTTCAGCTAGCAGCTCTGGATTTCATTGCATGTGCAGCTTCAGACGTGTTTGCGATGACTGACTCGGGAAGCCAGCTATCATCTTTAGTATCTGGATTCAGAACATACTATGGGAATGGCCATGCACCCACATTGAGGCCTAACAAGAAGAGGTTGGCCGCTATCTTATCAGAAAGCAAAACCATAGAATGGAATGATTTCGAAGATAGAGTGCGAAAGACGATAGAAGAAGGGCAACGTGTTCGCCTGAGGCCTTACAGCCGCAGCATTTATCGTCAGCCCAGATGTCCTGAATGCATGTGTAAATCCTATTAAATATATTCTTTCGTTGATCTAAATGGTATTCCATTAGATAAAAAGAATGAACACATATCAAAAGTACAACATCAGTCAAATACACAGATGACTGAACTTAGAAAAGTAGAACAACAGTTCATGAAGGAGGGAAGAATCTGTTGAGGTTGAAAGGGAGAGTGTAGAATTCTTCGTTTCGGCTGTCTCCTTTGAACGTACGGAACTTCGCCCACCATGGCAGTCCTCTGTCTCTGGCACTATGTTTGTAATCCAATGTGTTATCCAAGAAAACCGCCACGATTAGCGCCACCGTAGGGGATGAGAAGAAGATTGTGTTCAAGAAATCATTGAACTGCAGGCAGAGGCCATGGCATTAGAGGGATATTCGTGAATCAGAGGAAGGAAATAATCGAGAGAATTCGAGCTTACCCAACCGGCATTGGTGTGAGCAGGACCATGATAGGCTTTTGCAGTGAATTCCCTGAAGTAGTCAGGAATCGACAATCCTAAGAACAGAGAGACACCGACGATGAAAAGATTTCTCATGGAGTTCATGTTGGTGAATTGCAGAAAGGACAGACCAACCGAACCTGAGAAACAGAACAAAAATCTCAAGAGAGTGATATCATTGTAAGAGAGAAGAACAATGGGGGAGGGAGTTGTACGGACCAACAAGGCCGAACATGACACAGTGCACAGCTGCGAAGATTGTAAAGGGTATGGAAGCAAACAATGCGCCGAATTTGCCTGCAAGATTGAAAAATTGAGAGACATGACAGAATTAATAGTGAAAGATGAAAATGATAAACTGTTATTGACCTAGCATTGAGAAGAATATCATGAAGCCAGCTGAGATTTGAATAACTCTGCGGCTTCCAACACGGGTGCTTCCAAGCAGCCCAACGTTCTCTCTGTTGAGTGCCAAAACCAATGAAACCAATAATTCAAAAGCAGATAAAAAAAAAACATACAAGAAAAGCAATGTCTATTCAGATTCATGTGTTTCTTACACAGAGACACTTGAGCCGCTTAGGGTTCCAAATAACCCGTTCAAGAGTATCCCAATGCCTTGCCATCCAATTCCGCGGCTAAGGACATGAGGTGGAGGAGGTGTGGCGCTTGCCAACCGCGACGCAGCCTTGAAAGCTCCAGTTGACTGTCACAATGAAAGCATCTCTCTTTATCATAAACACTTTCCAAGAAATCTTTCAACCTATTTGGTGACTCAATGCATTACAAATGAGTAAGATTGAGAGAAAAGATTACCTCGATGAGTGAAACAAGAACCGCAGCCATCATTCCAAAAGCATGACCAGCATCAAAGGTTGGGGCTCCCCATTGAAGTGGATAAGGAATCTTTATCCTGCAAAGCAGGAGAGATTCAGGGGACTAACCAAGGAGCAGAAGAAAATAGAATCAAGATTGAGGGGACTAACCAAGGAGCAGAAGAGATCAGGTTGGCCTTATCTGTTCTGCAATTCTCTTGGGTCAGCACTGGTCGGTGTTTGTAAGCTCCACTTGCTGTCAAGAGGTGTGCATAAGCCCACACAATGGTTATGGAGATAAGAAGGGCGAATCTCTCTAATATCGGCAACTGTCTGAACTGAAAGTTCTTCAGATACTACACAAGAACAAATTTCAGTGCTTAGAAACATGATCCAATAATCTTACACACTTGATAATATATACCTGAGAGAAGGCGATAAAGAGGATAAACATGGGAATTCCAATTTCAACACAGTGTCCCACCTGACATGGACAAAACCGGAATGTTGTTAAGTGAAAACGAAATGACGTTTTCGGGATCCTTGAAGAATGTAATTTACATTGTTCATTGATCACATACCCATGGGAATCCTCTGTCGAAGAGGCCAAAACCCGTTAATGCAATCACTGGAACCATCCCGAGAGGACTAAAGAACCTGAAAGAGAAAGCCGAAATTCAGAAACTTAAATCCCGTTTAATCATAATTGGCATATACAAAACAGGTATACATATGTATATACCTAGAACAAATGGCCCACATCTGGCTGAAACCGAGAATGATTTGCACGCTGGACGAAACGATCACTGCGCCTTGTACCGCCCTAATTGTACTGAGAAATCTCTGCATATGATGTTCAAAATGAAATTCATTCTAGAATAATTACGATGCCAAAGAAGAATTCAAGAGGGAACTCCAGAAATCTGCTTACTAACCATGTGTGGGTCCTCAATACGGGTGAATTTAGAATCATGAATTATCGATACGATTGGAACCATGTATGCAAAGGAGCCTCCAATAACTGTGGGAAGCCGGGTTCCAAATAAGGTCTGAAGAAGGGTATTAACACCTTGGAGAAACAATAGAGTCTGAACTACTCTCACTTTGTCACCCTAATCAATTGACACAGCTAATTTTTTATCAATTCCACGCACAGATTCTTGAACACAAAAAAGGAAAGAACAATGTGCTTACATCATCACCACCCATCAGAGGAACAAGAAACGAAGGGATCATCACTGCGGTTCCGAGAGCGAGAATGTAATGCTGGAAGCCTAAAGCTATGGCTTCCCCTGCATTAAGATCACAGAGAAGCTAATGGATAAGATAATTTATTACAACATCGGTATCAACGGAGCTAGTTCAATAGGTTTCCTCCAAAGCAACAACGAGAGAGACGGGCGTACCCCATGAAGGGTTTGAGTCAATACAATACTCCAAACCCTGAAGTTGATCCATTGGTGGGTGAGATATCTCATCCGGTTTCACTGGTTCCATGATTCAGAACACTAATTCGCACCAGCAAATCTCCTTCTCTTTATGCCAAAGAAACAGCAAAATTCGTACTTTTTGAAGTTATCCGATTAATCCGAGAGAAGGGTCACTGAAGAATCATCGAAGAATCTGAAAAAATCCGAGATGGGATCTGAAGAATCTGAATCAAGGTGGAAAAAAGCGTGACTTAACCAAAAGGAAAGAAGGAAAAGCGTGAGATAGAAAAAAAAAGACGGGTTTCGAAGTTGCCGCCCAAGTAGACACCTTTAGGCTTTAAGGTAGTGGAGTGATGTGTTTATATGTTTATATATATAAAGGAGGGTTTGAAAAAAGGGCCGTTGGAGTTTTTTGAGTTGACGAAAATACCCCTTAAGGAACTGCCAAACTGAATATTACCGTTGCACTGTTCTCTGTTGTCTGTGGGTAAATATAAATAATTGTAATAATTAATTTAATCAGTTTTCACTTTACAGCTCAGGTTCTTTAATGCGTTATCTTTGTTTAAGCCAACTAATTTAATTAAGACAAACTTGTTAATTAATGATGCAGTTAATATATGGTTTTATATCGTGAAAGCATATTTTCAACAACAAAAAGATTTAGGTTAATTTAATTGTTGAAAAGATAGTGAAAGCCACTACTACTGTTCTTTAAGAGAAATATTTAATTTTTATATCTTTATTTTGCTGTAAAATCTATCATTTATTATAATAATCTATTAATTATTAAAATTAACAAAGACATATATTAAAACTTATTATAAAATAAAATTTTAAAATTTAATTTTTTTTTATGAATGATAAGAAAAAGGATGGAATATTTTTTGTAATTAGAAATAATTAATGACTTAAATCGGGATACTGTGTTTGGTGATTATCACAAGAAGAGTGCAAAAGCTTTAAGACGGTCCCTTTTGTATACTTTGATGTCGTCTTTATTTACCTTGGTTATGATTACAATATTCTTTTATGACATGACGATGATATATGAACATTAAAGCAAAAGAAAAAGAATAAAACATTATAATTTCGTAAATCCCTAATTTACCACTCACATATTTTATTTTTATAACCATTCATTATTTTACTTTTTTTTTTGTAAACAGAGATGAGTTTTTCATCTAGTTTATCTACTACTTTGTATAATTTTATTAGAAATTATCCAGTTCTCTTTAATGTATAAATTATTTTATTATTTTCAATCGTGTGTATTTATGATAATTTTATAAAATCATCTATTTAAATTAATGAATTATAAAGTAACATATATAAACTAGATAATGTTTTTTTAATATGAATTAAACTTAACGATTTTATATACGTGTACTTTTTTAGGCAGATACGTCTTATTAGATTTTTTTTCCTGTTTTTTTCTTGTTTTTCAATTATTGAAATTTATTTATGTTTTCCTTTCTTTTATTTAATTTTTTAATTGAAGAGAGAAATGGCTTCAGATAAAAACAGGGAGAATCTGACTGAGTTTGCACGTGTAAAACTCAGAAGGAACCAACTCTTGTGTAACATGTCATAACTAAAATACACGTACGAAAATGAAGTTTCATTCTTGAAAAAACCCATTTAAAAAATAACACAATAGTTATAACATGCTTAATTCTTTAGAAATAAAAGTACGGAAATTTAAAATTTCATTAAAAATATTTTATGTCACGGTAATACAAATATACAGACGTTATATGTTTTCTCTTTCTAAATTATATGAACATTATGTAAAACATTTTTTTATTAATCATGGATTGCTTGTATGAATCATCTCTTCATGAATCTAAACGTGAACCTGAATCAGAATGGCTAAGTATATGTATGTATGTTGTTAAGATATTGAATAAATGGTTATTTAAATAGATTGATCGAGAGATTATTCACACACACAAAGTTTGACCGTTAAAAGCGTTATTTCATAAAAACATGATGATGACCAGAAAATATAAGAATTAAAACGTAATTAATTAAAAATTAATTAATTGTAAATCGATTTTTTAGATTAAAGCATATAATTTAATTATTTATTAATCATCATAACAAGGTATAATCAGAAAAATCAGAAATATTGTGATAGAGAGATACAAAAATATAAAGAATAGTTTTTTCTTTTCGATTCCCGCGACGATCGAACGGTTAACAGTGCAATCGATCTTGGAGTGGATTATTTGTAGAGGCAACGCCCTATCGTCGCTACAATTTGCATCATCATATCACTAAAGGTTATTAGTTCGAATCATTGGTTGCTTCGTTTATATGAAAAACACCGACTGAAATCAAAATGATGAATTCTACTGCCATATTCATAACTCCACAGTGGTATCAGAGCTTTTGATCGTATGTAGATTAGAATTTCAGTGTTTTGGAATGAAATTCGCTCGAAAAATTATGAAAGTTACGACCACATAGTGCGACGCTCGACCGAGCCGTATGATTGTCGTGTAGAGCGAATTCTTTTGGCAGAATTAAGGTTTGATTGAATTAAGGTTTGATTGAGCGGCATTTCACCAAGCGTTTTCTATTAGAGATATCACACTCGACCGATCGTGATGTTACGTCACGTGGTGTCATGTGACGAAATTTGGATTTCGGATGAGCGATGCTCGATCGAACGGGTCGTCAAAGTGGGATTGCTTGAGTGAGTGTTATGAGTATCGATCGAGCAGATTTGGGGGTTCGTAAATGTTTGATCAAACAAAGGTTGCTTAAATCGAGCGATTCGAAGTAGACAATACTCGAACGAGCTGTATGACTGCTCGGTCGAGTGAACCTACTAGAAGAATCACAAAATGACAATACTCGACCGAGCTGTATGACTGCTCGGTCGATCAATCTTAATGGATGGTGCGCTCGATCGAGAAAATATGTTGCTCAGGTCGAGCGAATCCACTGGATAAAATTGCAAAATGTTGCTCGGGCTGAGCAAAGGGTTGCTTAACTCGAGTAATGTCTTGGGCGATGGTCACTCGGATTGAGCGTATTACCACTCGTCCCTAGAATTTCCTCTATGACAAAGAAAGTGGGCCAAACAGTATGAATGCTCGACCGAGTAATCTATCACAGTAGTAAAACATCATTAATAATTGAGTTATAAGGGTTAAAAATGTTTTAACCAAGTGACTTTCCCCTCATAAGTGGATACACTTATCGAGATCTCATTTGTGTGGTACGACCTAACTACCAGAAGACATATAAATCAAGATTCGACATATGTAGTTTATTGCATTGGATATAGTGAGAGTCATCGATTAGATCGTATAAGTGTCTGGACTACCCCAGGGTACATATCTTATTCTTTGACAACCAATGATGATGAGTGAACTCAAATACGTCTACAGGTACGATCTGACTACCAGAGGACTATGCGATATAAAACTGTGAGATTGCATATTGATCGAGTTAATATGTTTTAGATGCGACTTGACTACCAAAGGGATCATTTATATCAAAAGGGTTAAAGAAATTGTAATGCCATATCCGAATGACTTATGCAGAATGAGAAATGTTCTCACATCTTGTGTTTTCTGTATGTTTTATAGCTCATCTCGACGAGTGAAAAAGAATATCTTCTATATCATTGCGATTGATATTAAAAGTCCGCATGTTGGTAAGGATCAACTCTGAGATAGTTTCTCATGCACAAGAAACTTATCGATATGATTGATAAGCTAGCCATGGTTGTATACCCATTACTAAAGACGCTGATGAGATAACTACTTTTGTGAAGCAGGCAGATGATTTGATCATCATCAAGTGCATCATTTTAGCATCCATGAGTCATGAACTCCAACATCAGCATCAGGACGTCGAACCAATAAATATCATCATATATCTTAAGAAGTTGTATGAGGTCGAGAGTAAGAAAACTAGATTTCAACTATCCAAGGCTATGTTTAAGGCCAAGATGGCTCCAAACACGCTTGTTGGACCTCACGTTCTCAACATAATAAATCTTGTGGAACAATTTAAAAAGATTGGGTCTATATTTGGAAATGGATTGATGTAGGATGTGATCTTGCATTCACTACCCGACACCTTTGCCAACTTGTTGATTGATTATGAAAATCAATCACTCGTGGTACGCCAAAGGCTATTGTGAGTACTTTCAACGGGCGCAAATCCGTTGGAATCCATTAGAAATTTCAATGTAGGTTTAACGGATACTGTCCGTTGCCCCATCCGTTGCAATCCGTCGTAATTTTTAACGGAATGTTAACGGATTTCTTCCGTTGGCCGTTTCCGTTGGAAGTCCGTTACAAGCCGAGGAAAAAAAATTTCAACGGGCATCTGTTGCTAAATGTAACAGATGCCCGTTGAAATTATTAATTTCAAGGTTCACCGGTGGAAAAAAATTTACGGTGTCTTGCAATGGGCATCCGTTGCAATTTCCAACGGATGTCCGTTGGAAATCTTACTATTTAGATCAAAACCAAAGATTGCATCAAACCATCAATAACAAACATACTTTTAACAAAATGTCGTCTTCTTCAAATCGAGATATATATAGATCGAGATAGTGGATATATAGAAGAAAATATCCTATAACCGAAGAGATTACACAAGAATTCTTACACGGATTGGAGCAATTCATGAGTTTTGCATCGATGCAACCTTTGTGTCAAGAACACGGGACAATGTTATGTCCATGCAAAAGATGTAAAAACATAAAATATCGAAGTCAAGAAATTTTTACAAACATCTTTATAAGGTGGGTTTTATTGAAAATTACGAAATTTGGTTTTTTCACGGCGAAAATTGCGGTGTTAGAGATATTATGCAAGATGCACAAGTAGAAAAAAAATGAATAAGTTATTTATGAAGCATCAACGACCAATCCATATGTGGAAATGGTGTCAGATGCTTTTTCTGGAGTTGTTAATGAACAAACGCATGAAGAGATGCCGAACATCGATGCACGTCGATTCTTCAACCTATTGGATTCGACGAAACAACCTATATATGAAGGTTGTTGTGAAGGTCAGTCTCACTTATCTTTATCTTCAAGATTGATGAGTATTAAAACATACTACAATGTGGCTGAAAATTGCATGGATTCATTTTGCAAAACAATGCATGAATATTTACCAGAAAATAATCAAGCTCCTGAGACATACTACTAAAAAAATGTGTTAAAAGATTTAAGAATGCCATATGAGAAAATTAATGTTTGTAGAAACAATTGCATGTTGTTTTTTTAGAAATGATAAAGACTTGTTGGAATGCAAGTTTTGCGGTGCAAGTAGCTTTCGGCCTAAAAAACCATCTTCACGTAAATATGTAGCATACAAGAAAATGTTCTATATGCCTGTAGCAAACAGGTTGAAAAGGTTATTTGAATCGAAAAAATCGTTGCGGCAATGAGATGACATGCAGAACACTCGACGACCGAAGGTATAATGCAACATCCATCGGATGGTAGGATTTGGAATGATTTCAATGAAATATTTCCGGAGTTCGCGTATGAAATGAGAAATGTTTATCTTTATCTGTGCACAGATGGTTTTAGTCCATATGGACAATCTGGAAGTCAATATTCTCTGTGGCCGGTTATTTTGTCTCCATATAATTTTCCTCCCGAGATGTGTTTGAAAAGAGAGTTAATAATTCTGACGTTGCTGATTCCAGGACCAGAACATCTGAAGAAAAGTTTCGATGTCTTTTTTGCAGCCCTTAATTCATGAATTAAGACATTTGTAGAACGAAGAAATCCTTGCTTATGACGTCAATACGAAGCAAAATTTCACACTGAAAGTGGTCTTGTTGTGGACAATTAGCGATTTTCCTACCTATGGAATGTTATCTGGACGGAGCATGCACGAAAAATTGGCATGTCCATATTGTATAGAGGATACAGATTCATTTCGACTAGTACATGGTAAGAAACCATGGTGGTTTGATTGTCATAGAAGATGTCTTCCTCGTGGACATGCTTTCCGGAAAGATAAAAAAACATTTTCGGAATAACGTGGTACAAAAAGAAGAGGCACCGTGCATGCAAACCGGAACACAAATCCTTTACGAAAGATTGAACACAATGGGTGATTTACAAGAATCAGTAGAATGCGGTGGTGGTGATCGCAGAGATGATATCGATCCAGCCGATCTAAATGAAATGTAATAGGATTATTTAGTTTTAAAGTTTTTTGTAAACAATTTTAATATTTTAATTAAAAACTTTTTATTTTCAAAAAAATATTATTATTATTTTTTATTTTTTTATTTTTTTAACCAACTTTCCTATGGATGCTCGTTGCAATTTCTAACGGGCATCCGTTGGACGCTATTTTCTCGCCAAATGGTAACGGATGTCCGTTGCCCTTTCCCGCCAATTTGCAACGGACGTCCGTTGCTCTTTCTTGCCAGTTTCAATGGATGCCCGTTGGAAATTTTAAAATCCCGCTCATTTTTCCCGTCTAGATGGCCACGGACGTCCGTTAAAACTTGTTAACGGACATCCGTTACAAATTTTCAACGGGCGTTCGTTGCAAATTTGTAACGGGCATCTGTTACAAAATCTTTCAACGGGCATCCGTTACAAAATTTCAACGGCTTTATCCGTTGGCCGTCCGGTTTCAATATTTGTAACGGATATTATCCGTTGCGAATTGCAATGGATCCCGATTTGCAACGAGCTATTCCCAACGGCCGCGGATCCGTTGTCGTTTGTTGGGAAACACCTGTTTTTTTGTAATGAGAAGGCAATGCAAGGTTATATTCCTAGTGCTATATGTGGATGACATATTGCTAATAGGACATGACGTACCACCATTGCTTAAAATCAAAAGTTAGTTATAAGAATAGTTTTCCATGAAAGACTTGTGAAAAGTGTTCTATATTCTCGAAATAAGGATCTATAGAGATAGATCTAGAAGGCTACCGAGACTCTCTCAGTCCATGTACATTGATACTATCAAAAGACGGTATAACATGGTAAATTTCAAGAAGTGCTATCTTCCGGTAGGCACTGGAATTTTTCTCTCTCGGGCGGATTTTCCTAAGACGTAGGATGAGAGAGAATGCATGAGTAGGATCTCTTACACTTGTGTGGTGGGAGTTATCATGTACAACAAGAAATGTACACAGCGTGATGTGGCATTCACATAAGTGTAGCGAATCGATATCAGATGGATCCCAATGAAGAACATTAGAAGTCGGTGAAAACCATTCTTAAATTCATGAGAAGGAGTAAGGGCCAATTCCTCATCTATGGAGATTCTAGTTTAGAACTAGAAGGATTCACTGATAAGAGTTTTGCATCAGATAAGGATATGGTAGTCGACTCGATTACAGAAGGAGAATACTTCGCAGCTTGTGAAATGATCTAGATGAGGAAGTTCATAAGTGAACTCGGTGTGGTCTCTTCCATTAAAAGGTCCATTCAACTACTATGGGATAATCCTGGAGTGAGAGCTCAAGAGAAGGTACCAAGATCTCATCAAAGATGGAAGCATATTCTACAGAAGTACCATCACATCGAGAGATCATAGAGCATCGAAACATTCAGATTTTGAAGGTAAATGGAAAGGAAAATGAAGTAGATCCACTCACAAAGGCGCTTGGATCAAAGGATTTTGACAATCACAAGTTAAGAAATGGATTGAGAGTGTGACATATTGGAAATAGTTTTAGAATAGGTCAATCAGTTGACGTCATTTAGGACTGTTGTACGTACACATTATGAGTTAACATTTATTTTCAATTATATGGCACTTTTTATCATTTTGATGATGATGCATGTTTATATATATATATATACACATATATATATATATGTGTGTGTGTGTGTGATATATTTATTCATGAAATGCATGTAAGATATGCAGTTGTCCATAGTCCATTTTGGAAACTCGTTATCATGATAGAGAACATGATAAAAAGAAACGAGTTTTATCATATATAGATTAAAAGAAGTTATTGGTTGTAGGATAACCAATAGGAAGTTAGTTATCCGGATATACTATCATACATGTGATGATTTCTATTGGATAGAAATTAGTAGATATCTTTACTAAGTCACATATATTAATGATACTCATGGAAATATGATCATTGAACTAACCTAAAAGGAGATTTTCTAATGGTTCATTTACCATGAATCTGCCACTAGGAGATTCTCTGAAAGGATCTAATGTCAGATTTTCTTTGGACATGAGGTCAACAGTATAGTTGAGAAGTTATTTGTCATTTTTTTTATTTTGGACACCCTGTGCTTTAGAGCACTTATTGAAAGGACATTGGGTATGAGCATTTGCTTGTGCAACTAATGCTTGACCAATATGAAATCTGTCAAATCTTGGTGAGCACTATGTTGTCTTAAATTGTTGCGACTGATAAAGTCTTTGACCAAAGCAATGGAATGATAAAAGGAAATGAGTTTTCTCGAGTTCATTCGACAGTCGATTACGATAGACATGAAATATAGTTGGTTATCTGTTGGGGTTTGATAGTTAAAACATACCCTAGGACTATTTGAAGCTAGAAAGACGAAAGGAAAATTCCGAATTGTCTTTCATAACGGTTTGATAGAATAAATGATGTTTATTCACACTATCTAGTCATTGAGGAATGTTTCTAGACGCTAACCTTGATTAGACGATTAGTAGGACTAATCGTCTATTGGCTTACCATTGAACTCGTGAGGTCACACATTTACGAGTGTTTCAGTATTCACTGTTGATTATTTAGACAATCACTGTCGAAATCGAATTTGTTTCTCCAGTAGCATCGAAAACACATTTGATGAATGGAATCGATTAATTTGGAATGGACATTTCTCTAACAATTTTATATATGATATGCATGATGGATTGTGTATAAAGATATTGAAATATATTATCGAGTAATTAGTACTTGGGACAAGTTGGAGACTGTTGTAAAAGTTACGTCTCTAAGTGCAATTAATGAAAATATAAGGATAAAAAGATCATCAATTAAAAGTTAATTAATTATTTTGTAAATCGATCCCTCAAATTAAGACATATAATTTTTTTAACTATTCACTAATCATAATAACAAGATATAATCAGGAAAATCAGAAACGTTCTAATAAACATACACAAAAAGAGAAGAACGATTTTTTCTCTTTGATTCCCGCCACGATTAAATGGTTGAACTGTGGAACTGGTCTCGATGCGGATTAGTTATGGAGGGAACTCACTATTGCTGCTACACTATATATCATCCTATTACTAATTGTTAGTAATTCGAATCGTTGGTTGCTTCATTTTTATGAAAAATACCAACCAAAACTGAAATCATGAAAAACAAACTCGATCTCTATTTGGATTGTATAAAAACGTTTCTGCTTCCCTATTTACAACCCCACATACGAGAGAGGATTATTAACGATTTTCCATCCACTTGGTTTCATAAACACGAAACAAAATCAATCCACAAAATCCATATAATCTCATTTAATTTTTAAAGTGTTTTGTGATTTAAATCATATCCCATTTTGATTTCTTGTTCGATCTACCATTATGAGCAACAATGTGTTATATGAAATTTGTGAAGCACAATCTCACCCAACAAATATACTCTTTGATTGATGAATGAAGCAATTGAAAAAATAGGAAGCTACATCTTGGAATTAGGAGGTCGAATGGATTCTCGATTATTTTATTAGTTAGGAAAGACTTTCTTATATACGTAGACAATATCAAACGTAAAAAAAATATAATCTCAAAGAATATCGAAAATATCTCAAATAATAACCTCATAATATTCAATGAGATCTCGGAGAATATTTCGAGTATCGGAGAGAATATCCTTAGAATATTCAATGAGATCTCCAGAATATCCTCATATCAATCACAAATATTTTATTCTTTAATACCTTCACTTAATTTGTAATGTTAATATCGTGGACACCCAACTAGGAAGAAAAACGTCTATAAATCAACGGTTATCGGCCAAGTCCATTCATTGGTGGATTCTTGTCTCCATAGGTTAGACCTGGATCATGTGGTTAACAGAGTCCAATATAAAGAGGAATGAGAGACAAGCTTTAACATAACTCTCAAGCATTTCAAAATCAATAAAAATGGTTGTATACTCAACCGGTAAAGTCTTCGATTATACTCAACCGTGAGTCATCTTGCGTCCACTTATCCAGACATGAGATCATCAACGATCCTATCGGGAGTCAGCTTATGCCTATATATCTAGGTGTGAGTTCATTAATATCCCAATCGGGGGTTAACTTGTGCCTATATACCCATACGTTAGGTCATCAATAACCCAATTGGGTGTTATCTTTTGTCTATATATTTAGGAGTGGGTCATCATAATCCTAATCGGAGATCATGTCTCGGTGTGGTCAATTTCTAGTTTTTGGTTCTGTTTGGGGTTTTGGATTCGATTTTGGAGTGGGTAGAGGTTTTGGTTTAGAATAAAGTAGAAGCCTAGTTCTTATTTCAGGTAAAAAAAAAAATAAATTGGTAGAAAGATACTCTATTTAAAAAAATCTATTGATTTTGAAAGTGGTGGATCAAAAGAGAAAAAAAGAAAAAAACTCTTGGAAAGGCTTTGATACGATGATAAATTATGAGACTACATTTTAATTTTAAATAAGAGGCAAATGAATTTAACAAATTATTGTGAAAATATTGAATAAAATCTCGAAAATATTCTCGTATCAATCACATAAATTGTGTCTTTAGATAACAATGTCAGAGAGAAAGAACTAGAATTCATTGAATTTCATTGAAAAACATCACTCTTGTGTCTTTAGATAACAATGTCAGAGAGAAAGAACTAGAATTCATTGAATTTCCTTGAGAAACATCACTCTCGTTACCTCAATATTCTGAGAACTAATCCATGCTTTCCATTTCCCATTCCCAATTTATATAAATCTTGTTGTCACTAACAAACCTATATTCCTTTCCAAAACACTGTTTGACCATAGGTTGAAAGACTATATTCGATTCCCTCCCATTACCTCTACTATATTATAATTAATTATTGCAGTTTATCTCTCTCCTATATTGCACGTTTATAACAAATTTTCTTGTATTGGTTTTGCTTTCTTCTTTTATATTGGTAAAGGATTGGATAATGCATACTCTCATACATATCAATACAATACATCTCCCTCTGAAACCAACCTTAGCCTCAAGGGTGAAAGTAGAAAATTGTTGCTCGATGATGGCCTCTGATTCCCACGAGCTCTCGTAATAATCATGTACCATGTATTCAGATAAGTGTCTGTAAAATAGGAATAGATATAGGTGTCTACCTTTTGCCTTCTATAGTTGGGACACATATAAGGCAGGATGTGTCTTAGTCTATTCGGATAGTTCTAAGCGATAAGCTAGTGCTCCCACTTTGTAATTCTCGTACGTCCGAAAAAACGCATTGCTATTTTTTTGTTCACACGATTGGCTAACATTCTCTTACATCTCCCTTTGAAACCGCTAATCTCTTCCAATCGGAAAATTGTGGCAATGTTGATGAAAACAATACCACAATATCTCCAATGTGATATATGACCGAATTACTCTAATTGTCGACATTCGAAATAGGATTTCTTTCGGTTGGCAAATAGTTGATTCTACCTTAACGTTGCAATAACTCATTCCAAATGTTATCCATGATCATATATATGCCTATCATACACAAAAATGTCATAAAATAAAATACAAACACTCATTTTCTTAGGAATAACTTGAACACTTGGTTATTCACTCTTTGGAAGGTGCTAGGAACGTTGGTGAGCTCAAACGACATTACAAAACCTTCGTAATGCTCGTTTAATGTTCGAAATGTTGTTTTGTCGACATCCTTTGATCTGACCCGAATTTGGTGGTATTCAAGTGCAATTCTAGTTCGGAATATATGTCAACCCCATATTATTCGTCAAGTAATTGGTTTATCATGGTTATCACAAAACTATCTAAAATTATGGCCCAACTCTCATGTTAATTAGAAAAACCAAATTTAAATTGTTTTTGTGTGATTGAGATCAACAAAACTCTGATGCCCATTATTGTGTCAAATTTGTAAAGAACAATCACACACAATAAGATTGAACAACAAATTCTCTAGACTTTTTCTTTGGAGCCATGAGATTGAACAAATCCTAAAGACTTCATCAAACTTAGGGTATAAGTAACTCAAAAGGGAATAATTTGGAGAAAATTCGAAAGAAAACAAAATGGTGAAATTAGAGTTCTTGAAAACCGTCAAATAGGCCTAGGCCTAGCCAGTGAAATCATTGCGCTTGGATTAGTAATTGGTGGCATTTGTATGGGTTTATTTGATCAATTATACTATTATATTTGATATTGTTGTTATGATCTAGATCGAACGATTGATTGTAAATTATTGCAATTAAAAACAGATATTATCATTATTAAAAATTAAATTGAAATTTTGTTATTTGTTTATAGTTTTAATTGTAATATTTAAACATTTTTAAATTAGTTAATCAAATTTTGTAAACTTTTAAATTATATATATACCTGTATATATTCACATATATATACTTATATATACTTGTATATATAATTATATAGTGTATTCCACAAAGATAATGAATAATCGAAATAAATTGATAAGAACATAATCAAATGTCGTTTACACAAACCATAAAAGTATATTACTAAATAAATTTACGCGGACATAATTAAATGTTACATCACACAAACCCATAAAAGGATAATATCTAATTAAAGTTTCATACACGCATATAGATCATAAAATAAAATAATAATTTATCTTACATTAACGCTTTACATCTATATTTATCGTATTATTCTATCTCTAACGTTTGATAAATAATTATCAATTGTTGTATTCATAAAACTTATCGATTGCAATATAATCACGTGATAGAGACATATTTCCATTAGATTTCGTGGTGAAATCCTTCATACATTAAAATCAATATCTTTATCACCAAAATTTCAAATGAAATTGTGAAGTGTTTTAGTAGCTATAACAATTATTTTTTGTATTTTTTTGTGAAACAAAGATGAATAAGCGGAAGCAAGATTAGAAAGATTAAGAGCGAGCGTAATATCGAGAGAATTAGAGAGAATAAGAATAACTATTCTTTTATGCATTCTTTAGAAACAAATATACATACTTATATAAGTAGAAAGGGAGGAAAACAAGAAAAATACAAGTGCAAATATAAGGCACAAGTTTAAAAGTAACATGCATGAGCTAGAGTAGTCAACAAGGCATAGGAGACCGTGGAGGTCATAAATTGCCTTGACCAGGTCGCAAGTCGTGGGACGCAGGACAGAGCGAGACGCGACCTAAGCGAAGAGAGCGGGACGAAACCTGAATGGGACACGATCTGAATGGGATGCGACCGGAGCGAAGAGAGCGGGACACGACCATTCTTCTTAACATTTCCCCTCAAGCTTAGGCGATCAAGAGCAACATAAGTGGAGCCTCATTAAAACCTTTTTGGGGAAAAACCCAATTAGGACAAAAACACCCGACAAAGGAAAAGGAGTACAACCACTTATGAGCTCGAGAGACGATCAACGAAGCTTGAATTCGATGCCGTGAGACTGAAGATATCTACGAGGCCAATTCGATTATGGAGATCTTTGCATACTTTTTCACTTGTGCCTTTGGTGAAGACATTGACCAATTGATCTGAGCTTCTTATGTATATGAATTCAATCATGCCATCTTCGAGCTTCTCTTGAACAAAATGACAGTCAACTTCAATATGTTTTGTTCGTTCGTGGAACACTGAGTTGGAGGCAATGTGAATTGCTACCTGATTGTCGCAACGAAGCACTGTGGCATGCAAAGTTCGAGGCTAAGATCTTTGAGGAGAGCCCCGATCCAAATGAGCTCACATGATGCATTTGCCGTAGCTCGGTACTCGGCCTCAGTGCTGGAACGAGAGACCATCGATTGCTTTTTGCTTCTCCAAGTGACGAGGTTCCCCCCGAAAAAGGTGCAGAACCTCGTCTTGATTTTCGATATTTGCGGTCACCTACCCAATCTGCATCACAATACCCAATTAGACTAGTATTGTTGTTTTTACTCATTAGTATACCTTTTCTGGAGTGTTCTTGATGTATCGGAGGATTCGGTCCACCATTTTACAATGTTATTCCTTCGGGGCGTGCATATGTTGGCTGACGTGATTCACATCATAACACAAGTCAGGTCTTGTTATTGTGAGGTATATTAGCTTACCGACAAGGCGTCTGTATTGTTCTATATCATGAAATGGTTCGCCCTCACGCAAGTCTTTAAATTTTTCTTCGATAGAGGTCTTGGCCGACTTAGATCTGAGTTTAGCTATTTCATTCAAAAGATCTAAAGCATATTTTCGTTGAGAAAGAAATAAATTATCATTAGATCTAGTTACTTCAATTCCAAGAAAGTACTTGAGTTCACTTAGATCCTTGATATCAAAAGTTTCTTTTAGAAAACGTTTAAGACTGTCTATTCTTTTATTATCATCACATGTAATGATGATATCATCAACATAAACTAAGAGAATGATGATACGGAATTGTTTCGAATGATGAACATGGAATGATCAGCCTCACTCCTCTTGAAACCATACTTTCAAACAACATTATAGAGCCTAGTGTACCAAGCTCGTGGAGACTATTTAAGTCCATAGAGAGCTCCCTTTAGTTTGTATAAAATCCTTTTTCTGTTTGGAGTCCCGGGTGAGGTTTCATATAGATATACTTTTTATTTCCCTTTGAAGGAAAGCGTTTTTAACGTCCATCTGCCACAAACTCCAATTAAGGTTGATAGCAATAGAAAAGATAATGCGAACATAATGAAGTTTAGCAACAAGGGGAAAAGTCTCAGTATAATCTTCCTCATACTTCTGATTATAGCCTTGCGCTACAAGGTGAGCCTTGTAATGTTCTACCTCACCATTACTCTTCTATTTGATTTTGTATACCCATTTGCTTCCTATGGGTTTCTTTTCTTTGGCAAGAGGAACAAAGTCCCATGTTTTATTCTTTTCTAAGGCTGCTAGCTCCTCGGCCATGGCTTCCTTCCATTCTGGCTTCCCTTCGGCTTCTCTATAGGTTTGTGGCTCGATATCCCTGTCAATCTTACTAAGAAAAGCTTTCTGATCATTAGAGAAAAATGCTAAAGAGCAAAAGTTTTAGTTGTCACGCCAATGAAATAGGGTGTTTGGTTGCCACGTCATTGAATAGGATTGTGAATCCAATTCGAGATTGATCACCTTATTCTAGTGCTTCTCTGAGGAACTATCTCATTTATATTCCTTCCTTTGATTTCATCGATGTTATGATCCTCATTCTGGTTGTGATCATGGCTTTGCTCTTCATTCTCATGATTTGAGCCCTAGTTTCCTCCTCATGATTTTGATCAGAATGTATGATCTCATCATGGCTTTCTTGTTCTTTATTTTCTGAGATTTCTTGGTCATTTTGGTTTTCATGATGCACAATACACTTGGCTGGGGACTTGTTTCATTGTTAGTTGTCGAAATAGCATTTACTAGGTTTTTAAGGGATAAACCTATATCATTTGGTTATGAGATTCCTTTAATCTCTTCCCAGGAGATTTTATCATGAATGCTTTTGTCTTCATGGAACTTAACATCTCGAGATACTATTACATGCTGTGTTTTTGGATCGAAACACTTGTAGGCTTTTTGATTTACTGAGTATCCGATGAACATGGCTTTAGTGCTCCCGTGTTCCAATTTGTTTCGCTATGAGTCAGGAACAAGAACAAAACACACACAACCGAAAGTTCTAAAGTACTCAAGGTCAGGTTTTGTAGAGTTTAATACCTCATAAGGTAATTTGTCCTTTTGAACCTTTGTTGGAATTGTATTAATGATGTGACATGCGGTCATGACTGCATTGGACCAAAACCTTTTAGAAACATCTCGATCAAAAATGACAGTTCTCGAGAATTCTATTAGGTGCTTGTTCTTCCTCTCAACAACTCCGTTTTGTTGCGGAAAATAGGGACACGAGGTTTGGTGTGTAATGCCTTGTTCTTCAAGGTACATGCGAAACTGAAGACTAGTATTGTCTCCACCATTGTCAGTCCTTAGATATTTTATTTTAGCATAATATTGAGTTAAAACATGCTTATGAAACTTTACAAACATATCATAAACACAACTCTTAAACGAGAGAGTATAAAGCCATGTAAACTATGATTTTTCATCGATGAAGGATACAAATATTTCTTTTGATCATGAAAAATATATGGAGCTGTCCAAACATCAGAATGGATTATTTCAGAACAGTTTTTATAAACCGAAATAGAGTTTGGAAAAACTTATTTTATGTGCTTTCCTAAGATGTAAACTTCACATGCTTCATGTTTATCTTTAAGATCAAGAAAAATGATACTTAGAACTTTGCTATGAGGATGTCCAAGTCTCACATGCCATATAGAAACTTTATCAATATTTGAATTTGATAGAAACGAGGACTCATGATCATAATACATAGACTCGAGAATATAAAGATCGTTGAGAAGCTTTCCTTTACCGATTACTTGTTTGTTTTCAATATCCTGCATCCAAATGAGTTAGAATCGAAACAAACATAGCAATTAAGGTCTTTTGCAAGCTTTTAGACAGAGATAAGATTATTAGAAAACTTTGGAACGAAGAGAGCCCTTGTATCATGACCGAGAAGCTTAAGCTTCCATGTTCCTTTAATTGGAACACTCTTCCCATTTGCAATAGAAACAGAGCCATTATGAGGTTTTATATCTTTAAGCAAGTCATGATTTTTTATCATATGATTTTTAGCTGCAAAATCTATTATAATATGGTTTCGAAAATAGAGAAAGTAGAGATAACATTACCTCCCTCTTTATTAGCTTTGTTTGTTTGATTTCCTGCCTTAATCATTTGAAAAAACTCCTCGAGGTCTCCCTTGGTGACAGCTCGGACTCAGAGGCTATATTAGCTTACCTTGGCCATCACGGCTTTTAGTCTTCAAATGAGGGTGAAAGATCCAATAACAATCCTTTGTATGACCTTTCTGTTTACAATACTCACAAGAGAATTGTTTATTGAAAGGCTTAATAGTAGCGGCTTGTCCAGAGGTGCTTTTCGAGACATTATCATCCTCGGTCATTCCTTTAAAGAGACGATTTCCTCCTTCCTCCCTTTTAATCATCATACAAACTTCGTTAAATGAGGGAAACTCATTTTGGCGAAGTATGTGATGAATAAGGTCGTTGTATTTGTCGTCGAGGGAGAGTAAAAGACAAAAATAAAGATCCTGGTTTACTCTCTGAGCAATTTCCGTAGGATTTGCAGTATGAGGCCTTAGAGAATCAAGTTCAGACCATAATTCCTTAAAATCACCCAAAGCCTGGTTAAAAGGATTTCCCTCTTTCTTTAGATTATTAAAGCCTTTCTTTGCTTCATACACACGGTTAAGATTGGATTCATTGCCAAAAACTTGTTTCAGCTCGTCCCAAAGCTCCTTAGGAGACTCTACGTGTCCATATGTACGAAGTATATGAGATTCGATTGAATTTTGTAAAACAACCTAGGCAATGAGATTATTTTGTTCCCATTTTTCTAATCCGACACTTGAATCTACCAGTTTCACATCCGATCTTGTCATGAAGCCCCAAAGACCTCGCATGCTAAGATTGGTCTTAGCAATCTTCGTCCAAATGGAATAATGTTTCCACTGAACGAGATTGAGATGCTTTTGGTCGAGTCCATGACAAGAGATCCGAGAAAAGAAATGAAGACAAAAACAAAAAGAGATTTAAAAGAAATTTGACCGAAAAAAACTTTCGAAAGAGAATAGATTTCAAAAGAAACAAAATCAATCAAAAAATTTTCCGAGATTTGATCACTGCTCTAATACCATGTTGATTTTGTATAACAAATATGAATCAGCAGAAGCAAGACTAGAAAGATTAAGAGCGAGCGGAAGATCGAGAAAATTAGAGAGAATAAGAATAATTATTCTCTTATGTATTCTTTAGAAACAAATGTACATATTTATACAAGTAGAAAAGGAGAAAAATAAGGAAAATACAAGTACAAATGCAAGGCACAAGTTTAAAATTAACATGCATGAGGTAGAGCGGTCAACAAGGCATAGGAGACCACGAAGGTCATAAATTGCCTTAACTAGGTCGCAGGTCGCGGGACGCAGGACACGGGATGCAGGACAGAGCGGGATACGACCTAAGCAAAGAGAGCGGGATGCGACTTGAGCGAAGAGAGCAGGACGCGACCTGAGCAGAACATGACCGGAGCGAAGAGAGTGGGACACGACCTTTCTTCTTAACACTTTTATACAACGAGAAAGACCTCTCAAAATTTTTCATTAACCCTTCCAAACTTCAAACGTCCTCTTGATCATTGGACATAATGAAAAGTGTCTCTAATTAATAACTTGTGCATAGTTCTTGATCGATGTCCAAAATATTAAATAATGTGGTACGATTTACCTTGATAAGAAGCCATAAAACCCTTTCGATCTCAATAACTAAAGCCAACTAGAAAACATTGTCCAAACTCAGGAAAAACAAAAAATTCATCATCTCATGCACACTCTGTTAGTACCTTAATGTCATGTGCACACCATGGAACTCCATCGCATGTATAGATGAATCTCATGTTAAAATGACACACTACCAAGATGTTCATTAATAAATACTCTTTACGGTTCCAAAATGTAATTTTATATTTGTCCTTAACAATTATAAAGATATGAATTCCAATCCCTAAAATAAAGATAATAACTTATATTGTGTCAAAGCATTAGAGATATCTAAAAACATTCTTCTTGATTGCAAGAAACATTCTCTACATGGAGTCAACATAATGTTGTTAGTATTTCATCAACCTAGTCCATTGAAAAACCTCAAAAATTCGCGACTCTGACTCTCTCTGATATGGTATATCCCAGTATCTTCAAACACATGCCTAAAACCACATCAACATTTTTTTTACATGTAATTCATGAAGCCTAAACTCCTTTAATTTTCTCAATGGAAAATAAATTTTCTCATGCTTAGAAAATGAAGATATTTTGTATCATTTTCATACATCAATTGATGTATAATCCATAATCATCATTTGGTTCAGTTCTACTTTTTTATTTAGATAATATCTCATGGGGTTTATGTCAATCAATGCATTAAATGCTTCATCATCTCTGTTATTGATTTCTACAATTGTGTACAAATCTTCATCACTTTCTTCTTGAAATATATCCAAGTTCCAAAAATAAATCTCAAAAGTAAAAGCAAATATGAATCGTCTTAAAACTACAAATAATACATTCAAATTGGAAAGTTAAAGTCCAAACGTAAAAGCAAATATGATAAGCATCTTAATCATTAAAAACACATCAAAGTATAATAAAAATAAAAAATCATCTAGAAAACGACAACTTTACTATTATATCTTATTTTGGGACTCTTTAGTTTAGATTATAAAAAATATAACTTTTCTTCATCTAAAAGAGTGGTAAATACATCCAATATAGTGTTGTTCATGTTCAACCTTAATAACAACCATGACATTAACTACAAACTCTTCAATTGAAGGTCTTCAATGAATTACATGTTACGATTACTACTAGAAAAATGGGATTGTGGATGGTAAAATCCACCCAAAGTCCATCTAAATAGTCATTATGGTCTGATTACGAACATACACGATACATCCGCAAATGGGTGTCAATAAATTGGATCCATCCTTAGTTCATCTGGATCGTACACAAATATTTTGTACGCATATCCATCCAGAATTACAGATTGAGTGACCAGTCAACAAAAGTAAAATTATTTACATTATATATATATATATTATATAAATAATTATTAATTTTCATATATCGAGATAGACTTCATTGAGCTATTGTTTATTTAAAGACTGTTGAGAACCATCTTCTTCTAGTTGAATCTAAGACGCTCGATCGGACGTCATTTTATGATGGTTATCATGCATTTGTTTAGCTTTATTATTGTTCCATGAACAATCTAATTGTTTTTTAGTTTTCTCAAGTAAACTAAAATAGGATGGTTCAATGCATTTTTCTTTCGCCTATAACAAAGTGTTATTAAACAAATTGTTAAAATAAAAAATCATGTTTGAAATTTCTTTAAAATGTTTGAATAATTATTATATTCCATTTTTTTGTAAATCGCAACAAATGAATGAGATCCAAGTGTATATGGAATCATCCCAAAACCATCTTTATCAGATATGTGTTCATTCCATTTGTTCGTTTTTTGTTTAGTTTTTGGATTAACACAATTTACGAATATTACTTGTCATACATGTGAAGTCATCCAAATAGGTTTTCTTTTTTCCATCGATTTTTTATTTTTTACAAGAGATTTCAATCTTCATCCTATGACCTGATCAAATTCGGACCTAAAAAGTCCTATAATTTCTAGGTTTCAATAATTTTTTTTATCTAAAACCAAAATTAATGACAAATATTTACCATGAATGCTTTTCACGAACACCTTAACTTCTTGACCTATATGCAAATAATTATATCACGATCGATCAAAATCAAGGCTTACCGTTTTGGTTATGTGTCGAGAAAGTTGATTATAACTAGATCTAAGAAAACGGTTGAATCTTATGTAATATCTTAAGACTATATATTATTATTTTTATAAAAATTTCATTTTGTGCCTTCTTTGCAGCTCGAATCAAGAGGCAAAAGTTTGAGACGTTCTTTATTCATTGTGCTAATTTTCTATGACTGGTTCTAGCTATATATGCAATGATGACGGCTCAACGAGTGACAGGGGTGAAGATGATAGTATGTAGGATAAGGAAAATATTATGTTGGACCCGGGCGGGGTAAGGAAGAATACTAAATTTATGTAATCCAAAAAATGAGATCTTCTTTAATTTTTTTGTTGCAACACTAATGGTCCATTTGAATTTCTTTAAAATCATATCTCGAACATAATTTCTAAGGCGAAACACTTCCCAATCTATTCGACATTCAAGTTGGAAAAATAGTAAGACTAAATCCGGAGAACAAACCACAGGACCCATGAAAAAACTACGATACTTGTGGAGAATAATACATGTCCCGAGAACTAAAAATCAAGATTCATGAACCAAGCCATGAGACCTGAAAACCAAATAACAGAACCCATGGACCAAGCCATGGGACATCAGGATTAAAACCACGAGACTCAAGGATGACTTGGGAAGTTGGGCAAAGGCGGCTGGCATGGGCGAAGATCTGGCGAGCATTCATTATAAAAAATATATGTAAATACCAATACATTAAGACATCAAAAACAATTATTTTTGCGTTGGAAAATACAATTTTCAATGAATTGGTAATGTAGATTTGGCATTGACTAGGCCATCATTAGTGAATGCTAAGCGTTACATTTATGTTAGATATGGTAACACAATTACATCGAAATGTTGCATCAGGCATACCCAAGTACCCAAGTAGGGTCAATGAGAGAGCGTCAATAGTGTTAATGCCAATGTGGTTGAAAACCACATTGACCAAGTATCGACGTGGTTAATGCAACATGACGTTAGTCGTGGTAAGTTCAATGTAATTAAACTTGTAGTTACAATGCACTACACAGTTCTAATATCAAACAACATAATACTAGCTAACGACAAACAATGCAAGTGTGGCATGTAGAGTACTGTATATAGTGATTCATACAATCTCATTAATCCATCAAAACTTGGTATGTAAAATATTATTTTGTACGAAATTATTTTCCTTTAATTTTTGTTTAGGTTAAAATTTTCTGGTCCCGAAAAAATGACAACTCAAAATATTTTTATCGTCGTTTCAAAACACCGATCAATTGTTTGCACACTTATAAAAAAATAACTCAGGTATATGTCACCTTTAGACCAAATATCATGCAATTCGGACACATTTTATCCATGAAATATTCTATGGGTTTGTTACTTTTGTTCACCCCCATCAATTTAGCTACAAAAATGACCATCACAACTTTCATACAAAGGTTTATTTTTGTACCAAATATCTCATAAAACTTAATAGTTTCAGCATTTGGCACATGTTCATTCATATTTTCATCATGTATATTAAATTTGATGATCGAGAAAACCATCCAAAATCATTAATATATATATGTTATGATAAATATGATTATTTTTCATTCATAAGTTCTTCTTAATTATTACATATATCATCTGATTGTTCAATAATGTGTGTATGAGTTGTCTTTGTACTCATATATTCGCTATTATATAACTAAATATAGTAGTTTTTCTTACAAAATATATCTTGTATAGATGTTTTAATACAACTTTTGCCCTTAGCATTTCTCATTTCCTAACCTACAACATGCACAATATAACTTTTCGCTTCTTACATATTCAACTTGATTAGTAGCAAATATCATAACACTCTATAATACACATTTGAATTCAACAAAAATATTGTTCATCTCTAATTTAAACATCTCATACATCCACATTTGAAGTAATCAAATATGTGAATCGCTCAAATATATTATATACGAGTGAGTTTCGAGCGAGTGATTTTAGATTATTTGTTGGTTTACGTATGAGTGAGTTGATGAGGTATCAAGTAATATATATATATATATATATATATATATATATATATATTCGAAGTTGTCAACCAAATATCTATGCCATGTCGTTACTATACCTAACTTGGTTACACAACTGCGGTAATAATAATGAGCTCAGGAACTACAAACTATTTCCATTTTGTGCTAGATTAATAACACCATTATATCACCCATGCTGGTGCGGTCATGTTACCTAATTTAAAGACTATTGTATTACCTACACAATAAAACAACGTACGAAATGGTAACATTGGTTTCATGCCATGGGTCACGTTACTATTGCATTCCACTAGCGTTGTCACTTGAAACATGGATTCCAGCAAAACATTATCATTATAATTGTGTTAGAATAGTGTTGGAACGACTACCACAATGGCCACACAAAGATTGCATTTCAATTGCATTGCACCTAGATATGTATCACGTTGAAATGTTGAAAATTATCATCAACGTAACTTTGTGTTGGTAATTGGATCTAAATTGTAATGGTTTTGTTTTAGTGCATAGGCGATGATAGGGCTCCTGCCTAGGCAAGGTGAGGGCGGCTAACAAGGCGGTGCAAGAAGTAGAGGGCTATGTGAGCGGCGAGGCGAGGCAAAGCAACCGATAGGCAATGCATTTGTGATCAGTGAGGTAAATATAGAAAGAGAAGAAAGGAGAGACGTAGTTGGCGACCAAACGATATGACTATGATGACACGATGGAAAAGTGACGGGGAAAGTGATTGGACTGGCGATGGGTTTGAATTACTAGAAGAATGACTAAAGACAAGTAAGAAACATAGGTACAATTTTTGGATTTATAGAAAATTCTGGGTGAATATCAAAAACCGTTCATAAATTCCTCACACGTACCAAAAAATTGTTTGTAAATTCCAAACGGATTCACGATGACCCTAAAGACTTTTAGATATATTCATGACCATCCATCAGGAATTCCAAACAAAATCATTAGTTATCATGAAATTGCGCACGTACATAATAATCTGTCGGAAATTCCTGGACTGAATACCAAAATCGTCCAAAATTCCTCACAACTAGTCGAAAATTCATCCATAATTTGATGTGAATAGATTGGATAATTGATCATAATATTTGTATTTGTATTCGGAGGATATCTGATTTTCGATATTTGGATTTGTATTTGATCTTTCAGATATTCGAATTTTTGGTTTGAATACAGATAAAATATTTTGTCCATTCCTAGAAATTTTGTATGTGTAAATTTGAGTTTAAAACTTATTGTATTTAATTAAAAACGTATAAATTTTTTTATACATAACCGAAAGAAAAACTCAAAGAATCACAAAATATAGTTACAAGTTGAATTGAATATATTTTGAATAGAAGATATATAAATATTTTGGCTTTTAATAGTTTTAATTTATTTTGGAAACAAAATAAATAGTCAAATGCAATTCGTTATATTTATATAGCGGAATTTTATACATTGTGATTTGTTATATGAAACTGAATTATATATAATAAAAAATAAATTTTATAAAAATAAAAAATCATTTTTATTTTTAAATATAACTGAATATTATACATTGTAATTTATTATCGAAGATTTTTAAATATAATGCTCAAAGTTTATGTTGTTTAGTTATTTCATAATTAAAAATAAGATAAACATATAATACTATTTGTATTATTGAATATATCTTTAAATATAATTTTTTAATGTTTATGTTGTGTAATTATTTTCATAACTAAAAGTAAGTATTTTTAATTCATTATTTTTTTTTCAATTCTTGGTATCAATAAATATTTATTATATTTTTTTAAATATAAAGGCATATTGTTTTTTATGTTTTTATTCACGAGAGTAATACTTTTGTGTTTCAATAATTACCACAAATTAAATACGGTAATAACAAATGCCCATGAAAATTGAATGTATACAATTAAGTGAAAAGAAGTAATAATTTTATTTTAAATTTACTAAAATTTCTATAATTTTTTATTAATTCCTTGCAAAAATTAAATTACTTATTATTTTCTAAAAAAGAATTTATTTTATTTTTTCATAAACTAAGTAAATTTTTGTTTTGAAACAATAAATTTTAAAAATATATAAATTCAAAATAAAGTATGATATTATATTTGTTTATTTATACATTTTAAATTTTTATGGATTATTTACTTTTTAGAAATTTTATATATGAGACATTATTTATTTATTTTAATTATAGACAAAATGGAAATTAATTAAGAGATAGATTGAATCTAAATTGTATAACAAATATACATTAATTAGAGATGATAAATTATATGATGAACATTAATTTTTTTATTCTATTGTTTCAATAATATATCTAATTTTATACTTATAATTATATTGTTTTTAAAAATTTAAATTTATTAAAATATGTTAAATTTTTAAAAAATGAAGAATAATTAATTTTAAATAATATATAATAAAAACGAATATTTTAATAAATATTTTGTCAAAGTTTAATATTTTCATTTCAGCATTGCGTGGATAAATTTTTATTTTATAATGATAGAGTTGAAAATTATATGTAAATTAAAAATAAATTATGGTTTTATTTTTTGTTTATATTTTGTAATTTTTATGGATCATTTTCTTAATAAAAGTTTAATATATAAAAAATTATTTATTTATTTTAATTGTAGAGAAAATAGATAATAATTAAGATATAGATTGAATCTAAATTATATAAAAAATATACGTTAATTAGAAAAGGCAAATGATATGATGGGTATTAATTTTTTTTATCCCAAACTTTGTTTTCAATAATATATCTAATTTTAAATACTTATAAATGTAGTTTTTTAAAATTTAAGTTTATTAAATAAGTTAAAATCAAATTTTGTTTTACAAAATAACTAAATAATATATATAACTAAAATCAATATTTTTAATAATTTATTTTTCAAATTTTAATAGTTTATTGAATTTTATTTCAAATAAACATATAATTTTTTTAATTATTTATTATTTATGAATTTTATATTTATTTACATATATAGTTACTAAAATATCTAAATTAAATCTAAATATTTTATATTTCTTAATATATTAATATTACTAACATATACCTATTTTAAAGTAATTTATGTATTGTAGTTAATGTAGGAATAAAAAATATTAAAAAAAATGGAAACTTGAAAAGAAATAATAAATGAAAAGTCAAGTTATCCAACTTTTATATATAGATTTTATTTTAAATAAATATATAAATATTTTTGTTGTAATTATATATTAGTTTTCTATTTATTTACATATATAATTACCAAAATATTCTCTAAATTTAATCTAAATATTTTATGTTTCTTTAAAATATTAATAATACTAATATATAATTCTTTTAAAGAAATTTATGATGACTTAACTTGATGATGTAGAAGCTTAAGAAGAGAGAATGAATGAGAATATAGATTCTATGAGTTTTTATATATTTTGAAAATTTTAACTTAGAGAAACATTTCAAAATTTTTTAAAATTTTATTAATTTTTCATATTTTTTAAATCTATATTTACTCTAGACCTAAAAAATATTTGCATATTCACTCTCTGTTGTCCATTTCTCATCTTTGTCACCTCCCCTTTTTCTTTCACCATTTCATCATTTTTTTCTTCATCTTCTTCTTCTTGTTGATCTTATTGAATATGAAAGATGATGCCACTTCGAGGATGATTATAAATCGGAAACAATGCAAAAATGCTTGGAATAAAAAAATAATTCGACGGTTTTAGAGATCTCGAACAGTTGTACAAAAAACAGACGCCATAGACCTTTATCAAAGGCCACGATTTCGCCACATATAAATGTAGTTTTTTAAAATTTAAGTTTATTAAATAAGTTAAAATCAAATTTTGTTTTACAAAATAACTAAATAATATATATAACTAAAATCAATATTTTTAATAATTTATTTTTCAAATTTTAATAGTTTATTGAATTTTATTTCAAATAAACATATAATTTTTTTAATTATTTATTATTTATGAATTTTATATTTATTTACATATATAGTTACTAAAATATCTAAATTAAATCTAAATATTTTATATTTCTTAATATATTAATATTACTAACATATACCTATTTTAAAGTAATTTATGTATTGTAGTTAATGTAGGAATAAAAAATATTAAAAAAAATGGAAACTTGAAAAGAAATAATAAATGAAAAGTCAAGTTATCCAACTTTTATATATAGATTTTATTTTAAATAAATATATAAATATTTTTGTTGTAATTATATATTAGTTTTCTATTTATTTACATATATAATTACCAAAATATTCTCTAAATTTAATCTAAATATTTTATGTTTCTTTAAAATATTAATAATACTAATATATAATTCTTTTAAAGAAATTTATGATGACTTAACTTGATGATGTAGAAGCTTAAGAAGAGAGAATGAATGAGAATATAGATTCTATGAGTTTTTATATATTTTGAAAATTTTAACTTAGAGAAACATTTCAAAATTTTTTAAAATTTTATTAATTTTTCATATTTTTTAAATCTATATTTACTCTAGACCTAAAAAATATTTGCATATTCACTCTCTGTTGTCCATTTCTCATCTTTGTCACCTCCCCTTTTTCTTTCACCATTTCATCATTTTTTTCTTCATCTTCTTCTTCTTGTTGATCTTATTGAATATGAAAGATGATGCCACTTCGAGGATGATTATAAATCGGAAACAATGCAAAAATGCTTGGAATAAAAAAATAATTCGACGGTTTTAGAGATCTCGAACAGTTGTACAAAAAACAGACGCCATAGACCTTTATCAAAGGCCACGATTTCGCCACATCATCCAAAATATACATTTCAATAAGGGTATTAGTATTATGATTATTTATCTTTTTTTTTTTGGAAATTTTATATTTTTTATTGGATTTAAATTCAAATATTTAAATATATATATATATATATATATATATATAAAAGTTTTGTTTGTAAATTTATTAT
The DNA here is from genome assembly GCA_036759665.1 of Gynandropsis gynandra. Taxonomy (NCBI): domain Eukaryota; kingdom Viridiplantae; phylum Streptophyta; class Magnoliopsida; order Brassicales; family Cleomaceae; genus Gynandropsis; species Gynandropsis gynandra. The sequence goes on along the minus strand of CM071872.1, from coordinate 23,343,231 downwards.
AGGGAAAACTTTGAAAATACTCTCGTAGGGCTAAAGTGCTTCAAAAATACCTTTTCTTGAAGAAAAAAAGTTTCAACTTCAAATCTATCCTTAAAATATTGATAATCCCATGTTACCCTTGTCGATAATTTTTCTCTCTCCTCCAAAGCACCTTTAGTTCTCTCTCTCCTGTGGCGCAAAAATTACTGTTCTCCCACACCACAACAGATTCGGCGAGAGTAGCTTGAAATCAGCATCAGATCCGCTGCCAATAGGTTGAAATCATTTGTTGTCAACAAAGAAGCTTGCAATTAAGCACGTACCGCAGAAAAACCAGGTATGTATAGTGAGTTTTTCATGTTTCTCTTGTATTTTTCTTGTTTCTTTTTGTGAGTTATGAAGCACTGGATCAATAAAAGACTGGTTTATTGAAAACGAGTCTAAACGAGTCATATTTATTGAAATATCAAATGATCACGATTAGTGACTAGGTCACAGAGTCGTACGGTCGCACTGAGTCACAGAGTCTCATCGAGGGGTCAAAGGGATCAAAGGTCGTCGCAGGGGTCCAAGGGTCGCAAAGGTAAAGGGGTTGCAAAGGGGGTCCAAGGGTTGCAGGGGTCCAAGGGTCGCAGAGGTAAAGGGGTCGCAAAGGGTTCCAAGGGTCGCATGGGAAAAGGGTCGCAAAGGGTTCAAAGGGTCGCAAAGGGTTCAAAGGGTCGCAGGGTCGCATGGGTACAAGGGTAATAGACGGGCAAAAGGGTCGCAAAGGGGTACAAGGGTCGTAGAGGTACAAGGGTGGTAGAGCGGTACAAGGGTCGCAGGGGTACAAGGGTGGTAGAGGGGTATAAGGGTCGCAAAGGGGTACAAGGGTCGTAAAGGTACAAGGGTGGTAGAGGGGTACAAGGGTCGCAGAGGTGCAAAGGTGGCAGAGGGGTACAAGGGTCGCAAAGGGGTACAAGGGTCGTAGAGGGGTCGGTATAAGGGTCGCGCGGTCGCACTGGGTCACAGAGTCTCATCGAGTCGCACGGTCGCAGCGGGTCACAGAATTTACCCCTCTTTTTATATTTTTATTACAGGTGTAATGGATACGGTGAATGGGAAAATCAAACTGATTTATTTTTTGTATGATGGTAAATGGGAAAAAACCCAAATGGAGAATCTGAATGGGTTGGTAGAGTTCAGGAAAACCAGTGATTATTTTTCTTATGTCCTACGGTTAGTCTGACATACCAACAACTGATTGATGAGTTATGCACAGAGATGATGGTGGAAAATAATACAACAAATTTGAAGTTAAGCTATCTTCCTAATATTTGTGAAAGTAGGAAGCCGACATATATAATGAATGACAAGTATCTTATTTGTTATATGTTCGATCGCATAAGAGGAATTCGACCACTGCTGTATGTGGAGATAGAATCGGTAAGTGTGAATTGTGAAATCGAAATTGAGAGGGAAATTGAGCCTCTAACTCCTGCTTTTGGAAGCATTGCTAGGTGTTGTAGATTATGATGACTGTGTTATTGTAGGTCCAAGTAACAAAAGTGGAGTTAGAGTAATTCGGAAAAATAAATATTTTGGATTCGGATAATTCTGATAGTGAACATACAAGCGGGTTAAGAGAAGAAGGTGGGTGTGCCATGAATGTGGTAGTTGATGGAGTTGTTTGTGGCAGTAATAAAGTTGATTCTGATGTGCCAACTGAGCATAAGTATGGTGATGGTGAAAAAAATTCGAAAAAGTATGGTGATGGTGAGAACAACTCGCAAATGGTTGTTCACAATGGCGAAAATAATATCTTCGAGTTCGGAGATGGATTGGATCTTAAAATTGGGCAAGAGTTTGATAGCAAGAAGGATGCACATGAATTTGTAAGGACGGGTTCAATCGAAGTTTCGTTAGATATACAACATTAAGATCTGATACGAAGCTGTAGGAAGTACGATGCAAGTTTGGCGGAAGTGGTTGTAAATGGAAATTACGCATGGCAGCAATCCCCAATTCCAAACGGTTTAGTGTGAGAACACACCATCCCGTTCATAACTGTTCACCTGTATCTAAACGGACCAAGCTACAAAGGGTACAATGCAAATGGTTAAGGATTATTTGAAAGAGGAATATGCCGGAAATTATGAAACACCTCCAGCAAAAGAATTGATGGCTCGTGTAAAAGCAAAACACGGTGCCAATGTATCGTATTTGATGGAATTAGGAGGCAGATGCGGTGCTCAAAAGGAGATTCGTGGGGATGACTTTGAACATTATCGGAGGCTTCTAGGGTGGTTGCACATGTTTACACAAAGAAATCCCGCACCTGTCGCAGATCTTGAGCTCGACAAGGATGGGAAAAGCTTCAAATACCTTTTTATGGCTGTCTGAGCGGATATAAAGGGATTGAAATACATGCGTAAAGTGGTTATGTGGATGCGACATTTCTGACAGGAGTGTACAAGGGAGCATTGATTGTGGCGATCGCGCAAGATGGTGAACATCACCAATATCCTCTTGCATGGGGAATAGTCGACAGAGAGAAGGACGAATCATGGACGTTGTTTATGTCAAGATTGAAAGAGGTGATACCAGATGGACGTAATGTCGTTGCGATATCTGATCGCCATAAAAGGTTGATCAAAGCAGTCAAACAAGTCTATAAAGAGCTACGTCAATAAAGGGCATGGTAGAAAGACTTCTAAGAGTGATACTGTGGCGGGAATGTTCTTTAAATGTGCAGCAGCATACACTGAGAACGAATTTGAAGTGCTATTGAATGATTTGAAGGCCAGGTACAAGAATGACTTTTGTGACCTCTGTGACCCTAGTACCCTTTACGACCCTTGCACCTCTGCCACCCTTGTACCCTTTGCGACCCTTTGGCCCCTGCGACCCTTGTGTCCCTGCGACCCTTGTACCCCTGGGACCCTCGTACCCCTGCGAACCTGGTACCCCTGTGACCCTTGTACCCCTGCGACCCTTTTACCCCCTGCAACCCTTGTATCTCTGCGGCCCTTGTACCTCTGCCACCCTTGTGACTGTTGTGACCTTTGTGGCCATTTTTGACCTTTGTGACCTTTGCGCAGGTATCCTAATGTTGCAAAGTATTTGGATAAAGAGGAACTTGTTAGTTAGTAATTATGTAATACTATATTATTTGTATTATTTTGATTAAACCTTTTTTGACTTTTATCATTATAATTCGATAAATTCTTCATTATAATCCGACCCATGCGACCCTCAATTGGATTAAATTAGAACCCATCGGACTCATGCGACCTCATGCGAACAATTATGACTCATGCGACCAATGCGACCCTTTCGACCCATGTGACCCTTCCGACCAATGTCTAATTTAGAATCATTATAATTCTATTGTTTTGATTGGTTTTTGACATTTTATCATTGTTAATCCATAAATTCGTCGATTTCGTATGTATTGATCATTATATGTGACCAAACGACCCATG
>CM071872.1:23317778-23334460 GCA_036759665.1 Gynandropsis gynandra | reverse complement strand
TGTTCTTCTTGTAACATGTACGTTGTTTGTGACCTTTGATTCCACAGAAGTAACAGATGATCGATCTACTTCTTCTGTAATTACCATATTGATGTTTCCACCCATACTTACCAGAATTTGACATGGATATGTTTCTGCTCTGGTTGTAATGATGAAGAGCTCTCTGATTCTGTTCTCTATGCTTGGTACCATGATGACTCCAATTCTTTTTCCTGTCAAGATTCTGCTGATTCCGACTAGGTTTTGGTGAGTTGTAGATTGCTTGTTTTTCTTGTAAATTTCCTCCAGATACAAATTTATTTTCTGTTCTGCCCGTATTCTCAACATAGCCTATTCCGTGATTGTCACCTTTCATTTTTCCGATTGACAACAGATGATCCAATTTGTCAGTTCCATTTGACAGCATTTTCAGTTGTTTATTGGTTTCCTCAAGTTGTCTTTTAACAAAGTGCACTTCCTCATCCTTAGCCAGCACTTCATTTTTCATTTCTTGAACTTGAGTTTCCAAGGCTTTAATTTCCTTCAACAGTTGGACATTTAGCTTTCCCATCTTGATCCAATCATTATAGATCATTTCAACGTCAACTTCATCATTCTCACCCAATTCATCTTTTTCGCTTTCCTTATCATCTTCATCAATAATTCCTATGAAAGCTACAAAACTGGACTGTTCATCTTCTGACTCTTCTCCAGTTTCAGAACTGGAATCACTTAGCATGATCAGTGATTTTCCTCTCACCGCATTATTTTCAGTGCATTCGTTTTTTGTGTGGCCGAACCCCTTGCACTTGAAGCATTGTGTTTCTCTGAGGTTTTTCAGCATATTCTCCCTTTTTGTAATACTAGGACAGTCTGATTTAAAGTGTCCATAGCCTTTGCACTCATGACATTGGGAATTTGACTTATTCTCTTTTCTGACTCCTGCATCTTCAGTGGGGAATTTTCTTGTTCCTGACTTCCTTTTCATGAATTTTCCAAATTTTCTGGTTAGTACCGCAATATTTTCTTCAAGATTATCTAACCTGGTGTTTTCTGAAAACAGCTTGTAGCACGACTCCCTTGCTTCCTTCTTTGGCTATGTCTCCTTGTTCCAATTGCAATTCTAGTTCATACGCTGCTAGAATTCCAACTATTTCCTTGAAACTAGTTGTGTCTGTGTTCAATGACATATTCATTGCTACTTTCTGAGCGTGAAACTTCTTCGGGAGGCATCTTAACAGCTTCTTAACGAGTTTTTTGTCATCCAGATTTTGCCCCAGTACACTTACTTTGTTGGCAATCGCATTCATCCGTCCACTGAATTCCTTCACACTTTCAAATTCTCCCATTTCCAGTTTTTCAAACTGGTGTTCTAAGATATCTAACCTTGTTCTTTTTACACTTGTTGTTCCTTCGTGGATGGTTTCTAGTGTGTCCCAAGCCTCCTTTGCTGATTCGCACCCTTGAATTTGTTTAAATTCATTTATATCTACTGAGGAGAAAATAGCTGTCAGGGCTTTAGCGTTGAATGTAGAACTTCTCTTCTCACTGGGTGTCCACTGTTCTGATGGTTTTTCCTTCTCTTTTCCATTTTCGTCGATAACAGTGGGTGGCGTCCAACCGTTTTTGACTGCACTCCAGGCGTCTTCATCAATTCCTCGAATGCTTGCACGCATTTTTACTTTCCAGTACCCATAATTAGACGAATCTAATATGACTGGTTTACCAAACGAGTACATGTCTCTCGGTCCTTCCATTTTAGTCTTCTTCTTGGATCTCCAACCAGATTTTAGAGTTTACTCTAAACAATGGTCACCAGCTCTGATACCAATTGAAATCTTGTAGAAGATGACTAATAAGTAAATAATCGATCGGACAAGAAAGTATCAAACAGTATATGTTTATTTACTTGTCAATCCTTAAGTACACTTGTTGTTTTCTACAATGTACTAAAGATTCCCACCCATTTAACTCCCCCTGAGTTAAACGTGTAAATACAACTCACAACTGTTTCCCTTTTTGGATCCAGTATCTATTTAAGTGCACCTAAAACTCTGAACTTTCCTGTTCTTTGTTTCATGCACTCCCCGATACTCCACAGACTTGTTGATCTTCATTTTGAATTTCAGATCAATTTATCTGTCATTCTCACGGCTCAGCAACCACCTCCTGGTCTTCAGCTGCGCCGTTGTGCTGAAAGTCTCCAGCATTGAATCCGGTCGATTCAAATCATTCCTTATTCTTCTCCTTGTTCTTCTAGTTGACTCGTTCCAGCCTTCTTCAATTTAAATTCAAACTCCCTCAATGTTCTCAACCACCTGAAACAATATACATAAAACTCGATCCTATTTTTACTGCATTAACACATGCTATTATCAATATATTTGAGTTGTATACGTCTAATTTAGAATTAATATAGACAATAATATAAATAATATCGATATTTGAAAACAATGTTGAATGTATTTTTTGAAATTTTGTCAAACTCATCCGACGAGTTCTTAAAACATTACTATCGCTTTGAAGCACAGACATTGGTTATACACAACTCAACTAGGGACACATGGGTGATAATCTGTTTTAACCATTGATTAACGTTGTATATGTATTGTTTTGATTGGTTTTTTACATTTTATCATTATAAACCCGTAAGTTCGTCGATTTCACATTTATTGATCCTTATATGTGACTGTGTGACCTGTGCGACCCATGCGACCTTCAATTGGCATTAATTAGTTTGACTTTGAAATGTATTGTTTTGATTGGTTTTTGACATTTTTATCATTATAAACCCGTAAATTCGTCGATTTCGCATGTATTGATCCTTATATGTGACCATGCGACCCATGTGACCCTCATTTGGCATTAATTAGTTCGACGTTTTAAATGTATTTTTTATTGGTTTTTGAAATTTTATCATTATAAACCCGTAAATTCGTCTATTTCGCATGTATTGATCCTTATATGTGACACATCCGATCCATGCGCTCATTTGGCATTAATTAGTTTGACGTTTTAAATGTATTGTTTTGATTGGTTTTTGACATTTTATCATTGTTAACCTGTAAATCCGTCGATTTCGCATATATGTGACCCATGCGACCTGCCGAAAATTCCGTCACCGAAATTCCCGCCGAACTTTTCATCATATTTGAAAAAATTTGAAAAAATTAACATTTGCGACCCTTCACTTTTTGCAGTCATGTCTTTTCGAATTCCGTCTGACGGCGATCCGATATCCAGGACATGTCTTTTCGAATTATAGTCGTTTCTTTTTTTACAATAACGACACATTCTCTCCCTCTAACTCTCATCCTCTTCCATTAGTTTTTCCGAAAATTCCACATTTCCCTTCTTTCTTCAGAGAGATTTTTCCGCGCTATCTGGATAACTACATTGTAATCTTCTTCATCTGTCTCTCTTTCGGTATGTTACATGTAGAGAATGTACATATTTGACTTTGTTTGTCGTTTTTAGTTACACCCGAAGATATTCTTCGATGATTATATTTACGGGAAAACGAGGGACAACAACACGACAACGCTTAAATCGAATGGGTCTAACAGAAGATGGAAAGTCAAGTTGGATGGCTCCAGATTCACTGATGGGTGGAAATATTTCTCCAACGACCTACACTTAAGTATTGAGGATTACTTACTTTTCACCCACGAAGGTGACATAGTCTTTCACGTCACCTTCGTCACTCCTGTTCAGAGGATTTTACCAGTCTTTGTGGTACCAGTCACTCGTTCCAATTTGGACGTAGATTCATTGGTAAGTGACTTCAATACGGACTTGGGTGATGCCACGACTTGGGTAAGGATTTTCACAATTTTTATTCCTTTCTACGGATGTCGTAGACACTTCTTATAGGGTTTGCGAGGTCGAGAGGTCTTTGCCATAGTTGATGTAAGATATATCTGATGTTAGGATACGAACTGTCGTTTGAGGCATATATAAGTCCCGTGGCATGTGGTGGCGCTTCCATCAAAAGGGGCTGGACAAACTTTTGTCTCGACCATCTACTGACCGAGGGTTGTACCCTCTTAGTCGAAATATATGCAAGTAGACCAACACCATTCCTTTCCGCCCAAACTAAGGATGGTTTCGAATGGAAGTAACTGAAACATTAAAACAAAATGATAAGAATGCAAAAAGTACGAAAACATTCAAGTTATTCGAATAATATATACAACTTACCATTAGTGAGATCATGAAACCGCCACAATACCATTTTGGTTTAGGTGATTTTCCGCTAACATGCTTGCGGCAAGTATCCACAATCTTCTCGAATGTGTAACACCCCTATGGAAAGTCTTAAAAAGTCCAAGTCATCAACCATGTCAATAAGATCATGGCTGATAGAGTTGTTTGATGAAGGCTTATGAGCCATAACTTGTGCCAACAACATCAAAGTTGCCAACCTCTTCCGGTCCTTGCATTCTTCGCCTTCACAAGCTTTCCAATGATTTGTGCGGGGGTCACCTTTCCATGGCCGAAATTCTTCCGCCTGAATGTATCACCCCTTTTGGACTCTCATCCTTTGGGATATGGTCCGCAGTTCAATCCGGAAATTAGTGCATGCTCCACTATAGAGTACCGGATGGGAACACCGTTTAAGACGAACCACAACTCCTTCTTGTCCCATACAATCACAGAGTGATTTAGGAGGATAGACATTTGAACCTTAGTCAACGTGGAGTCACATTGGAAATGGAATAAATGCTTAAATTGTGACTCCTTCTCGAAGTAATTCAACTCGTATTCATCTAAGATTCCTCTCAGCTTCATGATTATCTCGTGAGGATAACACTTGGTGGTGATCTTTGGCATTCTGTCCATGTGCTTGAATTCATACACAAACTTCGGCTTTGGCGCCACCTGCAGAATGACAAATCAATTAAGAATACATTATAGTTCTACCGACTCAAGCGACCCATGCGACTCACACATACCAATGCGACTCAAACAACCCTCGGACCCTCTGCAACACTCAACCGACTCACTGAGACTCATGCGACTCAACCGACCAATGTCGACTCAACCGACACATGCGACTCAAGTGACCATTGCGACCCAAATCGACTCACTAAGACAATCGACTCAAACGACCCTTAAACCCCCTGCAACGCTCAAGCGACCATTGCGACCCAAATCGACTCAACGACCCTTAGACCCCCTGCGACGCTCAAGCGACCATTACGACCCAAATCGACTCACTGAGACAACCGACTCAAACGAACCTTAGACATCATGCGACGCTCAATCCACCATTGCGACCCAAATCCACTCATTGAGACAACCGACTCAAACGACACTTAGAACCCCTGCGACGCTCAAGCGACCATTGCGACCCAAACCGACTCACTGAGACAACCGACTCTTGCGACTCAACCGACTCACTGAGACTCAACAGACTCACTAACACTCACACCATTTCAAATCAATAAACCATTTTGCGACTCGACAACCTGTAAAACCCTAGAAATCGATCTACTTACACTTATTGACGCCATTGAAGATTGACTCGTGCTCTCTTCTTCACTGTTGCTGCTGATTCTAGCCATTTCCTTCTTGCCAACTTCAAATCAATCCCTTTCAACTTCGAAATCACTTATTCTTTCTTGCTTTTGACACAGTTGATAGTTTTTCACATCGAAAAACTACAGAACGTGGGTTTTTTCACGTTCAAAATTTAAGGGCAAATTTGCCTTTTCTCCAGTTTTTTTCCGATTAAATAATTATTTTAGGAAAGGGTATTTTTGAAGCAGTTTAGCCCTACGAGGATATATCTGATATTCTCCCTTTATTAAATTCCATCTTACATCCATAATTTTAACACCATTATATTTCATTAAATATAAGTTATTTATTTATTTTTTACATTTCAGTTTTTATATCTAATATTTGATGACTTATTAGACGGGGGGAACTTCAAAAATACCCTCCTAAGGCTAAAGTGCTTCAAAAATACCCTTCGCTGAAAAAAAAGGTTCAACTTCAAATCTACCCTTAAAATATTGATAATCCTATATTGCCCTTGTCGATAAATTTTCTCTCTCCTCCAGAGCACCTCGATTTCTCTCTCTACTATGTCGCAAAAATAACTGTTCTCCCACACCATGACAGATTCGGCGAGAGTAGCTTGAGATCGGCATCAGATTCGCTGCCAATAGGTTGAAATCGTTTGTTGTCAACAAAGAAGCTTATAATTAAGCAGGTTCCACAGAAAAACTGTTGCATTGGGGCACAGAGTCTTAGGGGTCCAAGGGTCACACGGGTCGCAAAGGGGTTAAAGGGTCACAGGGTTTAGGATAGGGTCGCAGGGGTCCAAGGGTCGGAGAGGGTAAAAGTGTCGCAGGGTCCAACGGCCGCAGAGGTACAAGGGTCGCAGAGGTACAAGGGTCGCACGAGTCCAAGGGTCACAGAGCCTCATACAACCCTTGCGACCCTTGCGACCCATGTGGACATTGCGACCCTTCCGGCCATTGTGATCATTGCGACCCTTGGGACCCATTTCTCTATTTCAACCTTGCGACCATTGCGACCCTTCCAGCCATGGCGACCCATTTCGACCCTTCCGACCATTGCGACCCATTTCGACCCTTCCAAACATTGCGACCCTTGCAACCCATTTGTCCATTTCGACCTCTTCGACTAGTCTTTTCAATGTCAGACTACTGCTTTTTCCAGGTGCTAGCTATGCTTTTTATTTTACCAATGCCACATTCAAGACCATTGGGACATGAATCTGTTACCCCTATATTAAAAGGTTCTTTAATGTGATCAATACATACACCTTGGTCATTCTTTGTATTTAGTGTCTTTCTGGAATTTTAGGAGTCCATTTATTTTTCGTTATAAATAGAGGAGGAAAAACCGAAAAGCTACAACAAGCATCAAATCATCTCTTGTTTCGAGTCTTTCATTCTCTCAAAAGGGCGATTTCTAACATCTAACCCTAAATTCTCTGAAAAATCCTTGTTACCTTTGTGACCGTTAAGGTCACATGGTCGACCCAGGGTATCGTGCTGTCTATTTGTTACTCAAGGTCTTGGTAATCGTCTAACTCGGTCTCTATACAGATACATACAAGTACTTACAACGTGGATGGAGGACTTTGTGATGTATCTGCACTACATAAGGTCTTGGTAATCGGCGGACTCAGACATCAAGCTGTATCCGCGTTGCCTAAGGTCACGGTTGGAGGTCAACTTTGAGAAGGCGATGAGTCACACATGACTCTCCTTGCGGGGGAGGGATCCAGTGTGTCTCTAAATTCGGAAAATTTGACATTTTTTCTTTCCATTTTTTTCTTGAACTTCTTTTTGCCTTTTTTTTAACCGTTGTGACCTTTGAGACCTTATGTAACCTTATGTAACTTTTGTGACCTTTGTAACCTTTGAGACCTTATGTAATCAATATTTAAACCTTGAAAATGTCTTATTTTGCATCTATTGTTCGTAAGATTATGACTCATCGATTCATGCGACCCAATATGACCCGTTATGTGACGCTCAATCGGATTAAATTAGAATCAGGTTTAAACGGGAACCCATCCGACGCATGCGACCACATATGACCCTTGTACGACTCATGCGACCACACATGACCCATGTACGATTCATGCGACCATATATGACCCTTTTACGACTCATGCGACCCAATATGACCACATATGACCCATGGACGACTCATGCGACCACATATGACCCTTGTACGACTCATGCGGCCCAATATGACCACATATGACCCTTTTATGACTGATGCGATGCAATATGCGACTCATGCGACTTGTCATTTTGCTGTCAGACTCCTGTCTTCCAACCCATGTGACCCTTCCGACCCATGTGACCCTTCCTACCTATGTGACTTATCGTTTTGCAGTCAGAATCCTTTCTTTCGACCCATGTGACTTGTCGTTTTTCTGTCAGACTCCTGTCTTCCGACCCATGTGACCCTTCCGACGCATGTATATAAGTTAACGTCTAAGTCTCTTCTCTTAGTATCCGTATCTAACCCATATTTCTATGATAGATCTTTTTTACCTTTGTGACCTGCGTGCCGCAGTCACAATTGTCAACGCAGGGCATCGTGCCGTCTATGTGTTACTCAAGGTCTTGATAATCGACGAATTCAGGCTCTATGCAGTCACTGACGAGTTGCGGGGGTGACTTAGATGATGATGTTGGGACACTCTTCAAATGTGACTGGAAGACGAAGTACATGGCAGCAGATGACTTAGGTGACGGTGTTGGGTCACTCTTGGGTCACTCTCGGCTAATGAACTATCTCTCTAGTGAACCCATGCGACCCATGCGACTCTCATTTGGCATTAATTAGTTTGACGTTGTAAATGTATTGTTTTGATTGGTTTTTGGCATTTTATCATTATAAACCTGTAAATTCATCGAGTCTGCATCTATTCATCCATATATGCGACCAAACGATCCATGCCATTATCAATATATTTGAGTTGTATATGTATAATTTAGAATCAATATAGATAATAATATAAAAAATATCGACATTTGAACAAAATATTAAATGTATTGTTTAACCATCCGCTGAGTTCTTAAAACACTACTATCACTTTTGAAACACAGGCATTGGTAATACACAACTCAACTAGGTACACATGGGTCATAATCTATTTTAACCGTTAATTGGCGTTGTAAATGTATTGTTTTGATTGGTTTTTGTCATTTTATCATCATAAACCCGTAAATTCGTCGAGTTTGTATCTATTCATCAATATATGCGACCATGCGACCCATGCGATCCTCATTTGGAATTAATTAGTTTGACATTGTAAATGTATTGTTTGATTGGGTTTTGTCATTTTATCATCCTAAACCCGCAAATTCGTCGAGTTCGCATCTATTCATCAATATATGCGACCATGCGAACCATGCGACCCTCATTTGGCATTAATTAGTTTGATGTTGTAAATGTATTGTTTTGATTGGTTTTTAGCATTTTATCATTATAAACCTGTAAATTCGTCGAGTCTGTATCTATTCATCCATATATGCGACCAAGTGACCCATGCCATTATCAATATATTTGAGTTGTATATGTCTAATTTAGAATCAATATAGATAATAATATAAATAATATCAACATTTGAAAAAAATATTAAATGTATTGTTTAATCATCCGCAGAGTTCTTAAAACACTACTATCACTTTTGAAACACAGGCATTGGTTATACACAATTCAACTAGGTACACATGGATCATAATCTGTATTAACCGTTGATTGACGTTGTAAATGTATTGTTTTGATTGGTTTTTATCATTTTATCATCATAAATCCGTAAATTAATCGAGTTTGCATCTATTCATTAATATATGCGACCATGCGACCATGCGACCCATGCGACCCTCATTTGGAATTAATATTTTTGGCGTTGTAAATGTATTGTTTGATTGGTTTTTGTCATTTTATCATCCTAAACCTGTAAATTCGTCGAGTTCGCATCTATTCATCAATATATGCGACCATGCGACCCATGCGACCCTCATTTGGCATTAATTAGTTTGACGTTGTAAATTTATTCTTTTGATTGGTTTTTGGCATTTTATCATCATAAACCCGTAAATTCGTCGAGTTCGCACATATGTGACCCATGCCACCCTCAATTTTGATTGGTTTTTGACATTTTATCATTTTCACCAGAATTCCCGCCGAACATTTCACCAAAATTTGAAAAAAACATTTCGAATTCCATCTAACGGCGATTCGATGTCAGGTTCATTTCTTTTCGTATTCGAGCCGTTTATTTTTTTCTAATAACAACACACTCTCTCGCTCTAACTCTCATCATCATCATCATCATCATCATCTTTCCGAAAATGCAACATTTCGTAGAAGTAGGGTCATCTTCTTCTGGTTAGAGGATTTTCACGGTACCAGTCACACGTTCAAATCTGGCCATAGTTGCAGTGGTAAGTGAACTCAAACCGATTTATTCGATTCATCAAATCTGATCGTATATGTATTAGTGTGGCATTGTTGTAAATTTATTCGGTTATCGCAGACACTTCCGATAGAGTTTGCGAGGTTGAATGGTCTTTGCGGTAGACGATGTAAGTGATGCGTTCTCAAGTTAAATAAAATAACCTAAACTACCCGCAAGTGCACGATACGTGTGTAGTATTTTTAGGTGTCGATCCCACAAAGACTACGCAACACTCTCTAAACTCAAACTAGGAATCAAACTTGCTGACGAACGAATATGGATGAGGAATGAAATACTGAAAGTAAATAAACGACTTGATTTCTAACGATAAGACAAACGTTCTAGGAATCTAGTTTCACCACAAGACTACCGAAACCAACGATCAATCTATCTATCATCCAATCCCAGTTAAAGCTATCTAAGGCAGACGATCTTAATATGATATCTACCCTCTCTCGAGGCATAGACACATGATCTAGACAAGTTACCTCCTACTTTCGTGGCTGACACCTTGAACTAAACCCATAAGCTCTATGATTCATCCGTTTCACCCTCAACCGTTGCTACCCTACTTTCGTGGCCTAACCTCGGTTGTTCTAAACCTAATCTTCTAGGACTAGAATTCTCCTTTCGGTCCTTCTCCTAACCCCTAACACATGCATCTACGTGGCCATCACAAACACAAGTAAATTCAAGCACTCAGATAAAGAATTGATAAACTAAAACGGGAAGATGCATTCAAAATAGATCAAAAGTGGTTCCGGGATAGCCAAGGGCTAATCCCTTCTCCTAGAACAAACAAACTACTCGCTCATGCGTCTGTAAACAAACATAAACGAAATAGAAGGTCTAAGGAACATGAAAACCAAACGAAACCAAAGTGTCGGGGCTTGATCTCCAATGTTGATCTCCAATGCTCCTTGCTTGCCTCCTCGCAAGAATCTCCTCAATCATGAACTGAATGAATGTCCTCTCCAATGACGTCTTCTAGCCTCTTTTATGTCTCTTAAGTCGGTCCAAGTGTTGCCTTAATTCCCCCCACGAGTTCCCTTTTATTTTAAGTTAATTTTACTTAACTTAACTAGTAACCCGGGTCGCGACCCGCTCGGGCACTGAATGTGCCCGCTCGGGTGCAGCTAGGTCAAGTCGCGCAGGTCGTGGCCTGTAAGGGATGCCCGATCGGGCATCATGTCCGCCCGCTCGGGTATAAGGCAGCTGTTCGGGCATTTCCTTGCCCGAGTCGTGCGTGACTTGCGCACAAAATATGCCGTAGCTTTTGCCCGATCGTGCATGATGTGTGCCCGACCGGGTGGAGGCTCTTCATGCTAAATCTCGTCCCGTTTGTCCCATGATGATCCCGGAAGTTGCTCCTTAGCTCCGTGCATGTCCTTTAGCTCCAAAATGATCCAAATACGAATAAAAACCTGTAAGAACATGAAAATACGAAAACAAGTAAAACGGATACGGAATCATACGTAAAGCAACACATATATATGTTAAAAACGTCTCTTAAATCGTGCAAGAAATACGTATGAAAACGAGATGATCAAAATCCCCCAGACTTGAATGTTTGCTTGTCCCTAAACAAACGTAAACGTGGAACACATGGGTTGTGAAAACACGAGAATTCCCGTTTTCTTAGAAATACCGCTAAAGCGAACCTAACCGATCAACTAGCATGTCGAGAGCAAATTCGGCCTAATCGAGTTTTCAGTCTTAATCCTAGGTTCACCACGGTTACCCATGAGAAAGTAAATCAAAGGAAACCAGACATGCTACCGTAACTCCTTCCACCAAACAAGACTTCAGACAATGCCAAACCTAGATCAACCGAGGATACTTGTTTCTTTCTTTCCGAGCTTCTTTCTTTCTTTTTCTTTTCTTTTTCTTTTCTTTCTCTTTTTATTTTCTTTTTATGAATCCTTTTTCTTTTGTTTCCCTTTTTTTATTCTTCTATTTTTCTTTTTTTTTCTTTGCATACACACTAGGCTTCTAGGACGTCGGATTTGAAGGGATCCAGCCTCTACTTAGACCCAGACTATCGATGACGGTATACTCATGCATCTCGTGTAAGAGTGCAGCGGAGTAGGCGGATTTTTGTGCCGTGCCCTTAGGACGTAGAAAGATGATCGCCAACCCACCACTTAGACCCGAGCCACCGAAGAAGTAACAAGGTCGATGCACTCATATCGATTTTTGATCATGCTTTTTAGGCACTATTTCTATCGACAGTGGAGTGTTAGTGTGTGCTTTTTAATCTGCAAAAACAAGCTCGATTTTATATGATGCAATGATCCTCAATGTAACCAAAGTAAAGTGTCGTCTTCACGAAGTATGACCATCTGGGTAGAGAAAATAAACGACAGACCAGCCTAGCAACCTCGTCTAAACATCCCCACAAGTAACACTAGGATTCCCTAGAACTACGACCTATTGTTTTTCGGCCGACTAATAAGCTCTAACGCATAGGACAACCTAGCTCAATCATGCAAAGTCTCACGGAAAAGGTTAATTTCTTAAGCATCCTAGGTTTGGGGTTCATCTCAAAACGTGGCACCGGACAAGTGCCTTGGGACGACTCTGACTCAAAAATAACTGAAAACCACGAAATAACCTAAAAACTATAAAGTAAAAAGGAAGATGAAAGAAAATGAAATGAAATCAACTGACAAACGTAAGCTGCTCCCCCAGACTTGAATTGAACGGCGTCCTCGACGTGAAGCTCCAATGGAGGATGGTGAGTTGCTCCCCCCAGACTTGAATTGAACGACATCCTCGACGTGAAGCTCCGATGGAGGGTAAGGGAAGTGAAGCATGTTTGTGGTGTTGTTTTTTTTTTTATATCAAAGCAAATAACTGAGTCTTAAACAGAAAAATAAAAACAAACAGCTGGGTTGCCTCCCAGAAAGCGCTTATTTAACGTCATTAAGCTTTGACGTCTCCATTCCTCATGCGTGCGCGACGGGTGGATCGGAAAGGGAAATGGAGTTTCCACTTTCGATCGGTTGAGCGGCTTGGTAGAGCTTTAGCCGCTGTCCATTGGCTTTGAATGCACCACCCGCATCACTCCTTAGTTCCACATCTCGTACCTGAAAAGGATCAGACCAACAAGGCAGTAGGTCGCCCAAAAAAGACTTAGGTCGAGAATTAGAAAGTGGAACGAAATCACCTGATTGGAAGTCATGAGGTAGGGTCTTCTCGTCGTGCCATCCCTTAGGAACATCATGCACGGGGTTCATTTGCTCGCTGCCCAAGGTTGGATAAGGGGTATCTGCGTTGAAAAGTTTAATGACATCCTTTTCCATTACCTCGTGCAAGTGCGGGTGCAGCCTCCTTTGAATTTCGAGTGAAGGTTCGTGGCTATCCTCCCTATAATTCCCGTACATACATATTGAAGAGCTGAGCCTCTTACGCTTCTTCACGCGTGTGGGCTGTCTTCTCATCTCATCTGATCTTCTTAAAGAATTTCATCACTACCCTAGCGTCATTAGTCGGCGTTGCTATGGCTTTTACCCCCTTAGACACATAATCTACACCTACCAATATGTATTGGTTGCCACATGATGATGGGAAAGGTCCCATGAAATCTACACCCCAAACATCAAACAATTCTACCTCTAGGATATAGTTCTGTGGCATCTCGTTCCTCTTACCTATATTTCCCGTTCTTTGACATCTATCACAAGAGGAAACGTACCTATGGGTATCCTTGAAGAGGTTTGGCCAATAAAAACCTGCTTGTAGCACCTTTGAAGCGGTTTTGGACTTGCTGAAGTGGCCCCCATAATCTGATCCATGACAATGGAATAGGATGCTCTCTACCTCTTCCTCGGGGATGAATCTCCTAAAGACTCTGTCCCCACATCTCTTGTAAAGAATTGGGTCGTCCCAATGGTAGTGTTTGACATCCGAAAAGAACTTCCTGCGCTCATGAAAAGAAAGATCGGGGCGTAGTATACCGCTCACAAGAAAATTAACAAAATCAGCATACCAAGGAGTGGGGTTACCTGAAGCTAGTCCGCATATGATGTCGTCTTTCAAGGAGTCGTCGATAGGTCTCATATCCTCTACAACAATGCGAGAGAGGTGATCTGCAACGACGTTCTCGGACCCCTTCCTATCTCTTATTTCGAGATCAAACTCTTGTAAGAGAAGGATCCACCGGATGAGGCGTGGTTTCGCGTCCTTCTTCCCTAGAAGGTATTTAAGCGCTGCATGGTCAGTATAAACGATTACCTTCGAGGCTCTGTCAATGGTTTTGTGATCTTTGAGAAGTCTTTGATGAACCTCCGATAAAAACCTGCATGCCCTAGGAAGCTACGAATTTGCTTAACTGAAGTAGGTGGAGGAAGTTTTTCGATTACCTCAATCTTGGCTTTGTCGACTTCTATGCCCCGTGATGAGATCATGTGTCCGAGCACGATACCTTCCTTCACCATGAAATGACACTTTTCCAAATTAAGAACGAGATTCGCTTCCTCACATCGCTGTAACACTCTAGAAAGGTTAACAAGACAATCATCGAATGTAGAACCATAAACCGAGAAATCATCCATAAATACTTCCATGATATGTTCGATCAAATCGGAAAAAATTGCCATCATACAATGCTGGAAAGTAGCCGGAGCGTTGCAGAGGCCAAAAGGCATACGACGGTAAGCGAATGTCCCATAAGGACACGTGAAGGTCGTCTTCTCTTGGTCTTGAGGGTGAATGGGAATCTGAAAGAAACCAGAATATCCATCCAAATAACAAAAGTAGGCATGATTCGCTAACCGTTCTAACATTTGGTCGATGAATGGGAGAGGGAAGTGATCTTTCCTCGTCGCTTTGTTGAGCTTGCGGTAGTCTATGCACATCCTCCACCTCGTGACGGTTCTTGTTGGAATCAGCTCGGTTTTATCGTTGCGCACTACCGTCATTCCTCCTTTCTTTGGTACGACATGCACGAGGCTCACCCATTCGCTGTCCGAGATAGGATATATGATACCTGCATCCAAAAGTTTAAGTATCTCCTTTTTCACTATCTCTTTTAAGTTGGGGTTCAGCCGCCTTTGCGCTTCAATTGACGGTTTATGCCCGTCCTCAATGAGAATCCGATGCATGCATAACGAAGGGCTTAGACCCTTGATGTCCTCGATGGTATATCCGATCACTTTCCTATGTAACGAAGGGCTTAGTCCCTTGATATCCTCAATGGTATATCCGATCACTTTCCTATGTTTTCTCAAGCATTCGAGCAGCCTTTTCGTCTCATCTGCACTCAAGTCAGCATTAACAATAACGGGATATGTATCATTAAGTCCGAGGTATTCATACCGAAGAGAAGAGGGCAGCGGCTTCAACTCGAGTTTGGGCGCCTTCTCCACTGCGAAGTCATCTTGTACTTCATGGTTATCTCCTTCACGTGGGGCGTTTCTTAGTGTTTGAACAGCACTCATAAATTCTGCGTACGCCTCAGCTTCTTCGTCGGTAAGACCTGCATCTTTGCAAACTTGAGTCAAACATCTAACGAGAGGATCGGAAATACTTACTTGATCAAACCTGTCGTTCGTTAACTCGTCCAGCAAGTCAATTCGAAAGCAAGACTCCTTGATGGAGGGTCCGTTCATGGATTTGGACAAGTTGAATTCAATCGTTTCGTCTCCGACACGTAGAGAAAGTTTCCCTTGTTGTACATCTATCATCGCACCTGCAGTAGCTAAGAAAGGCCTACCAAGTATAATAGGTATCCTAGCATCCTCTTCAATGTCAAGTACAACAAAATCAGCGGGAATACATAAATTACCTACCTTGGTGGGAATGTTCTCAACAATCCCCACCGGATATCTTACCGAACGATCAGCGAGTTGGAGAGACATCTTGGTAGGTTTGAGATCACCGAAGTTCATCCGCTTGAAGACCGAGTGTGGCATGAGACTCACGCTTGCTCCTAAATCACACAATGATTTATCAATATCAAGATTACCTATTATGCAAGGAATGGAGAAGCTCCCGGGGTCCTTCAACTTCGGGGGCAGCTTGTTTTGAAGAATGGCACTGCATTCCTCGGTGAGTGCTACCGTCTCACTCTCTTCGATACGCCGTTTGTTGGACAGAATTTCTTTGAGAAATTTGGCGTACGTGGGCATTTGTTGGAGAGCTTCTACAAAAGGTATTTTAATCTGAATTCTTGAGACACTCTACGAATCTGCCCACTCTCAGTTTGTTCTTACTGCTTACCAATCGTTGAGGATACGGTATAAGAGGTTTGTACGCCGGAGGAGCAACGTATGGCTTATCTAAATCTGGTTCAACTCCTTCCATAATCGCAACCTTACCTCTTCCTCTATCCATGGACGTACCAGCAGCATCCCCTCGCTCTTTTGAGGGCGGATTCTCATCCTCATCATCGCTGCACACAGAAATAGCATTCACATACTCTCTCAGGTTTAGATCGGGCTTACCGGGAAGCTGTCCGGGATTCCGAGAGGATGAGGCAGCCTGCTGTGCTACGGAGTTTTCCAACATCTTCATATGTGTGCTCAACGACTCCATCTGAGATTTAAGCTCACTAATCGCTGTCCCCACGTCCGCGTTGAATTTGGTTTGAATTGATTGTTGTTGTTTTTGATCCTTGATAAATTCAAGCATTACCGCCTCAAGGTTTGATGAAGGGGCTTGAGGGGGTTGAGGGGGTTGCTGAGGTTGCTGGAATTGCTGGTTGTTTTGCTGAAAATTATTCTGCCTTTGTGGAAAC
>CM071872.1:23287483-23315640 GCA_036759665.1 Gynandropsis gynandra | reverse complement strand
CTTGCTGTAATGTCGTCCTTTGGCCTCTTTTATGTCTCCTAAGTCGGTCTAAGTGTTTCCTTAATTTCCCCCACGAGTTCCCTTTTATTTTAAGTTAATTTTACTTAACTTAACTACTAACCCGGGTCGCGACCCACTCGGGCGCTGAATGTGCCTGCTCGGGTGCGGCTAGGTCAAGTCATGCAGGTCGTGGCCTGTAAGGGATGCCCGATCGGGCATGATGTCCGCCCGCTCGGGTATAAGGCAGCTGATCGGGCATTTCTTTGCCCGAGTCATGCGTGACTTGCGCACAAAATTTGCCGTAGCTTTTGCCCGATCGTGCATGATGTGTGCCCGATCGGGTGGAGGCTCTTCATGCTAAATCTCGTCCCGTTTGTCCCGTGATGATCCCCGAAGTTGCTCCTTAGCTCCGTGCATGTCCTTTAGCTCCGAAATGATCCAAATACACGTAAAAACCTGTAAGAACATGAAAATACGAAAACAAGTAAAACGGATACGGAATCATACGTAAAGCAACGCATATATATCAAAAACGTCTCTTAAATCGTGCAAGAAATACGTATGAAAACGAGATGATCTAATAACCAATTAGAAATACGTATGAAAATGAGATGATCTAATAACCAATTACACAGACATTTGAGAGGCAGATCTAAGGCCCGTGAAACACGGTGGTGCTAGCATCACCAGGGGTTGTACAAAGTTTTTTCACGATAATGGCTTAACGTGGGTTGTACCCTTAAAGTCGAACTGAACACTGTTCTTGATGATGTACCTTGTCTACTGCTTGCCCCTATCATTTTCATAGATTGAATTCCGTTGTATTTTGATTGCTTTGAAGCTCATTTGAACAACAAAATTGATGTTTGTATTTGGTTGGTTTTTTTACTATTATTCAATAGAATGTATTATTGTTAGTATCAATGTTTTTGTGGATTTACTATTATTGTAATGAGGTTCGCAGAGGGTCCAAGGGTCGCAGGGGACAAAGGGTCGCAAAGGTACAAGGGTCAAAGGGAGACAAGGGTCGAAGGGAGATAAGGGTCACAGAGGGTCCAAGGGTCGCAGAGGGTACAAGGGTCGCACGGTCCAAGGGTCTAAAAACATATTTACTCGTTGATTCAACTTGTTCTTTTTTTAACAGTTTATTTGTAACATAATTTTGGGAATGGATAATTCAACTTTATACATTGTAATTTTTTTAAAAAATTATTCATATTATTTGTAAATAATAAAGCGTAAAGGGTCGCAGGGGACCATCGTCGCAGAGGTACAAGGGTCACATCATTTGTCCCTTGCGAACCTTTTACCCGTTCGACCCTTGACCCTGCGACCCTTGACCCTGCGAGGGAGACAAGGGTGGCAGGGGTCCAAGGGTCGCAGAGGGACAAGGGTCGCAGGGGTCTAAGGTTCGAAGAGGTACAAAGGTTGCAGGGGTCAGTCGCAGGGGGTCTTAGGGTCGAAGAGGTCCCTCTGTGACCCTTTTACCTCTTCGAAAATGTCGAAATGGACAAATGGGTCGCAATGGCCAGAAGGTTCTCAATGGTAGAAATAGACAAATGGGTCGCAATGGTCGGAATGGCCGGAAGGGTCGCAATGTCCACATGGGTCGCAAGGGTCGTATGAGGCTCTGTGACCCTTGGACCCGTTCGACCCTTGTACCTCTGCGATCCTTGTACCTCTGTGACCGTTTGACCCCTACGACAATGTACCAAATATTTAAAAAAAAAACAATGTACCAAATGTTTACATGTACCATTAAGAAAACAATGTACCAAATATCAAGTTAGTCTTCTTGGAGTTCATAAATACGTTGTCCATTACTAAATATATCAGCCGCCATCTTATCACGCATGGAAGTAACATTTTCGTCGCAAATTAAGTGAAACATATTCCTCCTTTTCAATGACGAGGCTTATACGAATTTGTAGGAGAAAACACCACAGTCATTCGCGCTTTGGTTCTGTGACAGACCTGCATAATACTCATACTTCCATTCATCTTCTCCAGAAGCCAAAGAAGGAAACCCTCCAAGAATGAGCATCCTGGGGACAGCTTTTCTTATCTTCTCAATCACCGGATCGATATGCGTTTCCTTAAGCTTCATCTGGCAGTCGTATACCGTGATGCATCGGGTTTTGAAATCCGCTTTGATGGCTACCAATGACATCCTACCCATCGATTTTTGTCCGATGGAATGTTTAGAATCGAGACAAAACCTTCATAATCACTAATTGGTGTCTTCCTACTTCTGAATGGATACTTGGTATTCAAAAAATCACTAAGTATTTCCGGAAAATTTTCCATATCCTCGTACATCCTCATCGAGAGCGTCTGCATGAAAGCAATAGGACAAACGTAAAAATTCTGATTCGCGTCGGGATTCAATGCCGAGCGAGAAGACAACACCATCAACGCCTCATCCAAATGCTACAAAAAAAAATTAACACACATGAATACATAAGACACAAAACTCTGTGAGACTAAGGGTTTAAAAAAACTTACATCATCTTCAAGCCTACGTTGGCCAAAATTAACACACATGAATACATAAGACACAAAACTCTGTGAGACTAAGGGTTTAAAAAAACTTACATCATCTTCAAGCCATACGTTGGCCTTTAATATAATCTCCCAAAACTTTGGCCCCCGGGGAATATCTAGCTCAGATTTCCACCACCGCTCATGTCGAGGTGCCTTCAAGAACCAATATAGTTTAGTTAACTTTTCACCGCCAGCGTCAATGAAGGAAGGAAATCGGCTTATCAAGTCCTTTGCTAATCCCTTGGGAATCCACACAAACTCCTCTTCCCCTCCAGGTTCTTGAACCAAAATTTTTGCTCTTTTCGCCGGCGGAGGTTCAACATATGGCGCAGACTTATTCGATAAATGTCCAGCACCTACATAAAATTTACTTCATTAATCATATGGCGACCAATGCGACCAATGTGACCTATGCGACCCATGCTCCCCATGCGACCAATGCGACCTCAAATGACCGTACTTACTTGGTGGTGCTGGAGTATCCTTGGCAGGAACATCATCGGCGACGTCATCGACAAGACCCACTCCCACTAAATTATCTATAGTGTGCGACCCATTCGACGTTAGTGACCCAGTGACCCATGCGACATATGAAACCCATGCGACTCTAACGACCCTACGGCTTATGCGACCCTACGACTCTAACGACCCTACGACTTATGCAACCCTACGAATTATATGTCCCGATGGAAATTGACACTCAAATGACCTTTTTACTAAATATTACTTACTTGGTGGAACTCCATCAGGAGCAATGTTTGACAAATCCTCTTCTGAGCCATCTCCGCTTGGCTCTTTTCTTGAAAAATCACCAACAGTGTCGGAAGATTGGTTTTCGGTGATCGCAACTTTCTCGGTAGCCTTTGATTTGGATTAGGCATATGAATCTCGGCATCCCTTAGAAGGTCTCTTACGGCGTTGATGATTCTCTTCTCTGACTTCCTTATTTCCCCTATTAATTTCTGCTACAGTGTCAGAGGGACTACAACATCAGCATCAGCATCACTCACGCTCTCCTTCCTCTTAGTCCTTTTTTCCTTCTCCTTTTTCTTATCACCAAGAGCTGCTTTTCGTCCCAACAAGTACCCTTTGGATTTCTATGAAGATGTTTCATCCATATCTGAACATCGGGATCGTCACATCCCTCGTAATCCTCCAGATCAGAAAGTAAAGCTTCCTTTTCGTGTTCAACACGAAGAATATTTAGAATATCCTGAAAAACAAAAAATAACCATTATTACCCTCTATGACCATTATTTTCCTTGTGAACCATGTGTAATTGTTACCTTAGAATCACCAATCTGTCTTATCACATCTACATACTTCGGGTTAAAATTGGATTTAAACATCTTCTTGCACATTCTTGGGCATGATCGATGCGCATCCACAACCTCAACATACTATCCCTTTTCGCCCAAACTAAGGATGGTTTCAAATGGAAGTAACTGAAACATTAAAACAAAATGATAAGAATGTAAAAAGTACGAAAACATTCAAGTTATTCGAATAATATATACAACTTACCATTAGTGGGATCATGAAACCACCACAATACCATTTTGGTTACGTTTATTCCCCGCTAACGTGCTTGTGGCAAGTATCCACAATCTTCTCGAATGTGTAACGACCCCATGGAAAGCCTTCACAAAACTCCAAGTCATCAACCATGTCAATGAGATCATGGCTGATAGAGTTTTCTGCTGAAGGCTTGTGAGCCATAACTTTCGCCAACAACATCAAAGTTTCCAACCTCATCCGGACGTCGGAATTCTTCGCCTTCACAAGCTTTTCACTGACTTGTTCAGGGGTCACCTCCACGGCCGAAATTCTTCAACCTGAATGTGACACCCATCATGGACTCCCATCCTATGGGACATGGTCTGCATTTCAATCCGGAAATTAGTGCGTGTTCTACTATAGAGTACCGGATGGGAATGACGTTTATGATGAACCAAAACTTCGTCTTGTCCCGTATAATCATGGAGTGATTTAGTAGGACAGACATTTGAACCTTCTCAATGTGGAGTCACATTGTAAATGGAATAAATGCCTAAATTGTGACTCCTTCTCGAAGTAATGCAATTCGTGTTCATCTAAGATTCCTCTCAGCGTCCTTATTGTCTCGTGGAATAACACTTGGTGGTGATCTTTCGCATTTGGTCCATGTGCTTGAATTCATACACAAACTTCGGCTTTGGCGCCAACTACAAAATGACCGATTACGAATACATTATACTTCTATCGACTTAAGCGATCCATGCAACTCGTCCGACCCATGCGACTCAACCCACTCAACCGGCTTGTGCGACCCATGCGACTTACCCGACCCGTGCCACCCATGCGAATCAAACGACCTTCAGACACTCTGCGACACTCAACCGACTCACTGAGACTCAACCGACCCACGCTCTTCAAACGACCATTGCGACCCATCCCCTCACTGAGACAACCGACTCACTGAGTCGAAGATGGTCATGCAACTCCTGCGACCCTTGCTACTCAACCGACTCACTAAGTCAAAGATGTTCATGCAACTCCTACGACCCTTGCGAGCCAACCGACTCACTGACACTCACCCATTTCAAATCAATAAACCATTTTGTGACTTGAACTCTTGCAAAACCCTAGAAATCGATCTACTTACACTTATTGACGCCATTAAAGATTGGCTCGTGCTCTCTTCGTCACTATTGCTGCTGATTCTAGCCATTTTCCTTCTCGCCAACTTCAAATCGATCTCATTCAAGTTCGAAATCATTTATTTCTTTCTTGATATAAACTTTTAAACAAGTTTCACGTCAAAAAACTGTTCGGCTTTCTCGTTTTTGACAGTTTTTCACGTCAAAAAACTGCCGAACGTGGGGGTTTTCACGTTCGAACATTAAGGGCAAATTTGTTTTTTCTTCAGTTTTATTTTAGGATTTAATAATTATTTTAGGAAAAGGTATTTTTAAAGTGGTTTAGCCCTATAAGGGTATTTTTCTGATATTCCGTCTATTAGACGATTCTTGCTCCATTTTTATTTTTATTGAAATGTGTAGAATATCTAGATAGAAAAGAATTTTTAATTAATGAAATATCATCAATTTTTTAGTTGAATAATAAAAATTTACTAATAAATATCAAATATGTATTAAAATTTATGTATTCTATTGAACAATAAGAACTTATTACTAAAGAGAATGACGTTATATTAAAATTTACATCCAAATATTATATGATCGCTAAAATATTCTACATTTATCTATAATTAGAAAATAGAAAATTTAGCAAAGTATTTTGTGTGTACATGGCTATTTAAAAAATCAACATTATCCAAAAAGCTTAACCATAACGTGGATTTCACATCTTATGCAATGGTGATTCACTTAATCTTAGACTGAGTATTTGTAACCAAATTTTATGATATTTAATGAATACAATTATGCAAAAATCATGCTTGCCCATTCAGATAAGTTTGACAAGTTATTTATGGATATTGTTTTTTATAGTTCTTCAAATATTTTCCTTTCGCAATCGAACTTCTCAAGTATTCCATTTCAAATAAAATTTTGATAAAACTTTATTGATGAAAATTTTAACTTTAAAATTTTATTTATAATCTCCAATATATGAAATGACACGTCAACAAAAAAATATGTGTATATTTTGCTGATGTCATAGGGAATAAAGGGAATAAATTTAAAAATTGATGTTTTTGTCCATAAAAATTTAATTTTCATAGTAAATTAATTTTTATAAGTTAGGCAATGAATGATAAAACAAATTTTTATAAATTCCTTTTTTTTCCTCAAATGGATAGCTATATTTGACGAAGTAAGACAAAAATAAAGAGTTGTCATCTGTGCACCTTTCAGAAAAAGAAAATGGATAGGATAAGATTGGTCGAGTAAGGTATGAAGTGTCAAGTAGATTCTAAGCGACATATATTATTCAATATTTTCATTTTTAAAATAACCATTTTTCAACTGTATTTTGATAGGATTTGGTTGTATGTATTGGTATCACAAATATAATACTAAATAGTAATAGAGTTATTTTGTAAATACCTAAAAAATTTATATCATTATAAAAGGGAAAAAATAGTTTTCTTATGACAATTTATTATTCTCCGAAACAAAACTCTAGCCCCCCAAAATAGAGACGAAGAGCAAAAAAAGAACCAATTCCTGGTCGTGATAAGATTCGCATCAAAAGTTGAAAGTAAAGATAGATATTCGGTGTGGATACTCTAGAGACTTCGTAAGTTCGGAGCTCACATCCTACACTCGTATGTATTGGCCAAACATGTAACTCTAAGAATCGTTCTTCGTGTTTTGGAGAAATCTCCCACGATCTCTTCTTGAAACTTGACTATATCTATATTCAGGTTATTAAAAAACACTTCCGCTACCCCGTTAGCAATTTAACAGTGGTATCAAATCTTCCGGTCGTTTGTATTTAGGATTTGGGATCAATTTTGGACGAAAAACGAATCAAAATCCATCGAAAAATCTTGATTATGGTTCAAGCCCGAGAATTCAACCCGATCGATCGATAGTCTGGCTCGATCGAGCCGAAGCTCAAACATCGCGATGGATCATCCCAAAAGGTGATCGCTCGATCGATCCGTAAGACAACTCAATCGAGTCGAAAGAGATGTCGACGGGCTTCATAAAATATAGCTCTGAAGTTCGATATCATTATAGTTTTATCAAATGACCATATGGTTCGAACATCGGATCGAATGATGTTTTTGTCTAATCCTAAATAATAGGATTCTAACAATAAAATGTTTATTATTTAGCTTTTCCTTCTAAGTAGATGTAAAAATCGATTCTTGTTTACATGGAACAACCTGACAACCAGGAGGCATGTACTTCCAAAATTTATATAACATGAGATGTTTAGTGGGAGGAAACACTTAGTTCTTGTATACGTTGGACTATCACGGGGACATGAATTTAATTGTTATCCGACCATAAGTTGAATGATGACCTTAACTATATCAATAGAAATGACATGAAAACCAGGTGATTATATGATGTAGAGCTATATATTTAGATTATAAATTTTATGGTGTAGAATTTGTAATGAACCTACTTTATATGTTTGGAAAAGTCTTGATAACCAAGGGGCTCATGCATATAGTTGTAGCTTAATGATAATATGAAATTGGATTTCTGATTATTATAACATTTATTAGCATGCATATCATATATAAAAAAAGTCCATGATGTTTATATTTTCTTGTTTAATGTTCTACAGATTTCTCGAATATGTCTTCTTTGTCCCTGCGTACCATCCTCGAGAGCCACAAGTTTGTTGGGGATAACTTCAAGGATAGACAATGCAACCTACGACTAGTTTTTACTCATGAAAAGCTTATTTATGTGATTGATAAGCCAACTTCTGTAGTCCCTGATCCCGTGAATCCAGACGCCATCAACGCTTTTGTGAAGCATGATGATGATTGCACTACTGTAAAGAGCATCATCTTGGCATCGATGAGTTTTGAACTTCAAAGGCAGCATGAGGATGTGATTCCTCCACAGATCATCGAACATCTTAATAAGATGAATGGATAGCAAAATCGTACGAAAAGGTATCAATTGTCGAAGATTTTATTCAAGTCTAGTCTGACTGTAAACTCCCTGATGTTGCCCCATGTCTTAAAGATGTTAAGTCTTATGTAACAGCTTGAGAAGCTATGGTGCTCATTAGAAAGGGAGTTGCAACAACATCTGATCGTGTAGTCGTTCCCTGACTCTTTTTCCTCGTTCATTGTTAACTTCAACATGAACAATATGGATGTCGATTTGCATGAGATGCATAACATGCTGATGGATTGCCAAAACCAGACATCCATGAAGGTGAAGAGGTCTAGTTCTGTGTTGTTAGTGGGCAATCCTTTTCTTAGAAGAGAAAGGGAAAGAAAAGGCCCAAAACTAAGCAAACTGCGCTTAAAGCTGGTGACCAAGGCCAAGGGTAGTGCTAACAATGCCAATAAGTCAGATGCTGAGTGCTTCCATGGAAAATGTTTTCATGATCTCTTTAACTATTATTGATTCATATAAATGGGTATTGGCTACCGGTAACAGCTTTAACATCTACAATGTATTGCTGGAGCTAAGGATCAGTAGAATCACTAAATCCGTTGGAACGAAATAGCAACGGATTGTAACGAATTTGTGAATACTTTCAACTGACGCAAATCCGTTGCAATCCGTTACCAATTTCAACGGAGGTTTAAGGAATATTTTCCATTGCCCCATCCGTTGCAATCCGTCGCAATTTTTAACGGGTCTGTAATAGATTTAATCCATTGGCATCTTCCGTTGGAAGTTCGTTAGAAGCCAGGAAAAAAATTTCAACGGTCATCCGTTGCAAATTGTAATAGATGCTCGTTAACAATTGCAACAGATGCCTGTTGAGATAGTTAATTTCGAGGTTCACCGGTCGAAATAAATTCTCGTGAACGTGCAACGGGCATCCGTTGCAATTGCCAACAGATGTTTGTTGGAAAATTCACTTTATATCGGAACCAAAGATTACATCAAACCATCAATAACAAGCATCTTAGTATCCATTGTTGAATCCAAAACCACCTTCATATACTGTCTCGCCACGGGGAACCGGAAAAGGAATCCGTGATGGTGAGCAAGTTTATATGGGTGGTTTTGGATTCGATAATGGACACAAAGATGCTGGTTTTGGCGACGGAGGTAGTCGGCGGAGAGGATCCGAGTCGAGTTCAACATTTTGCCTCTCAGTTGAAGTCATTTCCTAAATTTTTTCCTTTTGTGTTCATTGTTACCCTATGTTAATAGCGTGAAGGAAAGAGATCTTAATGAAATTATAGTTTAAAAGGAAAAATAATGTAAGGAAATTAAAGTTTTGAAATTAATTTTTTATTACATATTTCGTGTCGTTTCGGTTTTTGCTCACCGCTTGAGTTCGACATGAAATCAGCTCCAGTTACATCATCAACGTCATCATTCTTAAAACCTTAAATATTGTAATATGCAAAAATAACGGACTGTAACAGATTTGTAAGCACTTTCAACGGGTACAAATCTGTTGGAAAAGTTTTCAACGGGCATGCGTTTGTAATTTGTAACGGATGCCCGTTCTAAATGGCAACGGATGCCCGTTGAAATTTTTAATTTCGAGGTTCACCAGTTTAAATAAATTCACGTGAACCTGCAACGGGCATCCGTTCCAATTTCCAACGGATGTCCGTTAGAAAGTTCACTATTTAGATCAATACCAAAGATTGCATCAAACCATCAATAAGAAACATATTTTCAACAAAACGTCGTTTTCTTGAAATCGAAATATATATAGATCGAGAGAGTGGATGTATATAAGAAAATATCCTATAACCGAAGAGATTACGCAAGAATTCTTACATGGATTGGAGCAATTTATGAGTTTTACATCGATGCAACCTTTGTGTCAAGAACGTGGGACAATGTTATGTCCATGCAAAAGATGCAAAAACATAAAGTATCGAAGTCAAGAAATTGTTTGCAAACATCTTTATAAGGTGGGTTTCGTTGAAAATTAGGAATTTTGATTTTTTCACGGCGAAAATTGCGGTGTTAGAGATATTGTGAAAGATGCACAAGTAGAAAGAAATGAAGAAGTTATTTATGAAGCATCAACGACCAATCCATATGTGGAAATGGTGTCAGATGCTTTTCCTGGAGTCGTTAATGAACAAACGCATGAGATGCCGAACATATGTGGAAATGGTGTCAGATGCTTTTCCTGGAGTCGTTAATGAACAAACGCATGAAGAGATGCCGAACATCGATGCACGTCGATTCTTCAACCTATTGGATTCAGCGAAACAGCCTATATATGAAGGTTTTCATGAAGGTCAGTCTCGCTTATCTTTATCTTCAAGATTGATGAGTATTAAAACAAACTACAATGTGGCTGAAAAATTGCATGGATTCATTTTGCAAAACAATGCGGGAATATTTACCGAAAAATAATCAAGCTCCTGAGACATAATAAGAAACAAAGAATGTGTTAAAAGATTTGGGAATACCACATGAGAAAATTGATGTTTGTAGAAACGGTTGCATGTTGTTTTTGGGAAATGATAAAACTTGTTGGAATGCAATTTTTGCGGTGCAAGTAGATTTCGGCCTAAAAAACCATCTTCACGTAAATATGTACCATACAAAAAAAATATTCTTTATGCATGTAGCAAACAGGTTGTGAAGGTTATTTGAATCGAAAAAACCGTTGCGGCAATGAGATGGCACGCAGAACACTCAACGACCGAAGGTATAATGTAACATCCATCAGATGGTAAGGCTTGGAAAGACTTCAATGAAATATTTCCCGAATTCGCGTATGAGACGAGAAATGTTTATCTTTGCCTATGCACGGATGGTTTTAACTTTTAGTCCATATGGATAATCTGGAAGTCAATATTCTCTCTGGCCGGTGATTTTGTCTCCCTATAATTTGCCTCCCGAGATGTGTTTGAAAAGAGAGATAATGTTTTTGACGTTGTTGATTCCAGAACCAGAACATCCGAAAAAAAAGTTTCGATGTCTTTTTGTAGCCCTGAATTCATAAATTAAGACAGTTTTGGAATGAAGGAATTCTTGCTTATGATGTCAGTACTAAGCAAAATTTCACATTGAGAGCGGTCTTGTTGTGGACAATCAACGATTTTCCTGCCTATGGAATGTTATCTAGATGGAGCACGCACGGAAGATTGGCATGTCCATATGGTATGGAGGATAAAGATTCATTTCGACTATTGGTTTGATTGTCATAGAAGATTTCATCCTCTTGGCCATGCTTTTTGGAAAGATAAAAAATATTTTCGGAAGAACGTGGTACAAAAAGAAGAGGCACCTTGCATGCAAAACGGAACACAAATCCTTTACGAAAGATTGAACACAATGGTTGATTTACAAGAATCGGTAGAATGCAGTGGAGATTGTGGGCATTGTAAACCAAAAGGTCAAGGTGAATGACATAACTGGTATAAACGTAGTATCTTTTGCAAACTACCATATTGGAAATCATCGATATTACGTCATAATTTAGATGTTATGCATATCGAAAAGAACTTTTTCGATGACATCATCAATATTGTTTTGAATGTGTCGGGTAAAACTAAGGATAATATACAATTAAAAAAAATTTGAATTCAATATGCCGACGACCTGAGTTGGAATTAAGAGTGGAAGGTCATCTGTCTCGGTATTCAGATTGTCTGGTCCGGCGAAAACAACATTATTAAAATGGTTAAAAGAAGACGTTAAGTTTCCCAATGGATATGCATCAAACATTGCTCGGTGTGTGGATATTGTTGGTTCGAGGCTGATCGGATTGAAAAATCGCGATTGTCACGTTTTCATGAAGCGACTCATTCCAATTGCATTTGCTAAGCTCTAACCACGAAATGCTCATGATGTGCTATGCGTAATAAGCATATTTTTTAGAGATATATGTTCAAGGAATTTAAAAAGGGATGACTTGGATTTAATGAAAAACAATATCTCTGAAGTATTATGTGCATTGGAAAACGTTTTTCCGCCTTCATTCTTCGATGTCATGGAGCATTTGTCAATACATTTACCAGATGAGGCAATACTCGATGGGTTAGTTCAATTTAGATGGATGTATCCTTTCGAAAGGTTTCTCTTTTATTTAAAGAAAAAAGCAAAAAACAAAGCGTCGATCGAAGGATCTATTGTCAAACAATACTTGCTATAAGAAATCACATATTTTAGCACATTTTATTTCGAGCCGCATATTCAAACGAAAGAACGACGTGCAATGGATGATCACACAAACTATATGTATCAATATAATCCACAGTTTGGTACAATCCCTGAGATGTTTACACTGATTGGACGTACAGGAAATAAATTTAAGGAATATTGGTTAACACCAGAGGAGTATAATCACGTCCACACATATATACTATTAAATTGTAAAGAGTTATTATCAATCGAAAGGTATCGGTACATATTATTCAATCTTTTAAATACATATGTATATATACAATTTTAACGTATTTTCATTATACAGGATATTTGATGAAGAAGTACTTGATACATATCCTCATCTAAATGCAAAAGAACTCACAGACATGAAAGTTCAACATTATGGCTCGTGGTTGAGAGACTACGTAAGTACTCGTGTACACATCTATTAAATTTAATTATATTTATCATAAAGTACTAATTTGTTTTTATTATACGTACATGTGAAATGTTCTGATGAAAGACTTCTTACGTGGTTAAAAGATTTGACTAATGGTCCTGCACGAAATGCCATGTGTTGGCCAATATTGTTTACTCGTGGCTATACGTTCCACACGTACGAATACGAAAAATATAAAACCACATAAAATTATGGCGTTTGCATTATTAGTGATATAGAGGGTGGTAACTTCTATGACATTTTGCTCCAAATCATACAAGTGGAATATGTCGGTCTCGTTGGGTTGAAGGTGATGCTTCTTAAATGTCAATGGCTCGACCCATCTGTAAGACGTGGAATACGGAAAAACCGTTGGGGAGGAATTGATGTCAATCCTGCACGACAATATGGTAAGTATGATCCATTCATCACAAAAGATCAAGCAGATCAAGTATGTTACGTGTAATATCCAACAACTTTGAAACGTCGAAGAGAGGAGTGGTGGGTCGTAGAAAAGATCAAGCCACGAAGAATCATAAGCTCTGATGATAAAGAAGATTCGTTGCGACCCGATCATCCGCATCTGATTCGTTTAATTGATACAGATCGCGATGAGATTCTTGCAAGAACTGACATAGACGGAGAATTCATACGCGATTGTGAAGACGTTGAACCGGATGATGCTGAAGATAAAAATGGCGATGAATTCAGTGAACAATCAAAGGAAGATTCGCCATCGATGAATCTACAGAAGAAGAAATGTAAATAAAATAATGTGAATGATGTGTAATGTACATGACGTGTAATATACATGATGTGTAATAATGTAGATGATGTGTAATCGAGCAATCGAAATGTTAATACAATCGAACAGTTTATATAAATGATGTTTAATGTATTAAAAAAATAGAATTATCTAATACCAACGGTCATCCGTTTGAAATATTAACGGATGCTCGTTGATACCCGAAATCGCTCCCGACACTTAGAAAAAATTTATAAGTTTTTCAAATTTCCAACGGGCATCAGTTGGAAACTTCTAACGAACACCCGTTACAAATATTCCAACGGTCATCCATTGAAACCTGTAAACGTCGAAAGATTTCCAACGACCATTCGTTACAATTGGCAACGGATGCCCGTTAGGAAATTGTAACGGGCCTCCTTTACAAATTTCCAACGGATGCCCGTAGGAAAGCGTAATGATGCCCGTTGAACAGTTTCATTTCCAACGGATACCCGTTGCAGAGGTAGACGAGCCGCCATTTCGTCGTCCATTGCCTCGGAAACACGCATTTCCAGTGGGCATCCGTTGAAAATTCCAATGGATGCCCGGTTGGAAAGGCAGTACGTCGCGTCAATTACTGCATCCGTTGAGATGACGTGTTTTCCAACGGGCATCCGTTAGGAATTCCAACGGATGCCCGTTGGAAAGTTCTATATATAAACCGTTGAACAGTTTCATTTCAACACGAATCAAACCTCAAAATCCTCTCTAACTTTACATTTCACACTCAAACACTATAAAAAATGAGAGCTAGACGATTTATAGGATCGGGAGGAATGTTGATCGGTTCTACGGGAGCTCCTCCCGCCTCCACCACCACCATATCGTCCTCCTTCACCAATATCGGCACCGCCGATATTTAATGAAGAGGAAGATATGGTAGATATCGATTCCTTGATCGACGATTTTGGGGGCGTCCTAAGATTTCGATTATCGATCCCGACCGTTTTAAGGGGACGTTATGGTAAAAAAAATCATTATTTGCATTTATATTATTGTAAGTTAAAAATAATGTATAACTTTTTTAATTTGATATTGCAGGTTTGACATGTATGATGTGATCAAACACACGAACAATAACCTCATCCAAGAGTCCTTATAGGACCAATTATATTATTCCTAGAAAGTTACGCCAGAAGTCGTGCGCCAGCGATGGTGGCGCACTTTTATCGTAAGTTAAATTTCATTTCATTTAAAATTGTTAGTTATATATATGTTATAAAACTAAAAATTTATAAATTATTTTTCAGCGCGTATACAGATGGCAGAGAAAGGATACAACGCACATCTACACAACATGGGAGCGCAACATGCAGGCTTGGTTGCGCCTTATGATGAACAACGCGAAGCGCAACTACTACACCAAAAATCACAAACCGAAATGGGCAACGAACACGGTCTTCAATCAAATGATTTAACATTGGGAGTCCACAGACTTCAATCCAAGAGCGAGAAAGCCAAAAAATGTCGGTACGGCAAGAAGGTTCCCGGAGATGGTCCGCATCGCCATACTTCGGGATCAAAATCATTCCCGAAGAGAAAATACGAATTGGTAAAATTCATTATTACTTAAATTTTTTGTTTTTTTAAAAAATATTTATCTAATTAAGTTTATTTTATATTACAGATGCAACGGATAGGAAGAGAACCGACTCTTCTTGAGCTGGTATTGGAAACCCACGCCAAGAAGAAGCTGGTCGTAGGGGAAGAGAATTTCATGCAACAACGGCGGATCGAGGAGCTCGAATCACAACTTCGAGAAACTCGAGCTCACGTGGCATGACAAACCACCCAAATACAGTAGTGGGAGAGCGTCATTGAGTTGTTGTCCGGCCAGGTGAGGGGATCAACGCCGCAGTAAGAAGTGGGTCTCGATTCGGATGCAACGCCATCTAAAGGTAGTGGTGATCGTGGAGATGATATCGGCTCAGCCGATCTAAATGAGATGTAATAGGATTAGTTTTAGTTTTAATGTTTTTTTTTTGTAAACAATTTTAATATTTTAATTAAAAACTTTTTAATTTAAAAAATATTATTATTTTTTTATTTTTTTAAACCACGTTTCCAACGGATGCGTTGCAATTATTGCAACGGCCATTCGTTGGACATTGTATCCCGCCAAATGGTAACAGACGTCCGTCGCTCTTTCCCGCCAGTTTTCAATGGATGCCCGTTGGAAATTTCAAATTCCCGATGCCCGTTGCAATTTGCAACGGGCATCCGTTGGATATAATTTTCCCGTCAAATGGTAACTGACGTCTGTTGCCCTATCCCGCCAATTTGCAACGGACGTCCGTTGCTTTTTCCTGCCAGTTTCCAACGGATGCGCGTTGGAAATTTCAAATTCCCGCTCATTTTTCCTGTGTGGATGGCAACGGACGGCCATTATAACATTTTAACAGATGTCCATTACATTTTTCAACGGACTTCCATTGCTATTTTGTAACAGGCATCCGTTACAAAACATTTCAACGGGCTTCCGTTACAAAATTTCAATGGCACCGTCCGTTGGACTGTCCGTTACACTTTGGCAACGGATCTCGATTTGCAACGAGCAATTCTCAACGGGCTGGGATCTGTTGCCGTCCGTTGGAAAGTGCCTTTCCAACGGATTTTAGGCATTTTCCAACGGGTTTGTCCATTGGAAAACGCATGTTTTTTGTAGTAAAGGTTCAAGAGATGATTTAGTCTGAAGGTTGGAAATGGCGCAAGAGTTGCTACTCTAGCCGTATGATCGATTTCTCTTAGTATGCCTACGAGCAAGACTTTATTGTTAGAAGACTGTTATTATGTTTTGAAAATTTGTTCCAAACATCATTTCAATTTCAATATTAGACAGACATGGTTTTTAGATAGTTTTCAGTGTTAACATTTGTTATACTTATCATGGTGATGATTTATGTACGAATGATTATCTTTAACAAGGTATATATGTATTACTTTATCTGAATGTTCAATCTATTGACATGCAAGTTTCCGGTCATAAGAGAAAGTTAGATGATTGTCTAAACTAAACTTTCCTTTACATTATAGATTTGGTCATATCGGTGAGAAGAGAATCAACAGGTTGTATAAAGATGGTCATTTGGGCCATTATGATTATGGTTCGATCCATGATGGGGTTCACAAATCTTCCAATAAATTTTTCGGGTTATGCTTTTGAAGGCGACCTATCTTTTGAAAAAAGTTCCCACTAAAATCGTCTCTAAGACATCATATGAGATATGGGAAGGGCAAAAATCTAACGTGAAACACATAAGGCGTTGGAGTTATCATGTAATCATAAAGAGAGTTGAATTAGAAAAGGTAGATATTAGGTCTGATAAACGTAGATTAATTTATTATCCCAAAGAAACTATGGGATATTATTTCTACCACCATTGTGAGCACAAAGTGATTTTTCCAGAACGACAACCTTTTTGGAAAGAGAATTTCTTGAAGAAGGAATTCATGGTGCAAAAATAGTTCTTGATGAAATTCAAAAATCCAATGAACCAGCACAAGTTCAAGGACATCAGATGTCGAGTGAGCAGCCTTGGCTGGGTGATCTACTGTTGAACCCAAAGGTTCCTTCTTCAAATGTTGAAGTGAGAACAC
Source organism: Gynandropsis gynandra (assembly GCA_036759665.1). Taxonomy (NCBI): domain Eukaryota; kingdom Viridiplantae; phylum Streptophyta; class Magnoliopsida; order Brassicales; family Cleomaceae; genus Gynandropsis; species Gynandropsis gynandra. The sequence continues at coordinate 23,298,551 of CM071872.1, read as the reverse complement.
CTGTTCAAAAGCAAGTTCAAGAACAAGTTCAGGAACTAGTTCAAGAACATGTTCATGAACAAGTTCAATAAGACATTCTAGTACAGGTAGAACCTGTTGCACATGCCTTTTTTAGAAGGTCTACCTGTTCTCGATGTGTGCCTAAAAGATTGAATCTGAAAGTGCAAGGTGATGTGATTGGTCATAGAGATGGCGATTCGTTGACTTTCCAAGAAGCTATACAAGGTCCAGATTCTAAGAAATGGTTGAAAGCCATGGAATCTGAGATGGAATCTATGAAGATCAACGAAGTATGGACTTTGGTTGATTCTTCTGAGACTTCCAAAACAATTAGTTGTAAATGGGTTTACAAGAAGCATATTGGAATAGATGGGTGGGTAAAGACCTATAAAACTCGTCTATTTGCCAAGCGTTATAGTCAATGTTAAGGGATTGACCATGAAGAAATGTTCTCCCTTGGGGCAATGCTCAAATCTGTTTGAATTCTGCTTGTAATAGCTGCCTACTATGACTATGAGATATGACAAATGGACGTGAAAATAACTTTCCTTAACAAAGAGTTCAAGGAAGAAGTCTATATGACTCAACCTAAGGGTTTCACGTTGACATCTCAAAGTGACGTAGTGTGCAAGCTTCAAAGGTTCATCTATGGACTTAAGCAAACTTCTCAAAGCTGGAATATTCTTTTTAACAAAGCAGTTGAAGAGTTCAACTTTGTTAGATACAAAGAAGAACCTTGTGTGTACAATAAGATTAGTGGGAGCACGGTTGTCTTTCTTATGTTAAATCTTTTCTTAGACCTGAGATCAACATAGTAACTAGCATTCCATCTATTATTCTTTCATTCTAGACACTTAGTATTTTTCAGTACTAGTTGGATAGATATTGGGAGTAATTACATGCTCGCGTAGTTAGTGAGTGATCAAGATGAGATCTGTCATCTCTTGATATGAGTTCGAGCTCTATATTTTCAGTTATTGTAAAGATTGTAACAAAATCCTCGATCGAGGTTACATGAATAAATGAAGAAAGAAGCTATTGAGTTTATTCACCATTTGGTTATGATTGGTATGAAACATATTTGATAATCGTTAAGGCTTGACAGCAAAAAACATGCCTAGAATTTATCCGGAGCTATAAAGAAGGAAATGCTAACATCATCTTCACCATTGTTCTTTGTGAGTAAAGTTATTACTCGTATGAATAAGGATGTTACTTACGTTATTCGATCGTTGATGAGTGTTGCTAGACACCAACCTTGATTAGTTAAGTGGTGAAAACTAATTAGCTATTGGTTTGGTGATGAACCTATTAGTTCACACACTCACGAGTGTTTCGATCTTTGCTTATGAATGTAAGACAATCAGTGCAGAATGCGTTTATATTCGTTTGCTAGCATTGACGAATATTATCGTATTTGATTTTATCTCTGATGTACGTATGTATGGATACGTATGTGTATGGAGATACATGTACTTAGACTATTTGAGATATTACATTAAGGCAAGTGCGAGATTGAAAGTATGGTTTAAAAATGTAATATTAAATAGTCATGAGGTTATTTTATAAATACCTAAAAGTTTAATATTATAAAAAGGAAAATAAAAATATAGTTTTCTGATGACAATTCATTATTCCCTGAAATAAAACCTTAGTCCCCAAAACATATACGAAGAATGGAGAAAGCAAAGACAGATCACAGTGTGGATACTCTATAGACTTCGTACGTTCGGAGCTTACATCCTAAATTTCTCTGTATTCGCCAAAACTAATGACTCTAAGAATCATTTTTCGTATTTTTGTAAAACCTCGCACGATCTTTTCTTGAACCATGGCTAGATCTATATTCGAATTGTTAAAAAATACCCGATATCATGTTAGCAACCCAACATTTATAATATAGCTACAATTATTTCGTACTTATTTAAATTAAAATCAAAGAGATTATTAATAATATTTAAATGTTATATTGATTACATATTCAAATACGTAGTTGTTAATCCTTATTAAATTATTAAATAAAACTATTAACCCATCGAACTATTTCATTTTATTCAAGTAAAAATATTGGAAACTATCAATATGAACATATATTTATTTATTATATCTTTTCATTTTATTTTTATACCATTATAATTAAATTTTTTAGAAAATATTACCCGATAAAAATATAAAAAAATATATTTATCTGCCCATATAATGATTTATATTAAAATAGTTTATCATTACCAAGATTTTTTACACCAATTCTTCTTAGTGACTTTTTTTCCTACTATTTCAAGACACAATCTTAAATCCTCTCCAAAAGCTCATCTTATCATATTTATTGGTTAATTTACAAATGATAAATATTACAAGTTATTTTTGTGTCTAGACATATTCAGTTTATTCAGTTTGTTGAAACTAAATTTTCTTTTAAACATGCACGTTATACATTACACATTAAATTTCTATTGATATATCTTCTAACTTTTTACACATTTTTTTTATTTTATTCATGTTTCATATAATATTCACTTTATATGAGTTATAGTTCAACTAAATCAAATGTTTTATCAAACAAACTTCGATGATAGGTAAAATCGCCTAATTATTTCAAAGATTATCTTACTATTTATTTACTCATCCTATTCAATTGCATAAGATATTTGTTTATCATCAGTTTTGACTAGTGAATGATTATTGGCGGATCTACCATTTAATTATTAGGGACAAATGTCCGAATAATATATATTTTTTATTTTTTATTAGAAAATTAAAATAAATGAAAATTATTATTTATCATTTTATAAAATATATGAAAAATTAAAAATATTATTTAAATTTAATAAAAATAAATCAACTAATTTTTATATTATTCAAATCTAAACATTTCAATAAATTAATAAACATCAATTTTTAAAACTATCACAATTTTACACATCATAATTATTAATATTATTAGTTTTAATTTACACGTAGAAAATGCCAATAATTTTAGTATTAATATTTTTATTAAAATATTAAAATATATATTATACAAATATAAAAATTAATTGATTATTTATAAAAAAATTGAAAATGATGTATTTATTTGTCTTTTTTAAAATAAATATACCTCTAATAAAATTTGATTTCAAAATATGTCCGTGAATGACTACATGCAGTGAATGATGAGATATTAACATCTGAAAAAAAAACAGCACTCTTTTGTGGCATTACCTAAAAACAAGAAAAATGGTGGATTGTAAATTGGTGTTTAAGGTTAAAAGAAACTAAAATAGTTCTGCTGAAAGGTATAAGGCTTAGTTGGCGACATTCAATAAGAAGAGATCAATTATTTGTACACTATTAAATCTATAAAAAAATTGGAGCTGTAAAAATATTTTTCACATTAATTGCGAAATCATTTGGATATCGAATTTATTTGATTTTGTACTGTCGATAACAAATCTGGAAAACTTATATTGCGACAAAAAATATACTTTTTATTTTTCTTTCAGTCTTACTTTTCATAAAAAGATAAAACATATTACATTGATTATCACTTTGTTCGCGAAAAGTTACAAACTGACATCATTCGAACGTTACATGTTGGAAGGAAAATCAACTGGTACGTTTGTTTACAAAAGGTGCTACCTCTATCATTGTTCTTTGCTATGTTGTAAACAAATTATATATACCGTGCTTGTTTCATCCTTCCTCACCCTCTGTTTGATTAGTATTAAAACAATCTTTATATATATATATATATATTGGTTATTAGGTTTAGTTAATCGTAATAGTCTTTAAGCTACCATCTATTAGGGTGCTTTTATATACGCGAAGATTGAGTAGTCACGGACCTCGTTGGCTATTGCGAAGACTGGTTGGTCACTCATTAATAAACAAAGAAAGTTGGTTGTAATGAATCTAGTTCCGTGGGGAGGTCTAGTCTGATCTGAGAAGTGCTGATATAATTATTTTTTATACACTTGTTATTGAAGGTTCGCCTTTATACAATCAATTTTTGGTTGCCTTCATAATCGCCAAATCCTAATTACCTGGTATATATATTCATTTTGTTTGTAACTCGTCATAAAATGAATGTGTATCATTCATTTTGTTTGAGGTGGACCTGGTATATATATCCATCAGTTCTCGAAGAATGCGGGTTTGAGCAAAGAGGCTCAAGTTATCTTTTATACTCTCTGCTAAGCTCCTCGACAACAAACAAGACTCTTATATATGAGATCTATGTTTTTAGCCCGGTGTACTCATGGTAAGAAAATCAGGATACTGGAAACATCTCCGAGTTTGGACTATAAACAAGTCGAAAGTGACTCATTAAATTTTGTATATCAATAAAAAAGGATGTGGAAAACAATACATAAATTCTCCAGCCTTGTCTTAGTCCAATCATCTGGCGAAAAAAAAAACTTTTGTGTATAATTCTACATAATCTCGAATATTCTTTGTCACTCATGTTATAAGAAAAAGGAAGGGGATACCTATAGAACCTAGAACATAGACTAGTAATTGGAATAAGTAAAAAGGAATCCAATGAACTTTACTCCAAAGAAATGCATAAATAAACCTGAGAAGATGATGACCAATAGCGTGTGGTTAGTGGCCAATAGCGTCCTAGTTGATGGCATGTCTCTATACGACTGGCACATGCGGAACCATAGTTTTAATAAATAAATTGAATTTAATAATTTCAAATATATTCAATTTGTCTTTTGCTAGTCACTAAAATTGTGTATAGTAGGAAAGCCCATGTTTATAGCCAGGGAAAACAAGATCAAGCTGGATCACTAGCCATTATATCTAGTCAATTTTTTTGTCGCCCAATCACATATTATCCCAACTAAAGAATAATATGTTACACACCCTTATCCCCTCGCGTCAATTCCATGAACCTCTTATCCATTCTTATTATCCTCGAAAGCCCTATTTCCCTTGTGACCGTTGGTCCTAAGCAATATCTTGTCGAAGCGACCAACAACAAATGATTGAAAAAAATCCAAAGAAGGACAATACATTATTTGATCCAATGTGAACTGATGTTTACAACCCTACCTTTGAGTGTAGTTTGCACTATTTTTCAATTTCAAGAGCCTCTAAAACCCTGACTTCAAAGATTCTCTAAAATCATGCTAAGAATATCTAGAATTTTCAATTAATAACTATGAATTATAGGATCCTATAGAAATAACTATCAACCTCTTGATTTGAAACCACTGCTTATATACCTGGTATTGGCGATAAATTGATGCCATTATAGCTAATCCAATAGCCGCTGAAGCGGCCGCAATTGTTATAACAAAAATGCAGAAATTACCCAAAGTCTTGCTTACTTAGTATGGTCTACCATTATGCTTGGGTAGGCACGATGTCAATTCCACTCCAATATGAGCGTTCACGAATACCATCAATATCCCTTGGAGGAGCAGCCCCTAAAAATCTATATACTCTGTTTGCTCATTACGTATCAAGGGTCGTGATGGTCAAAGATCCTTTCAATTGGCAATGATTATGGAACAAAGCACATAATTATGTTTCGTCGGATGATAAAAAAAATCATCATGTCCTGTTTCTGATCGCTCTAGGTTGTCTTGTAAAACTTTTCCTTTTTAATTAAAATTGAAAAAAAAACGTCTTATTTTTTCATTGGTGGAGTGTCGATGCAAGAATGGTACAATAAAAAAGTGTTTTTCAGTCACAATAATAGTTATGATGATAATAATTTTATGAAGAAAATACCAATTCAACGTTCCTTTCAATATGGAGTTCGGAACCCAAAGGCCCAAAACTCATGGGTTGATCATGTAAGAAACATAAAGCATTTTGAAAGAATGTATTCAAGAACAATTAGAATTGATAAAATCAGATCTGAATAATAATTCAAATGAGCCAAAACGGCTAAATATACAAAGTTAGACCTAATTACACAATAATAGATCTAATTACAAAAAGACTTATATACCCCTATACATGTATCCTTTATACGCCCCCTCAAGATGGAGCACCCTCGGTGAGTCCAATCTTGGAACACAAGAGCTGAAATGGAAGTCTCGGGAGAGGCTTCGTGAGAATGTCCACGAGTTGATCCGCGGCTCGGACATGAGTGACCCGTAGAGTATTCGACTCGACCAGGCCGCGGACAAAGAGATAGTCTAGCGCCAAGTGCTTCATTCGGGAGTGAAAGACGGGCTTAGCACTGTGGTATGTCGCTCCAATGTTGTCGCAGTAGATGGTAGGTGGTGATGATGACTTGAGTCCAACTTCCGATAGTAAAGCAACTACCCATAGAACTTCTGCGGTCGTGGATGCAATAGAGTGGTATTCAGCCTCGGTAGACGAACGGGAGAGTCCGGTTTGCTTCTTAGACGACCAAGAAATAGGGTGCGCACCAAGGAAGAGTAGATATGCCCCGGTGAACTTGAAATCAAGGGAATCTCCAGCCCAATCTGCATCGGTAAAGGCATGTAAGGAGAGGGTGTTCTTGGCGGATAAGAAGATACCTCGATCCTTCATGCCAGCAAGATAACGTAGGACTCTCTTGACGGCTTGCCAATGAACATCCGTGGGAGTGATCATCTCGTTTTCATACGCATTTCTTGCACAATCATCACGGGACAAACGGGACGAGATTGAGCATGGAAAAGCCTCACCCGGTCGGGCACAACCCTTGCACGATCGGGCAAAACCTACGGCCAATTGTGTGGACCATTTAGCACGACTCGGGCAAGCATTCCCTACCATTTTTCCTTGTGCCCGAGCGGGCACACATGCCATGCCCGATCGGGCACCATTCCAGCACCACAGGACGCGCACGAACTGCCCTAGCCGCACCCGAGCGGGTACACTCACTACCCGAGCGGGTAGCGGCCCGAAACCTCTCAAAACTTAAGTAAACTTAACTTAAAACATAAGGGAACTCGTGGGGCAATTTAGGCAACAATTGGACCGTTTTAGGAGGCTTAAAAGGAGGCAAAAAGACGTCATTACAGCAAGCTTACAGAGGAGATAAGCGAGGAGCATTGGAGATCAAGCAGCACCACTTCGGTTTTGTTTGGTTTTTATGTTCCTTAGACTTTCTACTATGTTTATGTTTCTTTACAGACGCATGAGCGAGTAGTTTGTTTGTTCTAGGAGAAGGGATTAGCCCTTGGCTATCCCGAGACCTCTTTTGATCTATTTTGAATGCATCTTCCCGTTTTAGTTTATCTATTCTCTGTCTGAGTGCTTAAATCTACTTGTGTTTGCGTTGATCACGTAGATGCATGTGTTAGGGGTTAGGAGAAGGACCGAAAGGAGAATTCTAGTCTTGGAAGGTCAGGTTTAGAACAACCGAGGTTAGGCCACGAAAGTAGGGTAGCAACGGTTGAGGGTGAACGGGCGAATCACAGAGTTTATGGGTTTAGTTCATGGTGTCAGCCACGAAAGTAGGGGGCATCTTGTCTAGATCACGTGTCTATGCCTTGAGATAGGGTAGATATCATGTTAGGATCGTCTGCCTTAGATAGCTTTAACAGGGATTGCATGATAGGTAGGTTGATCGTTGGTTTCGGTAGTCTTGTGGTGAAACAGGTTTCCTAGGACGTTTATCTCATCGTTAGAACCCAAGTAGTTTAGTTACTTTCAGTATTTCATTCCTTATTCACCTTCTTTCGTTAGCAAGTTTGATTCGTAGTTCGGGTTTAGGTAGTGTTGCGTAGTCTCTGTGGGATCGACACCTAAAATACTACACACGTGCCGTGCACTTGCGGGTAGATTAGGTTATTTAACTCTGATACGCATCAGGGAGCATGCATGAATTGGGACAGCTTGTTGATAGCGAAGCTAATGTCCGGTTGTGTAAGAGATAGATACTGTAGTCCGCCAACAATGGCCCGATACTCCGTGGGTTGGAGAGGGGAGTCCCCATGTCAAGTGTCATACGAGATGAGGACGGCATGGGCGTAGGAACCGGCTTTGCTTCATGCATGAGACAATGGTTGAGAAGATCTTGAATGTACTTCCGTTGAGTCAAATGTAGGCCACGAGACGTCTGCGTTGCTTCTACTCCGAGAAAGTATGATAAGTCACCCAAGTCCTTGATGGAGAAGCGGGCGACTAGGGCATCAATGAATTGCTGGACTTTTGATGAGCAATTGCCTGTAACAACAATATCATCAACATAAACCAGCACATACAATTGTAGCGCGGTTGTGTTGAGAACGAACAAGGAGGTGTCCGCCAAAGAGTTGCTAAAGCCGCGAGCAAGAAGAAATGTGCGAAGTTCCGAATACCAAGCTCGAGGAGCTTGCTTGAGACCATAGATTGCTCGCTGAAGTCTGCACACATGAGTAGCATGATTAGGATCAATGAAACCGGGGGGTTGAGACATGTATACCTCCTCCATGAGACTGCCTTGAAGAAAGGCGTTATTGACATCAAGTTGTCGGAGAGACCATCCACGGGAGACCGCAATGCTCAAGATAACACGGATGGTTGTTGGTTTGACAACCCGGCTGAAGGTCTCATGATAATCAATACCCGGTCTTTGGTGAAACCCCTTTGCAACAAGTCGAGCTTTGAATTCTTCCACGGATCCGTCTTGCTTGCGTTTGATTCGAAACACCCATCTACAACCAACAATATTCTTTGCTTGTGCTGCGGGAACAAGCTGCCACGTTTGGTTGCGATGTAAGGCATGTAACTCAGAGTCCATTGCATCACGCCATCTTGGATCTTTCAAGGCTTGAGTAATATTAGCCGGTTCGCTTTCCACCTGAGCGACAAGAGCAGATCGGTTACTCTTTGAGCGAGTAACCATCGGATGCGAATTTGTGCGAGGACGTTGCGGTGGCACGTCCAAGATAACAAGGTCAGAAGACTGTGACGACGTTGAAGGCTCAACATGAGGAGGATCCGAAGGTGGAGAGCCAATATCCGAAGATTGCAGCGGTGAAGAATCCGAGCTTAGGGGCTGAACCGGTAACGGAGCAATGAGTGGTGGCGAGAAGGATGGTGTAGGGTTGACGCTATTTGAAGAGGTGGCTACCGTGGGTGACTTGGTGGTTTGTGGGGAAAATTTAGTAGGCTCGGCAAAGGGATAGGTAGACTCAATGAAGTGGACATGACGGGATATAAATATGCGCGACCTAAGCGGATCAAGACAAACGTATGCACTTTGAGTGGATGAGTACCCAAGGAAGACACATGGATCGGATTTAGGTTCTAATTTGTTCGCTGTATAGGGACGTAACCAAGGGTAACATAGACATCCAAAGACACGAAGTTTAGTGTAGTTTGGTGGTTATTGGAAGAGACACTTGTATGGGGAAGACATACCTAGGTTCGGGGTCGGGAGGCGGTTAATAAGATAAGCTGTCGTACAAAATGCATACGACCAATAGGTTAAGGGCATAGAGGAATGCGTGAGAAGGGATAGACCGGTTTCTACAACATGCCTATGTCGTCATTCCGATATACCATTGTGTTCGGGAGTATGCGGTGGAGATGTGAAATGAGAAATGCCATGAGAGGATAGAAAAGAACATAAGGCAATGAATTCACCTCCGTTATCCGAATAGAGTATTGCAATGCGTTTGTCAAATTTGTTTTCAACAAGTGTTTTGAATTGAATGAATGTGTCACAAACTTGGGATTTGGTTTTGAGTGGATACAACCAAGAATAACGTGTAAAGTGATCTACAAAAATGACATAATATTTGAAGCCATCAACGGAATAAATCGGAGATGTCCAAACATCGGAAAAGATCACTTCAAGTGGTCGAGACGTGGTAAGAGTGGAAGTGGAAAAAGGTAGTTTGTGAATTTTATTCCGACAACACGCATTGCAAAACACATAAGTAGAATCCTTAGACAATGGTAAATCGAAAGTTTTAACAACTTTATTCAAAATCAAAGACGACGGATGACCTAAACGGGAATGCCACTCGGACGAAGTGGGCTTGACACTATGAAATGCAAAAGGAGAAACGAGGTACTAGATGGGGCGGGCCACTCATAAACTCCATCTTTAGCGCTTCCTTTCAGAAGTTGCGCCCCCGTGCTGAGATCCTTCACCTGAAAGTCACAAGGAGTAAATTCAACGGATACGTCATTAGTCTTACAAAGTTGATTAACCGAAATTAAGTTCTTGCATAACTTAGGCACACATAAAACATTCCATAATGCTAATGGCCTAGTGTCAAGGGGTATAGAATCGGGTGAATTTGCAGTGCCCGCTCGGGCTCATTCAAGTCAAGAAAACCCCGTAGGTTTGCACGACTCGGGCTGAAGAGGAACACACTCGGGCATAGGTGCCCGCTCGGGCAAAAATGGGTGCACACGGTCGGGTACAAGGCCTGCACGAGCGGGTAGAAGCTGTGCCCGCTTGGGCCCTTGTTTTTCTCAACTAAACCCCAAGATTTAGAACGGCCAAACAATGAGAAATCAGATCTATTAAAAGGGGATTCGAACCAAATTGAAAAGGGGGGACTCAAGGACGATTGAGAGACATAGAGAACACACTTGGAAGGATCGAGAAGGACGGAACGAAGGATCCGGAGCATGGAGGATCTATTGAAGACATCGGTTGATGAATAGGGAGCATTCTCATTCTCTTTCTATGTTGAATTTAGATTTCTTTAGTGTTTCGTTTCCTGAGTTCATGTCTAAGTAGATCTATTGCCATAGGTTAGAGAGTATTGCCAACATGTAATGAAGTCTTGTGCTTAATGAATGGTGGATCTTAATGCTTTCATACTTGTACACCACTCGATATGAATGAATTCGGTATTTGATCATGTTTTCAGATTTCATGGTTGATCTTAATGCTTTCATTACGTGTACGCCGCTCGAATGAATGATGTTAGAAGTCTAATAAACCAACGCCAGGGCATTAGACTTCGGAACTTAGCCATGATTTAGGGTTTAATCGATTTAGAATCTACGCCAGGTCAATCGATTGAATCTAGGGATTAGGATAGCGGTCGTAATGCGTCTATGCATATAAGATGCGCAATGGATACATTGGTATATGCATGCTAGATAGTGGACAAGTCTACGCCAGTCAGTTCCTATACGAGAGCTTGAATTCCCTGAACTCGTGACA
>CM071872.1:23236073-23285243 GCA_036759665.1 Gynandropsis gynandra | reverse complement strand
ATTTTGGTCGGATTAGTCGAATTTCGCGAACTGCAGATCGTGAATTCGCAACCCCACCCGATCGGGCAAGGCTAGCAGCCCGCTCGGGCGCACATACATTCACCCGATCGGGCGACATTCTCGCCCGAGTCGGGCAACACTCACGGGGTATTTCGACGTATTTGTACCCGATCGGGCAGTGTATTAGTACCCAATCGGGCATCTTGCAAACTATGGCCTATATTGATTTTTATCTCCCGTTTGTTTTGCAGATGGCATCTTCCAAGATACCCGCGGCGATCCGGGACGCGGTGAAATCGGGCCGGTAGGGGGAGTGGAGGACGGCGGCCGGAATCTTAGGGTTTTGATGTATTTTCTGTTTTGGTAAGGGTTGTACGTGATGGTACGACGGCTGGGGAGGGAGGAGAGGGATGAACGGCCGGAGGATAGGGAGAGGTGATCGGCGGGTCACAAGAAAGAGTGGCGGCGGCGGCGGTTGGAGAGGGGAGGAGAGGCGGCCGGATTTTTAGGAGAGTTTGTTACGTCGTTGGACTTATTGCTCTTATACCATGATAAAATTAGATCTGAATAATAATTCAAATGAGCCAAAACGGCTAAATATACAAAGTTAGACCTAATTACACAATAATACATCTAATTACAAAAAGACTTATATACCCCTATACATGTATCCTTTACAAGAATGTTTTCTACTTCAGATTCCGTTATTAGGAGTAGTTGCAAGTGAAGCAAGGTATGCAGAAGTTTAGGTTTTGAAACCCTATTAGCCGGTCATTCAAAGAATACAAGGGAGCATTTTCCCAAGATCTTGGACACATGAAAAACCGAGTGAACAACTCTATGGAGTAAAGGATGCTAAAGAAGAGAAAGATCGGACCGCTCGAATGAGATGATATCATCTAATGCAGACTCAGATGAATTGCTGCTTCTAGAAGTTGTATGTGCCACAGGTTGAACACGTTTATTTATCTTCCTAATCATGATTTTTTCATTATGCTCGCTCAAAACATATTTTTTGTAAGAAAATGTGTTTAATGGTTTTCATAGTTTCCAAATTGATCTTATGGCCCAACCCAAGATAAGATGTATTGAAGTCGAAAAAGTCTGCAACTTTCTAAAGAATACTTGTTAGGAATATAGAAACATCTTGAAGAAATGACTATGAATTACAATCACGGGCATTATAGTTAGCTCAACACCAATCAAGAATTTCCAATAAATTCCAAGAATTCTTGCCTTGGATATACGGTGGTAAGTTTTGGGGTAGCACCACTAAATATTTAACAAGATGGAAATTCTCATATTTTCTATGAGACTAATGATACTAAGAAAGTAAAATCTTTAAAATAGAACTTATTCGCGTAGTCAATAACTAGATATAGATAAATGGTTCACCCTACAATGGTACCTACGTAATGTAGTATCGATCGCACATTTAAGAAGACATGACAAAAAATGATTCAAAGGATTGCACGGTATTTAGAGAGATTCTATCTAATGTCTAATTCATTTTTTATATCGGTATGTCTCATTTAAGTATAAAAAGTTATCCCATGTAAAACTGAATACTTGAAATATAATGGATCCAAAGAGACATGACATAGAGATCGATTGATCTTGAAAATGGATAGTTTTCATATTTTTCTTGTTCTTCTTATACTTTATCTAAATGGTACATTATTAAATATTAAAATTTAAACATAATTTTTCATATTTTTATTTTTCAATTCTTTCTTAGCATTTTCATGATCATTTCTGTTCAATTCTTATAGTTAAAAGACTATATATCTAGATATATTATCATTGTATGAATTTTATAATATAAAATTTCATTACAAATAATTGTATCTAATATAATTGTATCCAAATAATCATAGATTATTTTCATGACACTTGCATTTTCTTTGTCAACCATCTTGAATTTCATTTTTATCTTAACGTGAAATGAATAATAAACCGTTCGGTGTTCGTGGAAACATGATCGGACGGTGGATATGAAGGAAACTAGAATTACTAGATTAACCTGCATGTAGTCGATTATAACTCTAATTAAAGAAAAATATACAATACAACTGTGTGGCTTAGTTTTCGGTCAACAACGTGACCACCACAAGAACACGTAAGCACGGACTAAGCTCACACGTGGCCCCCACAAAATCTATTTCTCTAATATTTTTAAATAAAAAATATAATAGGAGTTTACTGACTGATATATTTTTATTTTCTTGACTCTAAATATATTTATGTGTATATATTAATAAAAAAATATATAATTCGAACGACTCGCACGAATCATGATATACGAATCATGGTGTCGATAACTTGTCTTACTTATCTATCATCCCCGCAAATTAAAATAATCGATATAATGATGAAAGGAAGCTTATTAAAATATGTTTTATAAAAAATTTGTTTTATCCTACAAATAAGTTTTATCATTGTTATATTTATAGTCATGGATATATACATCAAACTTTTTAACAAATTATAACCATCAATTTTTAATGGGAAATACATTGTTTTCAAAAATCGATCGAAAATGTTAAAATATACAAAATGTAATGCACAGGATAGTATTAATTTAGTCATAAAATGTTGAATTCTGACAAAACCGTGATTTTATAAATTCTTTTTAATTATCAATAACTCTTTCTTTTTATGTTAGCAATGAATATTAAAAAATCATATAAAATTTATAATGTCATTAATATTAAAAAATCATATAAAATTTATAATGTCATTAATTATTATTTTAAAAATGAAACTCTATTATAATTTGTTTTATTAAAAATCGAAAAGGATTTTATTTTTAAAAAATATAAAAGCAAAATTTTTAAAATGACATGTCTCCATAATCTTCAACATATTAGAAGTTAAATGATTTTTCTTTTAGGAAATCCTTTTTTTCAGAGATAAATTCCAGGTTTCCCTACGGCATATAATAATTATACAAACAATTCTTTAATTTATAATCTAACGTGGCAATGAATATATATGTATATGTATATATATATATGTGTGTGATAAGATAAAAAATGAGGCTAAATAATATATTTTACTATTTCAAAATAATTTGTAGAATTTAATTGGCCAATAAGTGCTCTCTACTATACATATAAAACAAGCAATAGTCTAATTTTGCCAAAACAACACAACCCAACCCAACGAAGAACTAAAACCAAGCTCTATTTTGTCTCTTTACTGTTTTGTCGTTTTTCGGTTCGCCGAAACGGTGCGTTTTTTGCCAAACTGTTCGAAAGAACGAATCATTCACAGCCACGCAAAGAGACCAATCAGAAACAAAATCCCAGAAAGAAAAAAAAAGGCGGAAGGATATTACATTACCCCAAAGAAAACAAATCTCCGTCTTCTCCTTCTCCGCCATTGATGGCGCAAGCTCTAGCTCCGCCTCCAGTGGTCATCGGCACCGCACCGGAGCCGCTGCAGAAGCCGAACCCACTTCAATACATGGCGGATCTACTATGCCGGATCGGAAAATCCGAGGACAAAGACAGCCCACAAAGTCCTCGGAGTCCTAACAATGTTCTAATGGGGAAGTACGAGCTCGGGAAACTTCTCGGACACGGAACCTTTGCCAAGGTTCACCTAGCGCGCAACATCTCCACCGGCAAAGACGTTGCCATCAAAGTCATCGACAAGGACAAGATTTTGAAGAGCTGTTTGGTGGCTCACATCAAACGGGAGATCTCGATCCTTCGTCGAGTTCGTCACCCGAACGTTGTTCATCTCTTTGAGGTCATGGCGACGAAGACGAAGATATACTTCATCATGGAGTATGTTCCCGGCGGTGAATTGTTCAACAAGGTCGAGAAAGGGCGGTTGCCGGAGCAAACCGCCCGGAGATATTTTCAGCAGTTGATCTCAGCCGTTTCGTTTTGCCACGGCCGTGGCGTGTACCACCGTGACCTGAAGCCCGAAAATCTGCTCCTGGACGACAAAGGGAACCTCAAAGTCTCCGACTTTGGCCTCAGCGCCGTCGCAGAGCAGCTCAGGCAAGACGGGCTTTGTCACACTTTTTGTGGAACACCGGCTTATCTTGCGCCTGAGGTTTTGACACGAAAAGGGTATGATGCATCGAAAGCCGATGTTTGGTCATGTGGAGTGATCTTGTTCGCGTTGATGGCAGGTCATTTGCCGTTCTATGACAAGAACATCATGGCTATGTACAAGAAGATCTACAAAGGAGAATTTCGATGCCCAAGGTGGTTTTCCTCTGAGCTTGTTCGGCTTCTGACAAGGCTCCTGGACACGAATCCGGAAACACGAATGACCATACCTGAGATCATGAAGAATAGATGGTTCAAGAAAGGGTATAAACATGTCAAATTCTACATTGAGGACGATAAGCTTTGCAGAGCGGATGATGATGATGATGAATCATCAGTTGGGTCATCATCTGGAAGATCATCCACCGTCTCAGAGGCCGATGCTGATTTCGAGATGAAGAGGGTCGGATCAATACCGAGACCCATGAGTCTAAACGCGTTTGATATTATATCATTCTCGTCAGGATTCGATCTCTCGGGTTTGTTTGAAGAAGGAGGGGAAGGAGCGAGGTTCATCTCTGGTGCACCTGTCTCGAAGATCGTAACGAAACTGGAAGAGATTGCGAAAGTGGTCAGCTTTACAGTGAGGAAGAAGGATTATAGGGTGAGTCTAGAAGGTTCTAGAGAAGGCGTGAAGGGGCCATTGACGATAGCTGCCGAGATATTTGAGCTTACACCATCTTTGGTTGTTGTGGAAGTGAAGAAGAAAGGAGGGGACAGAGAAGAGTACGAGCAGTTCTGCAATAAAGAACTGAGACCGCAACTGGAGAGTCTAATGTATGAGAAATCAAAAGAAGAAGAGAAAATGTATTTGCCGTCCGATACCGAATAAACCTGAAAAATACAAGAGGAAGCTCGAGCCAAGACCATAAGGTATAAACTATAATGACATTCTTTATTAATTCGCTTTCTTCACATGCTTCATTCTATGTAATCTGAGTGTTCTAGGATGACGCTATATTTATGCAAGTGTTACTGTAAAAGAGTGATAGGAGGATCTAGAACAAGAAAAAGAGAAGAGTGAGTGAAGTGAGTGAGATCTATGG
This sequence comes from Gynandropsis gynandra, assembly GCA_036759665.1. Taxonomy (NCBI): domain Eukaryota; kingdom Viridiplantae; phylum Streptophyta; class Magnoliopsida; order Brassicales; family Cleomaceae; genus Gynandropsis; species Gynandropsis gynandra. Next base: position 23,280,130 of record CM071872.1, on the reverse strand, counting down.
TAATCCTCAGTTTTTGCTGGCGATTATACAGCCAGTTCTTCGACGATTGCCAATTATATGTATATATATGTAAAAAACGATGAGCTTAACGGAATTCTTGCTCGGGTTTCCTCTTTTAACTTCTTAGTTCATCTGAATATGATTCCTTGTTATTAGTGAGACAATGCTGAGGAAGGATTATGGAAATGTACCTGCAGATTTGTAGTCCAGTAGTTGATATTCTATGCTCGTGTCCTCCATTGTTCTCCATGAAAATTCTGATGCCTACTCCCATCGCAGTCGTGTTAACTCGTTCGAGTCACACCCTGCAAATGAATATCCTCTACAAATACGATTAGTCATGTTTGCAAGATACTCCGGGGTGCGAGTATATCCTTCTGCCTTTTTATTAGCTTGCAGGATTCAACCGTTCCATCTGCCTTACCGTGAATACACAATGAAAACCTTCTTATGCCCTGTCGTGTAATAAATCAAAACACGTTAGTAGACAATGTTAGTTTACAGTTCTTAATTTGTTAACGCCTTTGGTTAAGTCAGTCAAAGAGATAGAATCATTTCTTATGCAAAAGGAGCATCAACTGAGAACTAGCTTCCGCTAGTGTCTTATTTCTGTAACTCTTAAAGTGTGGAAGTAATATCTGCACATGTACCTGAATCAACCAGAGATTACAGTTACTTGTTATTTGAGGTCACAGAGCAAATGGCAAAACACAAAATCATTCTCTCTACATCAATGAAAAATACTTGGAAGTGCAGAATCTCTTGCTTGATAAACAAGACGACTAGCTGAATTTTCACTGTCAGTCATATGCTGTTTTCTCTGTGACACACCCCGTAGAACAGCCTTGTCTTGTGCTCTTTGGATATATCAATTCCTGAGACATGCTTATGCTTTTGATATGCTTCTTCAACCTATTAGCTCTCAAATCCTCGGCTTCTTTGCGAGTCTCAGGAAAACCCACTGGGTGAAAAGAAATATTACCTACACTGTGTATGGTGACATACAACCAGCACGTCTCTAAGGAGACAAACCCGACTAGCTAAAACCAAGTGTTGTCCTAGCTGTTCAGATTCAGAGATGAAATGTTTTGCAGCAGCTGGATGTGTTGGAGATTGAGCTCTAACACCCCACTTTTGTTTGTAGCCTGAGTCTAGAGCAATCAGAAATATACAAGATTAACCAGTATGTTTTTACCCAATTCTATAGATGGAGAGGAGTTAAAGGAGAAGTGAATTTGACGACAAACCTTCTTCACAGATTGGATTCGCCATTTGAATTGAGAGACCTTACTTGACTTCACTTGATTATGGCTTGACGTAATCGGGGAGTCCTCATGATGATATTGTGGGATAATAGATTCTTGTCTCGCTGGTATTGTGTCTCTAATCTGTCTCGTTGCTTCAGAATGGTTGTCGTTTCAGGGCATACTGCCGTTGCTTCATTGTCATGGCTTTTGCAGCGGGTAAGAAACGATTCAACATGAGAGGATCCTCAGCTAGGATCGGCTGTTTCTTTATTCCAGTACCATTTCCACTCACACCACTTACACTATGGTGTACAGAACACAGCTCTCTTGGAGACAGCGTATCAAGAGCATCAGAAAAGACATCATCATCATCTGATTCCTCAACCCGTTTACCCTTCAAGCTCTGCAATCTAGTCACGATATGATCTAGGGCTGCCCTAACTGAATTCTGTCCTTCAAAATCTCGAGTCTGCAGAATATCAATCACCTTTCCTGGTGGATTGCATGGTGGAACAAAATTCTGTGTAGCATCACTGGTTTCAGGCCGAAAGCTATCACATGTTAGTCTTCCAGGCTCTTGTTCCCACGTGAAGGCAGGTTCAGTAATATGTTCTGAGTCCATGTCTGCTTTACAAGCTATAACCTTAGAACATTCACTTCTCTTGAAGTCATTATCAGACAACTTCTTGCTCCTGCGGACAGGTACTGCTCTCGTCTGCAGCTGCCTTATCGAAAGAAGAGGTGTATTGAAGTTCAGTTTCCTTTCTGCCATAGGAGCTCACAACAGAGGCAACACATGTACGAAGAACCATAAAGTAGTTTATGAAGTTCACAAACCCATGGAATTCAATGCCGATTCAGACCATCAATTCTTTTGTTCTTTTCCAAATTTCCAGAACAGAACTGAGAATCAAAGATCATAACAAGTTTCAGTACACGTTCACATACACATATGCATACAAAATACACTCACTAGATTCTCTCTTATTACACACACAAAGATAGAGACAAATCTGAAGCAAGAGGAAAAAAAAGCATCTGCAAGAACTTTACTAGAAACTTCCATTATAATGTTAGTTTAGTATTAGCCCACTGCTGAACTTTCTAAATTAATTGATTAATTAAGAGCTCAAAATTTTAAATTTAAGGATAGTTTAATATTGGCTATCCTTTCTTCCCCTCTCTTCTAGTAATCTAAGCAAGCAAAGCATGCCTAAACTTTTGAAATGGAATAATTTTTGTTAAAATGTTAGGTGGATTATATGTTGTGGAAATCTTCTTGACTCTGATTCGTCCTTCGGCTACTGATGAAGACAAGATCTTGGATCCATCAAAATCACATGAGGACCAACATCTAGGGTTAGGACAAAGAGCTTGGTACGTGTTCACTCACATGGTCCTGAAAGAATAGGTAACATCTCCATAACAATGTCAAGCAATACTGGAGAAAGACTATAACATGTCATTACAAAGAAAGGAGACTAAGAGGGGCTGAAACTGCTTGGCTAGAATCACTCGCCCAAAATCGCTCGACCTGAATTGGTCTAACATAATTGGTTGACACGATTGATTTCTCTAAACCAAACATATTTTAGTTTTATAAATTTGAGGGTTAAAAATTATACGGCACAATCGAGCGATTATATCGCTCGATCAAGCGATTGTTACCGAGTTTTGTTAAGTTAGTTTATTTTATTCAGTTTTTTAATTTTTGTTTGGTCCTTATAAATAGCAGACCCATTGTATGCCATTCCAACCAAATTTTCATCAACAAAGATTGTTTTTTGCTTGTTAATTCTTGAGATTTAGCTACCGCACTTTTGGAGAGATTCTGAGTGTTTACAGACTTGTCAACACTAGATCACAAGTGTTATGGTCTCTTTCGGTGAGTTTGAAGTTTTCTAGTCTTGTTGTAATTGGGGTTTAGGAAATTCTTTTTTTCAGAGATAAATTCCAGGTTTTGTTATCGAGTTGCTAAAGGTTTCCACACCATTTCCATCCATCTAACAAAAGAATATCGGTCTAGGTTCATATCAACTACTATGCTCTTGATGCAGTAAAGCCTTACATCAATATGTTTATTCTTCCATGATATACACCATTCCTTATTAAACAAATTGTGAAGCCATAATACTTCCTTGTAAGATTTTGTCAATGCCACGTACTCCGCCTTTATGGTAGAACGAGCAACAACATGTTGTAAGTTGGACTTCTAAGTGATTTCCTTCCACCATGAGAACATATCGAGTTATTAACCTTCATTTGTCTAAGTTACGAGTAAAATCTGAATAAAAAAACCCTTCAACCTTCATTTTTGCATCCCTCACATATACTAATATGAGTCATGTTGTTCCCTTGATGCATCTTAGTATCCATTTTACAATCTTGATCATATCATTGCATACATCACATTCCCTACAATACTTTAATATGGAATTGAATCTATTTTGGTGTCATCTTGTCCTTCCTTATACGACTTTAAATTGAAATGTCATCCTATAGGAGTCTGAACACACTTTGACTCCCCTATGTTGAAACTATGTGTCACCTACTATGATAGTGTGAGAGTACCTTTGAAATTGATTCTATCTCTTTCAATGGTTATTTCCAGTATCTTCTAGGCTCCACCTAAGTCTTTCATGCATAGTTCACTGCTAAGGATCAATTTTCAAACTTTAATTTCTTCCTTCTCTTGACAAGCTACTTACATATCATCAACATAATATAGTAAATAGATATCTTTTCTCCCTTATGTTTTCTTGTGATATACACATGCATCATATTTACTCATTTTCAAGCCTTGATGAGTGATAAAATGGTCAAACTTCTTGTTCTATATTGCCTCAGAGATTGCTTCAACCCATACAATGATTTATTCAATCTCCATATTTTCTCTTCCTCTCCTTTTCTCATAAATCCCTAAAGTTGAGTCATATGAACCAGTTCATCCAGTTCTCCATTCAAGAAGACAGCCCTCACATTGAGTTGCTCAAGATTCATGTCTAAAGAGACTACTAATGAGAGTAACACTCTTGTGGACACATGTTTCACCACTAAAGAATATATTTTAGTGTAGTAAATACATTCTCTTTGTATGAAACCCTTACAAAGAGTCTTGCCTTATATCTTGGAAATTCTACACAAAGTATATCTGGTTTCCTTTTGAACACCCACTTGCATCCAATAACTTTTCCAGTTTTCTGATTTTTATCCAGATTCCATGTGTTATCTTGATATAGTGATTGCATTTTTTTTACATGGCCTTCTTCCAATATTTCCAATCTTTACTCCTAATATATTCCTCATGACTATTAGGTTCATCCACTCTATATCTTCAGTTGTGTTGAGGGCAAAGACAACCACATCATCCTATACATATCTTGTTGGTGGCGCGAACTCCATTATGCTTATATCTCTTACTAGACTATACTATTGATGTTATCCTCTGTAACATCTTCCCTTTCAGACTCATCTGATGTAGATGGGGGTGTTTCATCATTAGATTCTGATATTATTCTTTGCTTGTACTACAAGAAATTTAATAATTTCAAACTGTCTAATCCATCCGCAAACGCGCGTCGCCAAAACATATTCGTCCGCAATCTGTCCACAAATACAAACGGAAAAATTAGTGCGCAAACTGTTCGCAATTTCGGACGACAAGGTAATCCGGAAAACGACGCGAAACCTGACCCGAGTAAGGATGGAAATCAATTTAAAATTTCCGGACGGGAACAGTGCCGTCCGGAAATTTTTTTAAAATAAAAAATTAAAATTTTAAAAATTAAAATTTAGAATTGAATTAATTAATTAGTGTTTATACATTATTAAAATTATGTATTTACAAACTAGTTCGTGGTAATTGGGAATTATCGTCGTCGTTGTTAGAATCATTGTTCGGCCGTATCCCAATTGATATTGAGCATGTGTTCCTTCATCATCCTAAGCAACTGCTGACGTTTCCTTCTTGATCGTTCAACTTTCCTTTCCAGAGCATTGAACGCTGAACTTTGTTATACTAATTGTGACCTTTGTTGTTCTAATTTTTCTTGCATCTTCGAGATTATGTTTCGAAATTTCTCGGTCGCGACTTTTCCCTTGCCTTTGGAGAAAATTGTATGTTTTGATGTCATTCTTCTAAGACCAAATAAACGACATTTGTACGGCGTTACGTGCTACAAAAAAATATTGAAATTTATTTTAAATTTAAATTATCAATAAAAAATTTATTGTAAAATTATAATTAATTTACCTCGAAATACATCTCGTTGTATTCTTTTTGAGTTAGAGTAGGTTGCATCCCATCTTCTCTTGGCGGGATTTGGGACACTCGTTCCGATGCCATGTTCAGAACAATGTCGTGAATATGTTTCGCCCTGGCATCTACCCACGAACCGTCGGATTTCTTCTTATGTGCACGTTCCAACAATTCCACGTACGACGGTTCAGATCCCTTCTCTTTCGCCTAAAACAAATTTAAAATTTATGTTTTACCTATTAAGCAAATATTGTATTAAAATTTTAAATCTTACAAAATCTTTGTAAACCTCCGAGGAACCCTAGATGTTGTTGGAGTAAAGGATCGTCAACAAGGGCGTTCTAGTGCATTGTAGATTCGAAAGAGCGGGAACCAGCAATATGCGCACTTATCCTATATCCCGCTCTATCGGAACGACGGGATCGACTAGCGCGTCGGTTTCTCTGCTTAAAGATAGGATCGTCCCAATAGGCACATATTTGTTCCCACGCATTATCTCGAATCCAAAGAGGTTTACTCTTTGTCTTCTGTTCTGTTTTCAAGTCGTTTGAAAGAGATTTGAGTCGTACTCTCGTAGCCCGTTCAAATTCAGACTTTACTAGTCCGGTTATTGCAGGATCCCAATAAAATTTTTGGTCAAAATAATGAAATCATTATTTATTAAAATATTATTTTAAATTTAAAATTTCGAGTGAAATGAATATTTAAAAATGTACCACGAAAGCTTTCCACCATCGTTCTTATATTTCGGGATCGGTTCGTGTCCAGTTATAACATGGACGATCATTATCAGCTTTTATCGTCTTTGTTATATGACGATTAAATTGTTTAATACCAAACCTATTAAAATAAAATTAAAAGTAAATTAAGACTTGATTAATTAATTAGTTACAAAATTAAATTTAAATTTAGTTTATACCAAAGTGTGTCGGTTGCAAGATCCATATCTATATGAGGGAGTTTGTGTCTTTCCTAATCCATCACTAAACCTCGTGATGCATCATTGACTCGACCGGCGGTGGCATCTGTTGATAAAAGGGATACGACATATATTTCCTGACCCAGTGTTTGGAAATAAATTCGGATTCATAAAATCCAAAAATGTCGTATCTGAGTCTCTTCCAACGCGACGCGACATACTAAAATTTTAATTTAAAATATTATATAAAATTTTAATTCAATGTTTATTTTAATTAATTGTAATATAATTTAAAAAATACATATAAATTAATATATGTGTTTTTACTTTTAAAAATCATATAACTTAATATATGTTTTTAAAATGAAATATATTAGATTATAACCACATCTCATATAATTTAAAAAACTTAATAATAGGTATTCTATTGAACACTTTAAAGGCATGCTATTTACAATAAACATTCTAATGGACGTTTTATGGAACATTTTAAAGGCATCCTATTTACAGTAAACATTCTAATGGACATTTTATCGAACACCTTAAAAGCATACTATTTTTCGAACACCAAGCGACATCAATTCTGTAGTTCATTTCATAGGGAATCAAACGGACAAAACTAGCGAAAATGGCATGCCTTTAAGAAAAACATGTTTTGTTTTAGACATGAAACGAAATGAAACAAATGAAACGACCGAAAATATACCTAAACAGACTGACGGATAGTGGTCGGAACTGACGGCAGCGGATGGCTAAAAACGAATGGCTGAAACGCACAGCGGTCGGAACGCACGACAGCGGAAAGTAAATAGTAAATGATTAAGGATGTGAAAGCATAAAACGGTAAACGGAAAACGGCCGAAAATATACCTAAACTCGGACGCTCAAAGAGAATCGATGGAAGCGGGCGAGGCGACGGACGCTCAGAGAGAATGGCGGGGGGCGGAAGAGGCGACGAGCGGCTGGACAAGCTACGAGGGCGACGAGGCTTTCGGCTGGACGAGATGACGAGGCATTCGGCTGGGCAAAGTTTTCTGCCGAGAATTTATAAAAATTTCCGGACGGGGTCGCGACCCGTCCGTAACTTCTAGATGGATTATGGATGGATGACACGTCCCATCCGTAACGTCCAGACGGATTGAGGACGGATGACGCGTTCCGTCCGTAATGTCCAGATGGTTTGCGGACGGAAGACACGTCCCGTCCGTAACTTACAGATGGTTTGTGGACAAATGTCGCGACCCATCTGAAAGTTATGGACGGGACGTGTCATTCGTCTGCAAACCGTCTGTAACTCGAGGAACAGGAACCGACCAAGGGATGGGAGTCGACCGAGGGACGGAAATCGGCCAAGGGAACAATTCATATAAACTTATATATATTCCGTCGAGGGACGGGAACCGACCGAGGGACAATTCAGAAAAATTTATATATAATTCGTTGATTCAATATAAAGTTAAAGATAACAATTCTTTAATTATTTTAAACATCCGATAAATTTCGATAACAAGTTAACATTAATCATCTTCAGAGACACATAATTCTTCCGTCGATTCTTGTATTTCTGAATTTGATTCAAATTCTTCATCTTCTTCGAGTTTCCTTCGATCTCTTCATCTTCAATTTCTTCGACTTCACCATGTGCCAATGCTTCAATAGTAACTTCATCAATAGCAACAATCTCGGTGGTTTGTTGTTGCATGGCCAATTATTGTTCTTCTGTGTTGTCAATAAATTTATCCCTTGGAAGTATCTTCATTGCGAAACGCCAACCTGAAGATCGTCTCATATGTGGATAGAAAACGTAACAAACTTGGTCGGCTTGTGACGCAAGAATAAAAGACTCGTATTTTTGCATATCTTCGTGTAGAGTTAACTTCTACGACCCCTAATTTGTTCATTCTTGTTCCGCGACGTTTATTGGATCGAACCAATCATGTCAGAATAACATCACTCTTAGACCGACATAACCTACAAAAAATGGCAAATATATGTCAATATATTCTAAAATATCGAAATAAATTTTTTGGATTAGTAATGATACATGGATATTCCAATTGCAAAATATCTTTGAAAATCTCATAGAAATCTGGTTCGTCGGTCGATTCACAATAACTTTCACCTTTCACACATACACCATAGTTCATAGTTGGCTTCAATTTTCCGTGCTCGTAAGTGTGAAAGTTGTAACCACGTGTAAAATACACTGGCCAACTCGTAACTTTTACAGTTGGTCTTTTAACAAGATCGCGTAGCCATAACGGGTGATTGTCACTCTCAATCTGCATTACAAATGAAACAATCATCTATAAAATGTATTATATATAAAAGTAATTTATTAATATTAATCTATCATTTACTTACATATTGTTTTATCCATGTGGAGAAATCTTTTTCTGTAAGTTTTTGGAGTTGAGATTCATCAATATTCATATATGTATTCTTCAATACATCATCAAACATCCTGAAAAAATGTCATAAAATTTCTGTTAATATTATAAATTAAATACCCATACACAATTGAATCCATATTTATAGGATTACCTTTCAAAAAGGCGTAGATATCCACAGTTGAGTAAAACATACGTATGTGCGATGTGTAGATCTCGTTGTGATAGCCATAGATCTTTCCCCTTACCAGCTGTTCGACCAACTCCGCAAAATATATCTCGAACATTTGGAACTGGATATGAAAATGCTAAACCAACATCAAAACTTCTGTCTCGATTTCTATTTCGTATTTGAACATGTGGCTCGAAGTAGTAAGAAGTGAAGAACGATATCTCCTCATTCACGTATTGTTCCACAATTGAACCCTTTGGACGAGCTTTTTGTTTACCTTTTTTCTTCAGATGGAACATAAATCGCTCGAAGGGATGCATCCAACGAAATTGAACTAGACCTCCTAATGCGGCTTCGTGTGGTAGATGAACCGTCAGATGCTCCATAACATCGAAGAATGATGGTAGAAAAATCTTCTCCAAGTTACATAGTATAGTAACTATGTTACTTTTAAGTCTACGAACCACATCTACACTTAAGTTTCTTGCACATAAATCTCGGAAAACTATGCCAATACCTGAAAATTCAAATATTAATTAGTTTATTTAACAATTAATATCAGTAAATTATTACTAATTAAGTAATTATACTATATAAATAAAATAATCAATGATACCTCCAATTGCTTCGTGTGCATATTTGTCCATCAATTTAGAAAAACATATGAGAAGTAGTCTTTGCATTAATACATGATAATCATGACTTTTCATCCCTAATAACTTTCCTCCATGAATATCGGCTCACCGTTCGATGTTAGATGCATAACAATCAGGAAATTTCACGTCTTCCTTCAACCATTTCAACAATTTATATTTCTCATCATTTGACAATCTGAATATCAGAACTGGAGCTTTACCGTCTTCCCTCCTTCTGTGAGCAATACTCTTCTAGATTCTTCCGTGATTTAATGTTATCCTTCGTTTTTCTTGTGACATTCAGTACCGTATTGATGATATTATTGAAAAAAAATTTCTCTATGTGCATGACACCAAGATTGTGACGAAGCTTCAGATTTTTCCAATACGGCAGATCCCAAAATATACTCTTCTTGTACCAATTATGGGTAATTCTATAACCATCAATTCTCAAATGATTGTTTCCTTCGCAATCTATACTCCTAGTAATATCTAAAGCAAGAAGTCGTTCTTACAATATCTCTTCATCGGTCAAAACTAGAGGAGGAGTTTTTCGCACAATCCTTTTGAAATTCCTCTTGATGTGGCGTAATGTATCATCAGGAAGAAGAAAACGACGATGACAATCAAACCAACTCGTCTTTTGTCCATATTTCAACTGAAAAGCATATGTTTCCCCCATGCAATATGGACAAGCCAATCGACCATGCGTTGTCCATCCAGATAGCATACCATAAGCTGGAAAATCACTTATTGTCCACATAAGAGTACCTCGTAATATAAAATTTTGTCATCTCGAAACGTCGTACGCTGGAACTCCCTTCCATAATTCTTTCAGTTCTTCCATCAGTGGTTGAAGAAAGATATCCAAACTTCTTTTTCGGATGATTAGGCCCGGGAATCAATATTGTTAAGAACAAAAACTCACGCTTCATGCACATATCTGGTGGTAAATTTTACGGTATCATAATAAATTGCCACAATGAATAATTTCTCCCAGACATCCCGAATGGATTAAAACCATCAGTGCAAAGGCCTAAATAAATGTTTCGACTCTCAGTTGAAAAATCAGGATATACCTTGTTAAAGTGTTTCCACGCCTTACCATCTGAGGGATTACACATTTCTCCGTCATGACTTGAATGCTCAGCATGCCATCTCATCTCGCTTGCGGTCTTCTCTGATTGATACAATCATTTTATCCTATCTATAATTGGTAAATACCATATACGACGAAACATAACAGATTTTCCATTCCTGGTCAAATAAAATTGATCTTTTCCACTAAATCAACAATTGCTCAAATCCGAAGTTTCTTTCCAAAAAATCATACAGTTGTCTTGGCAAACATCAATCTTTTGATATGGCAATAAACTCAATGATCTCATCATCTTCTTTGTATCATAATATGACTCAACTACATTATTATCTTCGGGCAAATAATCTCTTACTAATTGTGATATAGAATCCATGTAAATCTCAGAAAGGTTATTTTCAGTCTTTAAATTTATCAACCGTACAGATAGAGACAACCGTGAAAGACCACTTCTACAACCATCATAAAGTGGATGCCTAGCACTTTCTAACATTTCAAAAAAACTTTTCGTGTCTTCATTCGGATCTTCTTCAATATTTTCATCGTCGTTTCTTTCAAGGAATGCATTTTGCACCATTCTACATAAGGGTTCATTTCTACATCTTGAACAGTCTCAGATACTTCATGATGTACAATACCCCTACTAAAATTTTCCATAACATTACTAGGTCCTGGTGCAAAATTCTCTCCATGAGATAACAAATAAAATAATTTGGAGTAAACCCTCTTAAATAGAGATGATTCCAAACGGTTCTCTCATTAACGAATTTTTCATTTTTGCATTTTACGCATGGACAAACCAACTTACTGTTTTCTCTATAAACTTATTGATTTGTAGCCATCTTCATAAACTTTGTAATGCCTTCCATAAACTCATTCGATACACCTTCAGTTTCCGGATCAATTCTTCTATATATCCACTGTCTCGAAACGAAAATATTTGATCTCGACAATAATGCCATTATAATCAGAAACGATAACAAGATATGTAGAGAAATATATGAGAATTGTGTGTGAGAAATGGATAGAAGAGGAGAGATTAAATAGAAAATTTTTGGACCGATTAAGGACGGATTACGGACTCAGAAAATATTTCTCAATGAACAGTTCCGAATACATCCGCAATTTACAGACAGAAATCTCAACCGTCCGCAATTTGCGGACGGATGGCTATACTGTCCACAAGTCGTCCGCGATTTGTGGACGGATGGCTATACCGTCCGTAAATTTACGGACAGAGTATGATTCCGTCCGTAAATTGCGGACGCCAGTGAAAGCGGTCTCGAATATGTTCGCAATCACGGACGACTTAGGGACTACTATACGGTCTGCAAATTTGTGGACGGATTAAGGATGAATTTATTTTTCCGTCCTTAAGACGTCCCTAATCTATCCCTAAATTTGGGACGGCTCCTTCAGTTCGAAAAATCCGTCCAGAAATGTTATTTGTCTTATACTATTGGATGCTCCACCTTATTGTTTAATCACTTGTTATTCTGATAGATGGTCCTCATTGAATATTACATCTTTATTGATGATGCCTTTTCTTTCTTCCAGGAGAAATATCTTGTATCTTTTAATGCCTTGTGGATACCCAAAAAAGGCCTTTTTGGTCCTTGGTGATAACTTTCTTAGCTTGAATGTACATAAACCAGACAATGAAAACATCTAAGATAATGACAATCAGGAGGTTTAACTGACCATATTTATTCTCTTTTTAGCTCAAGAGTTGTTGATGAGGATTTGTTTATCAAATGAAGAACTATTGATGTAGCTTCTGTCCATAAACATTGCTCTAGCCATGTTTCACTCAATAAAGCACGTAACCTTATTCATAATGGTTGTGTTCATCCTTTCAAACACACCATTTTTTTTGTTTTTGTTGTGGTGTGTATGAGCATATCTTGTGCTTTTTAATTCCATTGTCTGTGCACATCTTATCAAACTGTGAATTGTAAAACTCAAGTCCTTTGTCAGTTCTTAGATACTTAAACTTCTTATTTGACTTATTATTAAATAGAGTTTTCCATTCTAAATAAACTAGAATAAGCTTTATCCTTAGTTTTCAGTAGATGTGGCCAATCCAGATTTCGATTCGGATTCTTCAGATTTCGGTTTGGGTTCCTCGGGTTTTGAAAATTTGGACCCGAATTGAACCCAAATGTTTTCGGTCTAAGTTCAGGTACAAAAGAATTGGACCCGAAATAACCTGAATTCAATTTGATTTCAGGTAGTTCAAGTTATTCAGGTTCGGGTTTTTCGGGTATTATACCTAATTTAGGCTATTCGGTTTTAAAATTCTTTGGATAATTACTTTTTTAAATATAAAAAAATATAAAATATAAATATAACATAAAACTATATGTAAAATAAAATCTACTAGTAATTTTTAGTGTTCATATATTTTTTAAAAATTTTAAATTATATATTTTTATTTGTATTTATTAAATTGGATTGTTCGGGTTTTTAGGGTTTTACCCGAGCCGGACTGATCCGAATGGAATGGGTTCTAAAATTTGAAACCCTATGGATTCTTAGGGCAATCCAAATTCTAAACCATTCAGATTGTTTGGGTCTATCCGGATCGAGTCGGTTTGGGTAATCTGGATAGGCCACCCTTAGAAAATACACCCAAAAAATTTCTTGACCAATCATCAAGAAGGTTATTTGAATGGTAACAAGATGATTTCAATTGACTTCTGTAAACATTATGAGTTTTCCCAATACACAGTGTTCACAGAAGTCAATTGAACCCATCTTGTAATCTTTCAAATAACCCTTCTCGAATAGAACTTATAAGCCTTAGAAGCTCACGTGGCCAAGCCTCTTGTGCCATAGATGTGTCTCATTATTTTCCTCTTGTAGTTCAATGTAATCACACCTCTTACACCATCGTTTTCATAGTGTAAGAATAAAAAGTGATATATTTTTTTATGAAAATAAGTGATTTCACAGCTTATGGTATGTTGACCGGTAAAAAGATTTTCTATGAGCGAGTTCTTGATTTGGGCGTTCTTAGGAGTATAGATTGGAGAAGAAATAATCATCTGAGAATTGGTAGCTACGGAATTACTCATAATTGGTGTAAGAATTATCATGGATGAAAAGTCGCGATTATCATTTGTTCATGCAAAGATATTTTCCATATGTTTTTCTGAATTGTGAGACAAAAGTTCACACGAAGCAATTGAAGGTATGATTGATTCTTTGAAACAATGTTATTGGTAATTTAAATCTATTTTTAAAATATTTAATTAATACTTTCATTTTTCAGGTGTTGTCATATTTTTCGAGATTTACGTGCGAGAAATTTAATTGTAGATGTGGTTCGTAGACTGAAAGGTAACATATTTACTATACATTGTAACTTGGAGAAGATTTTTCCGCCATCATTTTTCAATGTCATGGAGTATCTGATAATTCATCTACCAAATTAAGTCGCATTTGAAGGTCTAGTTCAATTCTCTTCGATGTATCCATTTGAGAGATTTATATTTTATCTGAAGAAAAATACCAAACAAAAGGCTTGTCCAAAAGGTTCAATTATGGAATATTGACAAATATTTTGATGGTGGTGTGGAATTTTTATATCTAGTACCCAATGTTCTAGATATATTTTGTGAAATTGATAGAACTGTTGGTAAGACAACGGTGTATGACTATCACAATAGGATCCACATTGTTGGAATAATTAGAGTTTAAGAGATTGAGGAAATAGATTGAGAGTTGGAGAGAATTGGAAGGGAAAGTGTTTTCATTCCATTGAGATTTTCCTTACAATGAGAGTAGTTTTCATTCCATTGAGATTTTCATTACAATGAGAGTGTTCTTCTTATAGAACATAAGTAAAATGCTAAATACAATAAGAATTAAACTAACCTACAAGTACAACTAATTAATGCCTAAAATGACAACACCATGTTGCATTCTCAACGGTTGGGAGGAGTGAAAGTGACTACACATGTTGCATTCTCCCTAAGCTTCTCACGTGAAGGGCATTGCCTAGAATGGTAATGTCTTCTCCTTCCCTTCCAACAGCACATTCAACCTTCCTCTTTTAGTTCAAATGTTGTTTTGTAATTCTATCAAGATTAATTCTATCCATATATGATTAATAGGTCACATATGTAGAATTTAATCTTAATACTCCCCCTCAAGCTTAACTATAATGCCTTACTATAGTTAAGCTTGAACCATGACTCATTGCCTCATTAAAACCTAAGTGGGAAAACCCTTTGGGACAAAACCACATTTAGGAAAAAGAGTACAACTCATTGTCATGTTGGACATTTCATGTCCGAATGCTAGTGAGTCCAAGTCTAGGGAATATGGACTCACAACCTTCTTGGCTAGTAGCATTGGTGAAGATATCGGCCAATTGGTCTTCACTTCTTGTATAGCATGGTAGAATTACCCCTTGGTCAATCATTTGCCTCACCTTGTGGCAATCTACTTCAATATGCTTCGTCCTCTCATGGAACACCGAATTGGACGCAATGTGGATGGCGGCTTGATTGTCACAATGCATGGTCATAGGAGATGATGTCTCGATACCCAAATCCGTGAAAACATTTTTGATCCATACTAGCTCATTGGTTAACTTCATCATTGCTCGGTACTCGGCTTCCGCACTTGAGCATGAGACAACCTTTTGCTTCTTGCTTTTCCAAGTAACTAAATTGCCTCCTATAAATGTGCAATAACCCGTGGTAGACTTCCTATCCACTCGATCACCGGACCAATCCGCATCACAATATCCTACGATCTCCGTGTTCTTGTTGCATCCCATCCACACTCCTTGATCCGTAGTTCCTCTTAAATAGCTCAAGATCCGTTCTACCATTTTCCAATGGTAGGTTGTTGGTGCTTGCATGTATTGGCTCACTTGGTTCACCGCAAAACAAATGTCCAGCCTTGTGATTGTGAGATAGATCAATTTCCCAACCATTCTTGTATAAAGCTTAGGATCTCCAAACGGCTCATCATCAATCTCCCCCTTACGCATTACTTTGTATCCATCTTCCAGTGGAGTTCTCGCAATTCTTCCTTCAATTGTACCTAGCTCATTCAACATATCAAGGGTGTACTTTCTTTGGGATAGAAATAGCCGTTCCTTAGAACGACATATTTCTATTCCTAGAAAGTACTTTAGTTTACCTAAATCCTTAATATCAAACATGGTTTTAAGATATACCTTTGTAGCTTCCACGCCCTAGGTCACTTCCCGTGATGATTATATCATCAACGTAGACAAGCACTACCACTATTCCCTTTGAGCTTGGTAAAGTGAATAATGTGTGATCGGCCTCAGATTTTCTAAAACCACGTCCATTTAGGGTTGTGCTTAGCTTGTGGTACCACGCCCTTGGAGATTGTTTAAGACCATAGATTTCCTTTCTAAGTCTTTGAACATTTCCCGGTTGAACTATGTGCTCTAGCCCCGGAGGTGGGTACATGTAGACTTCATCTTCTAGTTCCCCTTGTAGAAATGCATTCTTGACATCCATTTGCCAAAGGTTCCACTCAAGGTTCACGACAAGTGAGAGTACAATCCGGATGGTGTGAAGCTTTGCAACGAGAGCAAATGTGTCTACACAGTCTTCTCCATATACTTGTGTGAATCCCCTTGCCACAAGTCTCGCTTTGTGCCTTTCAATGGACCCATCACTATTATATTTGATCGTGAAAACCCATTTGCTTGAGACGGCTTTCTTTCCCTTAGGTAATTCCGACTCAAACCAAGTGCCATTTATCTCCATTGCTTTATGCTCATTCCCCACGGCATCTCTCCACACTTTATGTTCTTTAGCTTCATCATAAGTCTTCAGAATATACTCCTCATCCAAGTTGGCCATGAAGACTTGATTTTCATGAGGGTACACGGCTAGAGAGCATGTTGCTTGAAGTGGATGTGCCACGGCCTCACAATTGTAGTACACCTGAGTATTCTTCATCATAAGTCTTGTACTTCTCCTAAGTGGTTGCACTTCTTCTTGCACTACTTCTTGTGTTTCCACCCTCGGTGTATTCTTCATCATAAGTCTTGTACTTCTCCTAAGTGGTTGCACTTCTTCTTGCACTACTTCTTGTGTTTCAATAGCTTCATCACTTGTTTCTATCGGTGCTTCACATGGTTGAGTACTTCCTTGGTCATGAACCGGATGTTCTTCTAGTGGATGTGCGGATGCATCCATATTTTCTTCCTCATTCCCCCTTTCATGATCAAGGGAAGTACCCTCACTAGTCATTTCTTGGACAGCCGCATTTCTTCTTGGAAGTTCAACACTTCCTAACCCAAGTGTCTCCAAGATTTTCTTGAGGTTGTTAGCTCGGTCCGAGGGTGAACTAGCCAAGTCTTTTAAATTCTCCCAATTTTTCTCATCATAGAACCCTTTGTTCTCCATGAACTTGACGTCTTTGGATATTAGAACTCTCCTTGTAGAAGGATCATAACACTTATACCCCTTTTGGGTAGTGGAATATCCAATGAACATAGCCTTTGTGCTTCTTGCCTCTAGCTTGTTTCTTTGTTCCCCAGGTACTAAGACAAAACATACACAACCAAAAACTCGTAAGTGATTAATAAGAGGTTTAGTTTTGTTTAATACCTCAACTGGGGAGAGATCTTGTAAGATCTTTGTTGGAGTTCGATTTATAAGGTAACATGCGGTTAGAACCGCATCTCCCCAAAACCTTTTGGGCACATTTGTATGGAACATCATAGACCTCGCCACCTCCATAAGATGTCTATTTTTCCTCTCGGCTACACCATTTTGTTGTGGTGTATATGGACAGCTTGTTTGGTGGAGTATGCCATGCTTGGATAGGTGTAGTTTGAAGTTTGTGCTCATGTATTCTCCACCATTATCTGATCTAAAAATTTTAATCTTGGCATTAAAATGGTTAGTAACATAGTTTTGAAAATTTATAAATGCTTCTAACACTCTATCTTTCGATTGTAACAAGGTAATCCATGTGTATTTTGATTTCTCATCTATAAATGTGACAAAATATTTATGGTTCTCTCTAGATAGACATGGTGCTGTCCATACATCAGAATGCACGAGATCAAAGCAATTGTCATAGTTTGTGAAAGACTTAGAGAAAACAGTTCGACAATGTTTTCCTAGGATACAAGCCTCATATTCATCCGATTTAAAAGAAACACTAGGTAATATTAAACTTAAGGCAGGAAAATGTGGGTGTCCTAATCTAGCATGCCAAATAACATCATCACAAGAGACTGGAAAAGATTTAAAAACATTAGAAACATCCGAAAATTAGAATTATCCAAAAAAGGGTTGGTGTCTTCAAGCATGTATAAATCATCCTTGGTGACTCCTTTGCCAAATATTTTCCTTGTCTTAATATCCTGAAAAGAAACCTCATTAGGACTAAAAATCACATTACATTTTAAGTCATTTGTGGTTCTTTTAACCGATAGTAAGTTAGATGTGAATTTCGGTAAGTATAATGCTTTTGAATCTTTTTCAAAAAGTTTAAGTACTCCTTCACCTTCTATTGGAACCTTATAACCATTTGTTACTATGACACTCCCTAGGGTCGGTCTAATGTTCTTTAAGAGATTAGCATCACTAATCATATGATGAGAGGCTCATGAATCAATTAACAATGGCTTAATATTTTTAGATGCAAGTAAAGCTTTACCATCTTTAATACCGGAATTTTCCTTCAATGCTTTGATTAGTGCCTCGAGGTCAGACTTCTTAACCATTTCAACTTGAGCATTCATCATATAGGCAACCATGGTTTTGAATTCTTCTCCATAGTTTTGAGAAGAGGAAGCACCGGCCGGTTCTCCTTGAGTCTTGTTGGAGAAATGAGCTCTTTGATTCTTGAAATTGTTGTTCCTTGGTGGTTTAAGGTGGGGATGAAGAATCCAGCATTCCTCTTTAGTATGTCCCTCCTTTTTGCAATAGACACATTTTTTGAATCCTTGTTTGCCGCCAAAACCTCCTTGAAAATGTCCCTTGTTTGCTAATTGTACCATTTCACCTTTGCCTCCAAATAACCCAAGAGACCCTTCTTCCTTTTTAATTTGAGCACACACATCCTCAAGGCTTGGTAGAGGGTCGGACCTAAGGATGTGTTTGATAACATCATTGTAGGCGGGGCTCAAGGTAAAGAGAAGGCTAAAGACTTTATCTTGCTCTTTTCTTTCGTTAAGGACTTTTGGATCGATGGAGCTTGGTCTTAAGATGTCTAGCTCCGCCCATAAAGATCTAAACCTCCCAAAATGTTTGTTGAAAGTCATTCCTTCTTGGTTGAGGTTGTTGATTTCTCTCTTGACTTCATAAATCCGGCTTATGTTAGAGATGTTGCCGAAAACCTTCTTGAGGATGTCCCATAATTCTTTTGCACTTTCACAATAGGAATAGGCTTCAAGGATCGATGGTTCAAGGGAGTTTTGAAGGAAGGAGAGGACGGCTTGATTTTCCTGAATCCATTTCTCCGAATCCGTGGTGATGATTTCTTTCCCATGTTCATCATGAGATGTCACCTTTGGAGCTTCATTTTCTTCAATATGCTTCCAAAGGCCTTTGCCTCCTAGGGCTGCTTTAATTAATCTTGACCATAAGAGATAGTTTGGCCCTTTAAGAATAACGGGTACAGCCATCTTTGTGCTTTCCATGTCCATTGTTTGGTGTTTGAGAAGATTAAAAAAACAGAACAGATTTTTCGAAGAGAATAAAGAGATTATAATGAAGAATGATGAGAATAGACTAAGAAATTTATGTAAACAGCTCCGATACCATGTTGGAATAATTAGAGTTTAAGATATTGAGGAAATAGATTGAGAGTTGGAGAGAATTGGAAGAGAACGTGTTTTCATTCCATTGAGATTTTCATTACAGTGAGAGTGTTCTACTTATAGAACATAAGTAAAATGCTAAATACAATAAGAATTAAACTACCTACAAGTAAAACTAATTAATTCCTAAAATGACAACACCATGTTGCATTCTCAACGGTTGGGAGGAGTGAAAGTGACTACACATGTTGCATTCTCCCTAAGCTTCTCACGTGAAGGGCATTGCCTAGAATGGTAATGTCTTCTCCTTGCCTTCCAACAGCACATTCAACCTTCCTCTTATAGTTCAAATGTTGTTTTGTAATTCTATCAAGATTAATTCAATCCATATATGATTAATAAGTCACATATGTAGAATTTAATCTTAATACACATCACACATACATATGTTCTATTTAACTGCGAATATCTAAGGCCTTTAAAGGTAACATATTATAACTATATATAAGCGAATGCAATTGTGAATATTTATTTGTAACATTTACAAGATTTTTGTAACATTTGCAGTATATTTGATGATATATTGAAGAATACATATGTGAACATCGATGGTTCTTAACTTCAAGAACTTAAAGAAATATATTTCTCAACATGGATCAGACAACATGTAAGTAAATAATCTTCCAGTGTAATTATACGAAATACTTAGTAATATAATACTATAGTACTAATTATGCAGATTGAGATGGACAATCATCCATTGTGGCTTCAAGATCTTGTTAAATGAACGATTGTAAAAGTTACGAGTATACCGGTGTATTTTATACGTGGTTGTCACTTTTACACTTACGAACATAGAAATTGAAGTCAACTATGAACTATGATGTAAGTGTGAAAGGTAAATTTTATTGTAAATCAAACAACGATCTAGATTTTTATGGGATCTTGAAGAAAACTTTCAAATTGGAATATCCATGTTTTATTAATACTTTAGAACACAATTATCCATATTTTGTAGACCATTAAGATTATAATGACTTATATTTGATAATTTGCAGGTTATTTCAATTTAAAAGTTATGTTATTCCATCGTCATTGATTTGATCTAATAATTGATCACGGAACACGAATAAACAAGTTATGTGTCTTAGAAGTCAACTCAACACGAAGATATGCAAAATACAGGCCTTTTATTCTTGTGTCACAAGCGGATCAAGTTTTTTATGTTGCATACCATAGACTAGATGATCTTCTGGTTGGCGTATCACAATGAAGATACTTCCAAGGGTAAATATATCGACAATACCGAAGACCAACAACTGGCTATACAAGAACAGACCATTGAGATTGTTTTCCGTTGATATTTTATTATTGAAGAACTTACGCATGGAGAAATCGAAGACATTGAAGAAGAAGAAGAAGAAGAAGAAGAAGAAGAAGAAGGAGGAGGAGGAGGAGGAGGAGGAGGAGGAGAAGAAGAAGAAGAAGAAAAAGATTCATGTTAAATTTATTATCGAACTTTAAAAGGAATAAAACTGTTGTTTTTAGATTTACTTTTTCAATTTATATATTTTATATTAATGCTCGAACTTAAACCATCATTGATAAATATTTTAGTTTTGATATGTTGTCACGTCATCACCATATTCTACACCTCTTATCTTCCTTATTCTACACTTATTTCTTTTAGTAATCTAAGGAGTTAATTAAATGTCATCACTTCATCACCATATATATAACACAACCTCTTATCTTCCTTATCCTACACTTATCTATTTTACGTAATATAAAGAGCCAATTAAATGTCATCACGTCATCACCATATAAAACAACCTCTTATCTTCCTTATTCTACAATTATCTCTTTTAAAGAGCCAATTAAATGTAATCACATCATCACCATATAACACAACCTCTTATCTTCCTTATCCTACACTTATCTATTTTACGTAATATAAAGAGCGAATTAAATGTCATCACGTCATCATCATATAACACACCTCTTATCTTCCTTATCCTACGTTTAGCTTTTTTACGTAATATAAAGGGTTAATTAAATGTTGTCACGTCATTACCATATAATACAACCTCTTATCTTTCTACACTTATCTCTTTTACGTAATAAAAAGAGACAATTAAATGTCATCACGTCATCACCATATAATACAACCTCTTATCTTCCTTGTCCTGCATTTATCTTTTTACGTAATCTAAAGGGTTAATTAAATGTCATCACGTCATCACCATATAATACAATCTCTTATCTTTCTTATCCTACACTTATCTCTTTTATGTAATCAAAAGAGCCAAGTAAATGTCATCACGTCATCACCATATAACATCTTATCTTCCTTATTCTACTCTTATCAATTTTACGTAATTTAAAGAGCCAATTAAATTTCTTAACGTTATCACCATGTAACACAACCTCTTATATCTTCCTTATCCGACACCTATTCATAATCGCGGACGAATTCCGGACGGCGTCGTGGCTCGTCCGCATTGGTGGTCAGATTGAAGATGAAAATTAAGTTCATTCGTCCATGTGCATCACGAGACGCAACGATTGAAGACAGGGAGTTGTTGTCCATCGGCAAGTTACATCGTACAACATTTGCATTTTCGACCTTAGAGGAATGACATCACAACATTCAACTTTTTTCCAAAGGTAAAACAAAAGTAATAGGAAATCAAATATTAATGCATAACAAATGATGAAATAAAAAAAATCATTGCACGAGACACAACAACAAATGATGGCCGCTCTTCAAGAATCGACACGATGACAACAACGACAACAACAACAACAACAACAACAACAGTTCATGCGAATGCTGAAGGAAAAAATGCCTTATATTTATTAGGATGCATGTGATGACGAAGCTGATGGTGATCAACCTGCAATAATCCTAGATGGATCACGACCCATCGATAATATTTGCGGACAACCATGACCCGTCCGAAAATTTCCAGACGCTTCTGTGATGGTTTATCTATCTATAATTAAGACGTTTTTTCGTTTATTTATGGATGGTTGTGTTAATTCAGATTTACGGATGGTTTACGGACTGAATTTCCAGTCTGGAATTACGAACGACTTACGGATGAATTGTGTTTATGGACGCTCAAATCCGGATGTACTGCTTACATCCAGAAACTGTCTGTCGATCGGTTTACGAATGGGTTCCAGACGAATTTGGTCGTCCGGAATTCTTGTTTTTCTAGTAGTGATGTTATCATAAACCCCGCAGTTTTCCCCTCAATTCGCTACATCACCAGGGCAAGAACATTACAAGTGAGTATCTACGCATTGTCATCAAACTATGAACACACACATAATGTTTGTATTTAAGTTCTTTTCGTGTAGACGTGACTTTCTCTAGTTAATGCACATTTTCCAATTTTGTGAGTCATACCAAATGTTACTTCCTCCTTCTCTTTTCATAGCCATTCTTCCGCAGACGATCTTGTAAATCCTACGGGGTGGGAACGATAGGTTGACCCGAGTATCATGGGGCAGATGGAATCCCGTGTCTTTTACAGTAGACTTTATCAGCAAGTTTTTTTAGTCTTCTTTATTTGTATAAAGAATCCTATTCTTTTGGAGTTGGTTATTGACTTGTTCAACAATAGACATTTGTTGTTGACTTGTTCATTTCCTTAAATGTTCACTTGTTTACTCCTTTTTGTTGTTTACTTCTTAGCTCTTAACAGTACACTATGAACACCATTTGGAACCAAAAAATGTGAACTATGAACACGTCTTATATGCAAAGACATAGTTGAGGAACACCACGGTGAAAACAAATCGATAAGTCCATAGGAGGGTCGAATTCAGCGATGATGAAGCCGGCAATATGGAGACTGGTGAAGCTAGAGCCTAGTTTTCTTTTTCTTGGCCATCGGGGGACTCGGAGTCGACGAGGTAGGGGCAACTAGTAGAGCCGGGGCAGGTGGCTGACATAAGTGGGGTTGGGCGAGCAATAGAGGGTAGGTTGGCAATATATAAGAGACGACTAACGGGGAAACAAAGTGAGACCAGAGGGACAAATGAAAACAAAAAGGGAAAGACAGAGTAAAGAAACGAGGACCGAGAGAGGTCGCAAGCTCACATACATGCAGCGACCAAGCCTGAACAAAATGAATGAAATTTTATGTATTATTTTTTAAGCTATTGATATGTTTGTATTCAAAAATGAAGATTATGTACGTAAAATGTTATAAATACTTGGTATCATAATATTCATTTCTAATTATTTGTAAAAAATAAAAAAAGAGTCGAATTTCAATCTATAAATTTTATAATTTTATTATTCCAATTCGAATTATAAATTTTTAGATTTTCTTTCTTAGACCTAAGAAATTTTTTCGAAGATTTTATCTTCTAATTATTTTAGTTTGATAAAAATGATAGTGGCAATTACATGGTAATTTTTTAAAAACAATTACCATATCATTGCAAGCATTGAACTAACGTGTAATAGAAGACTTTTAAGGCAAAATTTGGAAATTTTAAATTTCCGGTAAAAAAATTAGATATATTTTTATAATTGTAAGAATTTGAGAGTTTGATTAAAAAAACATATTTTCACCCAATTTTCATGCTTTCCTTCCTATTTCTCCATCATGTTTTGCAATTCCGCTTGTAACTATCTTCGTTTATATTATAATAATTCTGCTATTAACATTTAAATAAAAACCTCAAAAACCCAATTTTAATCTTAACTCGGATTTAACTTGAATTAAGTTTTTGATAAGAATATATTGAACCGAGCTGAACGGAAATTTTAACCAAAATTAATTAAACCAATCCTAATTAAAAAAAATCCCTCTCCACTCTCTTCACTCCTAACCATCAACCTCATTCCATCGTTGTCGTTCGTCTCCTCATTTCATCTTCGGTGTCCATCTTCGTAATTCGTCTTTGTCGTCTATGGATCATTATTCATCAAGATAACCTTTGAATTTAGTCTCTTTCTATGTCTCTATTTAGGATATAGGTGTAAATATGGTATATGGGTCTCACTATGTTCTTACCAGTTGTCTTTGGCGATTGTCTTCGAACGGTCAGTCAGTGGACTAGAGTCTACATTCTTTATTTGTATTGACACAATTTGTTTTGGGTCTGCCGGTCGGTGGTGGGTTTGGACTCGGTCGATGTGGAGTCAATCTCGGATGGTCTTGGGTGGTTGTCTTAGGTGGTTGTATTGGGGAGTTCAATGCCGACCAGTGATGGGTGATTCAATGCCGGGATTGGACAGTGTTGGGATTGGTTAGTTTGAGGATTGAGCAGTGTTGGGATTTTAGAAGTTTCGGGATTGAGCAGTATCGGGATTATTGTTAGTCGGTCGATGTCTCGGTTTGGTTTGTCTCGGTTTATCATTCTTGTATTTGAAATGATGTAATATGTTGGTTGATGACCAAGTTTATGCAAAAAGATGTGATATGCACGTTCATATGGAATTAAAAAATTTATGTGACGAAGTTTGTCGTGGTATTGATGAGAAACGAAATGTGAAATTGTTTTACAGTTGTATTTAAATTAGATGGAGTTGTTTTAAAAAAAAAACCGAATCACTCAAAATTGTATTAAAATTGTTTCAAAATTGCATCCAATTCGAGTCAAAATTGAATCAAATTTAGGTGAAAATTGAAAAAACGATAAGAATCAATTTTTTTTAAATTAAGGTTTAGTTCGGTTAGAATTTCATATTGATTCGGATTCTAATCGGATAAAACCTAATATTGGATCCAAAATTTGGTTAAATTGGTATCAAATTATGGTCAAACTTAAGTATAAACCAAGTCAAAATTGGTTTCAAATTCTGGTCAAAATTGAGTCTAAACTGACCAAAATTTAGTTTAAACCGATCAAAATTACACCTAAATCGGGTCAACAATTGAGTATAAACTGGATCAAAATTATTTATAGACCGGTCGAGTCGAAATTGGGCAAAAAATAGAACTAAAATTGATGAATTTTTAGGATTTTGAATTGAAATTAGAAGATTTGACAATATTTTAAATGAATGGGGTTATAGATAAAATTTTTTAAACATGAGGAGGAAATAAGATGTTGACGGAAATATAAAAGAGAATAAAATTAATGCGAAACATGAGGAGGAAATAGACAAAGTATGCAACAATGAGAGGAAAATAGAAGTTTTATAAAAAAAACTAAATAAGTTAGAATATTTAGAAGACTTTTTTTCTAATAATAATTGAAGAAAAAGTAAGGTTGAACACAATATCCGAAATATTCGTATTGAATATCTGAACAGAAAATTCAAATATCAACAAATCAAATATAAAAAAAATAACAATCATATATTCAACAAATACAAATACTAAATTCAATTATTCGAACTCTTCGTATCTATAATATTAAATATATAATTTATTAAATAAATAAATTCAAAACAAATTAATTTTAAAAAATCAAATTACAAATAATAAAACTTCTAACCTAATAATTATAAAAAATAAAGTCTAAATTACAAAAATATAAAAAATAAAAACCTAACCCAAAAAAACTTTACTTTTCCTTCCCTCCCAGGTTACTTTCCCTTTCCCTTCCCTCTTTCCATTCTCTCCCATCTTTCCTTTCTCTTCCCTCTTTCCATTCTCTCTCATTCCCATGTGTTGCCCATTCACCATATCTGTTGAATATTCGAATTTTACGGATTTTTAAATTTACGGATCTCCCAAATTAAAAATATGAATAACAATTTTGAATATTTGTTGAATACAAATAGTGAAATATTTACGGACAGGCCTGAAAGAAAATTGCAATTATAGAACCATATTCTACTCCTATGATCCTTGCATAAAATAACTCACAGGTACAATAACCATCCAACTCATCTACCAAAAATCAATGAAATAGACCAAATAAACTGCCTTTCAACTTGAGTATCAAACTACATCAAGAGCAACCAGAGGAAAGGGGAACCAGGGGAAAAATCGAAATAGTTTCGAACATCCGCAAGTGTTCAGCTCTGCTCCTGAGCTGCTGCTGCCTCCTTTTCCTCGGCTGCAGCGGCCATTAGTTCATCAAATTTCTCAGACTTCCCGAGCGTGATCTCAATCTGTATATAAAAACACAAACAAAAAATTTGCTTTCTGACAGGCAATTACGACCAATAGGATGGAAAATCATGATAAGAGCACATTGCGACAATTTATGTCAAAATCAAGCGCCACAGAATATCTTGGGTCAGGTCTGTCCGGTGCAGTCGAAGAATCAATAGTAAACAACATCATCTATGTGTACCTTCGCTTTCTGAACGGGACGTCCCCTTGAGTCATCCTTTATATCCACAGTGGAGGTCATGATCTCTGCAAAAAGGCACAATAATACAGAGGCAAATAATTAGTGGGTGTGTCTTGCAATCACTTCTCAATATGATGTCCAGATCAAATGCAGAAGATCTCACTCTTCTCAACAGCAAAGCCATTATTCTTCAAGATTTCAGCAACAGTAACAACAGTAGCAATAGCTGCACATGGACACCGAGAGATGAATTAAATTACTCTTCAAAAGAAGCCTGAAAAAATAGAGAGAAGAAAAATCTTTTGCAATGCATATCCTCTATCTCTGAGGATAGAAGTGATCTTTTCTCTCTTAAAGTTTAACTTACCTAACTCAGTTGTACTTGCCATTTGATAGACTAATTAAAGCTCAACTACGAACGGAAAATTATATCAAAGCTCAATAATTGCCAGCCCGAATAAAGACGGGGTAGCAATGCTCCAACCGTCCCAGAAAGAGAGAGGGAGAGAGAAAAGAAAAAAATTAACTGAGCAATTAACATCTCATACCAAAAAAAAAAAAGAAGGAAGAAGATTGAACATACCCATCCCAAGGGCAGACAACTCAACATCGTTGTACTGTTGCATGTACCTCTGAGAAGGCACAGGAAGGAACAACAAAAGAATTAGCTAAATCAAACCAAGTGATACACACATCACATATCCTAATACATAAGACACAATCAAATACAAAAAGACATAAATTCGGACACTAAAACAGTAGAATGTCATAATATGGCATATTACGATCTTTCCTATAGCACTAAATTACATGATAAGCACAGAAACCATAGATTTACCCACATAAAAAATCCCAAATTTTCCAACAGATTGTGCTCAGAAGTGGATAATATAAGCAAACTATTTTCGTAAGAGAACCATATTCTCGGTGGAATAAGGATCAAACCTAAAAAAAATCTGTGGAGGCTTTTTCCCCAGCGACTGAAAGGTTACCTTAGCAAGATTGACGTAGAAGAACAATGGTTTCTTGGTGTTCGAAACCTGAATCCTGTTCTTCTTCTTCGAATCATCGACCAAGTTCATGTTGTTAACTCCCTCCGTGATCTCTTCCATGGAAAGCTAAAACTCGAAAACCCTAACCCTAATTCTGCTCTCTCCAAGCTCTCACTGGTAAAGAGGGATAAGTCAATAAATTAACTGGGCATTAAAGAGAGGTTCAGGGCCCAAAACAGCGGACGGCGCCCGGATAGACCCGATGCATACATATATCGGGTTGGGTTATTAGGTTTGACTTTTATTCGATTTTAGTTTTTATTTGATTCGTTTTGCAGATCTAAAAATTGTTTAAAATCAATTAACCGACTCGATTTGATTTAATCTTACTCAATTTTTTTTATTTGACCAAATTTTAACTCGAATTTTTTCTCTAATTTTGACTAGATTCTAACCCAAATTTCGACTTAATTTTGATTCGATTAAATTTTAAAATGCTAAATTTTAGGAAATGAGATATGAATTTACTACACACGATAACAATAAATGTTAATGTCTTAAATAATTACATCAAAATTAAATTAATTATACGATTTAATTGATTTCGAGTCAAATTTGTATACAATTCTGTTAATCGTATAAAAAGCGGATCAAGTCTAATATGGTTTTATTAATTATATCAAAATCAAATCAAAATTGATTACACTTTTGTTAATTTTAGCAAAGTTGGATCAAAATTGAGTATGGTTTTGTTAATTGTATATAAAAAATCCGGTTAATTGTGACTAACTTTGTCTTGAATAACTCAACACAATTTTTTAATTAGCCGATTAACAATAAATGTTAATTTTTTGGATAATTGCATCAAAATTTTAAGATTAACTCGATTTGATCCGATTTTGATACAATTAACAAAATCGATTTTGATTCAATTTTGATTCAAAGTCACTTAAACCGAGTAATTAACTAGATTTTGATGCAATTATCCAAAAAATTAACATTTATTGTTTATATGTATAGTAAATTCACATCTCATATAAAATTTAATCGGGTCAAAATTAAGTTAAAATCGAATTAAAATTGTGGTTAAAATTCAGGTTAAATTGGATCTGATTTGGATCAAAATCAGGTCAGTTAACGGAAATAGTTTTAGGTAGATTTTTTATAATTGAGAGAGAAATCAGATAAGAACTAAAAATTGATGGAGGAATCAGATGAGGGTCGAAATAAAAAAGGAATAGGACTAAAACAATACTCTCAAAAGAGAATATACTATTTTATGTTTTTTATTATAAATTACTTATTGAATTTATATTTTAAGAGAAATCTTAGAATAAATTATTATATTATTTTAAATAATATATGAAGTATTAAGATGGCATAATATCAGAGATACCCTCCTTGGTTTCACGCATACCCTTGAAAACCTAATGAAATAAATTGGAGAAAAAACAAATTTGCCCTTATTTTTTGTTTGTAAAAATACAAATGTTTTAAAATTTTAGCAGTTTCTCCCAATTTCAAAGTTGAGAAGTACAAATAGCGAGAGGCGATTTAGAAGTGGAGAGCGATTTTCGAGCGATTTCGAGCGTTTCCGACCGATTTCGAGCGATCCCGAGCAATTTCGAGCAAGTGATTTTGGGAAATTTTGGCCGATTTCGAACAATTTCCGACTGCTTTTGATCGATTTCGAACAATTTTCGACCGTTTTCAGTCAATTTCGAGCGTTTTTGGCGTTTTCGGACAATTTCCGACCGATTTGGGGTCTCACAGAGGGTCTCACAGGGTTGCATGGGTCACAATGTCGCATCGATTAAATAATTATTTTAGGGAAGGGTATTTTTGAAGCGTTTTAGCCCTACGAGGATATATATGATATTCCGCCGTTCGAATATATAGTATGCCGAAGATCATTACTTAATTTTAATTCTAAATAGACCTTTTATTTTGTTATTAAGTGGGTCGGATTTTTTTAATTGGTCGGGCCCAAAACCATCTGTTAAGAAATATATTCTCGGGCCCATTTTTTTTTGGTTATTTACTTTAATTAAAAGTTATACCGGATAAAAAGTAGGGGTGGGCAAATAGCGAATATCCGTAAATATTCGACTATTCGTATTCGTATTCGTCGAATATTCGATTTTAATATTCGTATTCGTATTCGTAAATACGGATATTCGTAAATACGGATATCCGTAAATATTCGGATATTCGTCGAATATCCGTAGTATTCGTAAAATTTTAATTTTTTTCAAATATTCGGATATTCGTCGAATATCCGTAGTATTCGTAAAATTTTAATTTTTTTTAAAAAATAATAAAAATTAAATTCTTATAAAAAAGTTAAAGTTTATCAAAATATGATTAATAAACATCCTCAAATTGCACAAATACAAAAAAGAAACATAATATAAATAAAAAAACACCGATACATCAATTCTCTCAATCATGTAGAGTTAACTTTGTCGAGGACTCCAGCAACGTCGCCAATTCATCTAAAACAACGTAAAAACTATTAGATTATCAAATTAAATATCAAATATATTAAAACAAAATTAGAATAAAAGTTATATACTTACGGATTTCTATATTTTCGATATCTTGCAAAGTGTCTAAAACATTATTTGTACCACCTGGATTACAAATCCAATCTTGAGTACAAATTAAAGTTTCAACCATATTAGCCGTCAAACAACTATGATACAAACTAATCACACGACCTCCCATACTAAAAGCCGACTCTGAAGCAACTGTAGATGCCGGAATGGCCAAAAGATCTCGTGCCATCAAAGATATGGTTTTATACTTAGAACCCGTAGTCTTTCACCAATACAAAATATCTAAGTTCCCAAAATCTTGTTCACATTCTTCCGACAAATACTTTTCCAATTTTGATTTCACAACCCCTAACCTAATCCTTGATTTTTACGTTTCAAATAATCTTGAAACAACCCTAGATGTGGATGGAGAGAATGAGGTAAGGTGGAAACATTAGGGTTAAATTTTTTAAAATTTACATTTTAGTCCTTATATTTTAAATATAATAACTATTTTTCTATATATTTTATATTTGATCTGAAAATCAATAATAATAATGTTTTTTATTTATAATTTGATCCTTAAAATTAAATGCAGCGGCGGAAGGCGGAAGAGACGTCTGACAGAGAGAATGCAGCGGAGGGAGGAGGCGGAAGAGGCGTCTAACGGAGAGAATGCAGCGGAGGGAGGAGGCGGAAGAGGCGTCTGACGGAGAGAATGCAGCGGAGGGAGGAGGCAGAAAGGCGTCTGACGGAGAGAATGCAGCGGCGGGAGGAGGCGGAAGAGGGGCCTGACGGAGGGAGGAGGCGGAAGAGGCGCCTGACGGAGGGAGGAGGCGGAAGAGGCGTCCGGCGGAGGAGGGAATGCAAGAAGAGGCGTTTCTGAGTGTGGAGAGAGTTTAGAGAGGAAGGTAAACAGCAGCTTGGGAGAGAATGAGGTAAGGTGGGAACATTAGGGTTAAATTTTTTAAAATTTACATTGTAGTCCTTATATTTTAAATATAATAACTATTTTTCTATATATTTTATATTTGATCTAAAAATCAATAATAATAATGTTTTTTATTTATAATTTGATCCTTAAAATTAATTTTATTATATATATATATCTATATATTAAATAAATTATCTATTTAATACTTACAGATACGAATACATACGAATAATTGACTATACTATTTGTATTTGTATTTGTATTTGTCGAATATCTAAATCCTGGTATTTGTATTTGTATTTGTTACTACGGATATTTGCTTTTTCGGATCGAATACGGTTCGAATACGAATCGGATACGAATACTTCGGATATTTTGCCCAGCCCTAATCGCATGGGTCTCACAGGGCCGCATGGGTTACAAGAGTAATTTGAGAATTTCAATATTATAAGTGTAAAATTGAAATTGTATATTTTTTAAAGAAAGGGTAGACTTAAAATCAAAATAGCATATAAATGATAGTTTTGAAATTAACCGAGATCAATATGTTATAAATGCTTCAAATGAAAAATAAAAATTTGAGTATAGTGAAGAGATAACACTTTCAAATTGGGTTGTCTTAGAGTAGAAATTTTGTACATAATACCTATGATACCGCTAAATGTAATGTCTCGGAGCCGACGCAAACACCTTCTAACCATTATCAAATTGGGTTGTATTTATGTGGTTTTAAATTGTATTTTATAAATTTTAATTGTATTTAATAATTTTAATATATAAGTTTATTATTTAATATATTTTTAAGTTTTATGAGTTTATTTTAATCTTACAAAAAAATTAAGGAAAATATTTGATCCATAATTTGGTATGGAAATTTGGATGAATTATCAGTGTTTTAGTAGTGATATCTTTATTCAAAAATTTGAATATAACTCCATATGTTTAATTTGGGAGAATATCAAGTATACCCTCGTATTGCTATAGAATTTCAAGTATACCATTGTAAACCTAATAAAAAAACGAAGAAAAGACATATGTGTCTTTATATTTTGTTAGTGGAAACACATATGATTTGATATTTTTGTTAGTGAAATGCAATCTATTTCAAAATTGAGAGGATGAAGCGAGAGGCGATTTCAAAGTTGAGAGCAATTTCCAACCATTTGCGAGTGATTTCCAGCCATGTTTGAGCGATTTTCAACGATTTTTGAACGATTTTAATGAATTCAAACGATTTCGAGCGATTTTCAAACGATTTCGAGCGATTTCGAGCAATTTTCGAGGGTGTCATGGGTCGTTTGGGTCGCACTGAATCGCATTGAGAAGGTCTCATTGGTCATATGGGTTGTTTCGGCCGCACTGGTTGGTCTCATGGGTCATATGGGTCATTTAGGTAGCACTGAGGTCGCACTAGATCGTTCGTGTCGCTCTGGATCCTTTGAATCGCACTGAGTCGCATTGAGTCGTACTGGGTTGTACTGAGTCGCTAGATCGCATTAAGTCACATGAGCAATTTGGGAATATCAATATTATAAGAGTATTTTTGAAATTAATTTTTTAGGGGAACGTGAATTTGAAGTCAAAATAGTATTTTGAGGATATTTTTAAAGTGATATTAGTGCGATATAAATGGTACGAAAATTTGGATGAATTTTGTGGTCCTTAAATCAGTTTTTAGTAGTTATATCTTTATTCAAAAATTTGAACATAACTCCATATGTTTCATTTTATGACTATATTTTTTGTTTGTATAATATATTTAACTTTGAACAAAATTTATTTGACATGCATACAATAATATGGAACAGTAGAAGTAGGCGATAGGCAAACTGACACTTTTTTCCCCGTTATAATAGTTCCTTAAAATAGTTCAACAGAAAGAGTTCGTATTTTTTTATTAATTAAATCCCAAGGTGTAAATGGCATTGTATTGGGAAATTGGCTAAAGCCAACTAAATTACGACCTTATGATGGAATAATATAGTGGTTAACAATAAGGATTATGGTTTAGAATTTGGATGCAATTAAATTCGGAATAAATATATGAAAAAGTAATGATATAAGAAATAAAAAATGTATAAAAAATAATAATTACAAGTTATGTAGAAATTTAAATTAATAAAATGTCGTGAAGAGGAGATTATCACAAACACGTACGATCTAGTACATTTTTATTGCAAGGCAAAATACATAAATGTGTACTAAGTGGAAGATAATCAGATCATTCTTAGAGTATAAACAATTGAATCGAATCCATGCAATAAAACAAAAAACAAAAGAAACTTCTGAACACATACATGGATATTTTGTATATATTTATACCATTTATATCTTCCAAAAAAATTAGTTATATCAATATCAACTTATAATCGCAATAATAATAATAATAAGTAATAATATAAATATATGCTTAGAAGATGACATCGGGGACAATGCCAAGGTCCTTGAAGGCCTGAGGACAGTCAGAGAGAGGATTCTTCCTCATGAACCCTAGAGGGTTCACGATGCGAGTCTCGTTGGATACAATGCCATCGTTTGCCGTCAAACTGATTCTTGCAGAGTTCCTAAGGTATTCTTCGTTATTAATGTCTGAGCATTCCGCATCGGGTGATTCCACGAGCACGATTTCACAAACTTCTTCCTCGTGATCGCCCATTACTTCCATCTCGTAGTTCCCTGCGTTGTCGGTCACTGCCTCCTTCGTCAAGGTCACGGTCTGGTTGTCACGGTTCTTGCACTCCAGCTTCACCTTAGCCCCTGCAGCCACACATGTATTAACTTTTTGGGTCACAATTTTCTAACATGACTATACGATTAACTTGTGGTTGCTAATTCGCATTGGAATCACTATTCAATTTGTGTTCTATTAGCATAAACTTAACAACATTTGAGTTGATGTTTTTTTTTGCAATGAAAGTTGTATTGGTTTGTTCGAATACAAAGATGAAAACCATATATACAAAAATTTATTTAAATAATATTTTGATATATATATTTTCAAAGATATTTTAAACATTTTAAATCACCAATAAATCAGATCGATATATAACGATAGATAAAAAGAAAAAAAATAGACCTTCGAGGAATTTGCTGAGTCGGGTGAAGAATTGAACGCGGCAGGTATCACAGTAGACGGATCCCTTGATGTGGAAGCGGTCGAAATCGTCGGCGTCGGCCGCGGCGAAGTTGACGAGAGTGGCCAAGCAAAGGGCCGAAGCGAGGAAGAAGATGAATTTGGCCATTGTTTCTTCCTTTTTTAAAAAGTTGAAATTTATTCGGTCTTCTTCTCTCCTTTTGATTTGGTACTTTTTTTTATGTGCGAGATTGATTTAGTTAGAGAGGAGACACTGCTATGGAAGCTCCCTCGTATCTCATTTTATAGGGACAAGGTAACCAAACCAATGGTTCACTGCTATATTTGGAAATTTTGTGTTTTGGTGTTTGTTTATTTTTGGTGTTTTTTTTTTCTTTGACCCTATCTTTCCTCTTTACCATTACAATTTATACTTACAGATATATATATATATATTTTGAATATTGACATTTTTTTTTCTTTTATTTTGTATAAAAAATGAAATTCCTTGTTTGATGACATGTAATATTTAGTCAAATTGTTTGTGGTTACAATAAAAAACAACTTAAACATACATCCAAATTTCCAAAAAAATTCATGCATTTACATATTATATATTATTTACTAATTAAAATTTCAATTTTTTATAAAATTATATTAATATATTTTCTATAATAAATTTTTTATAATATAATGTTGTATTAGTTAAAATCAAAATGAAATGAAAACATGGTATGAAAACATTGTTCTTTGTATAGTTTGTGGTGATTATTTTTCCTATGACATTGTTATTGTCAGCAATTATTATTAATTACACTAGATGACAACACACGTTGCAGAATTTTGTGATAATTAAATTATATTTTTTATAAATGTTTTACATATTTTATTAATTCAAACATTGTCATGGTATTTGATATATGTATCGGATAATAAAAATATTTATGAATATTTATTTTAGTGTAAAAGTTTAAACAAATGATTAATGAAATGAACTAACACTGCGAATTGTTCAAAATATCTTTGAAATTTTAAAACGTAAATTGTTGTAGGAAATGATTGCATATTTTGGATAATTTATACATCTAACGAATTTATACATAAAATTAGTAGTAATATAAAATTTATAATCTTAAATAATTTATATTAATGTGTATTTATTGATATGTTAGAAATAGTTACTGTTAGTAAGTTTTTTTAATAATATCGATGATGCACAAATTAATATATAACTATATATTTATCATTATGGTATAATAAAGAAATAAAAATGTTCTTACATTGATTTACACAAATAAAACAAGTGAACATCATAAAATTATAATATAAAATTAATTACATTTAGTGAATGCGTCCATTCGAAAATCCATGGAAAAGATTAATAAATATTATAATTTATATTGTTTAAAAAAACATGTTATAATTTTTTTAATTAGAATATGTAAATTATTACAAATAATTTATAGATTTTAGCGGATTTCACTAAATTTAAATTCCAATATTCATAAAATATTTAAATATAAAATATAAAGTGTATGTACGTGATAATAAAAATAACAATACAATGTGATAAAGGCCAATAAAATTTTTGTTTATTACACAATTGTTTATACTTCTTATATGTTTGGATGTTCATATACACAAACCTGAATAAATATAAAGTTAAAGAAACTCGTGGTTCATATGTAATATATCTTGATTATATTATATATTTTGGATGCAAAAAAACAAAATTTTAGTTTTTTATATAATCTCCAAATCTCTTTGATTTTTTTGATTTTTCATATGAAGATCGTCTTTTATTCTCTCTCTTCCCATTTGATTACCTCTATGATCAATAAGTTTCTTCTTTTCCTTTAATTTTATGTATTGATTTTTTTAGATTTTATAATGTCATATTTTGAAATATTTTTCGAATATTGTTCTCCAAATTTATCTTCCCCTAGATTCTCCATGTGCATCTTGATTTGCACTATCTATTGATCGATTTATATTTTTCTAGAGGAAATACGAAGGAGTCTTGAGTCATCTTCGTTTTTGCAAGCATTAACCATGACTTTATAAAAACAATTGAGCAAATTGAGCCTAAGACATAATAGTCATAAATCGAGAAATCATGACACAATAACAAAATTGTTTACTTCCCAAAATAATGAATCTTTTAAAATCATATTGTTTTGCGTTTTATTAAAATCTTGAATTAAATATTTTCAAAATAAATTATTAATTTAGGATAAGAATTATTTCATTATGGTGTTTATAATACATAACTTGTTTTAATGTATTCGTACATAAAAAAATATATACCTTAAAATTTTTTCTATAATTTTTTGTCTCCTTAGATATTATTCATTTATCCAATAAATATAACATCGAAAAATAGTTTTAAAATAACCATATTTTCCCTTTTGTTTTCCGATATTGATGAATGAGTTAATTTGTTGACATTTTTATAAATCTTAAAGATATTATAAAATTAAACAAAATATATATTTAGATATATTTATTAATTTTATGAAATATTATCTATATAATTTCGATTTAAATAGTTTGTTATACAAACTCCAAACATACATTTATGTAATATGTCATGTAAAGCATTGGAGAATATTTGTGTATGTGATATTAACATATCATTACATAAAAGTATCATGATTTGTCTTTGTAGAAGTTATTGAATGATCACAATCTCTTCCTCTAAAGAATTTTTAGTTTCAAGAAGCAAAATAACAGCATATGTCTAACATGAATAATATAATAATAAAATAAAAAAATACAAATCAAAACTCATTTAGAGTCTCAATATGATTATATATGTTCATCAAATGGATTTTAGAATTACTGCTTTTTCTTTCTTCCTTTTTAATCAACAAAAACTCTTATCTTCACTATATTCCTCCTTATTGTATGTTTATCCTACATCCAAAATTCAATTTTGACCATCAAATAGTGCAAAATCCCATATGATTTCACACAAAGTATATTTTGATCAATGTTAATCAAAATTGTCAATGATTGTTTTACCATTTGATGGTGCATTTGGGGTAATCTGAATCAAGCTTGTTCAAGCTAACACAATGCCTTGACTATACAATCCCAAACTAACATCCTATACGACATTAAATTGGACAAGCACCGATTAGATGACATGTCTTCAAGAACAATAAGGGCATCCATGGCATAACATTCTCTACGAAATCCAAAATTTACATAGTTACCTTTCTTTCATTTTTAATATATCTTTCTTGTTATCATTAGATTTTTTTGAATCTTGCTTTATGAGTTCTTGTAACAACCATTATTACATCTAATGTCAAGGCATTCGTTATTTGGTAGAAGTAAGAGACGTGACTATTCGAGGTAAAGAAACAAACCTTATGATGGATGAAGGTATCTTTTCTATTTCTCTTGTTGTCGACATTTTCTCTACCTTCTTATAAATTTTGAAAAAAAATTGGAAATATTTAGCATAACTAAGTTACAAGGTCTTCGCTTGAGTTAATTTATTCGTTATAATAAACAAAAATAAAAACAAAACTTTGAATAAAATCTTACTATATTTATCTCAATCTATATTTGGATATAGAACTGTATCAATAATCAAAATCAAATAAAGACTCAAAATATTAATATTCAACGAAAACAACCAATACATTACACAAAATATAAATATATGTTTCAAAATATTTTACATAATATATAAAGACATATATAACCGTATTAAGGTAAACATATATTGTGTTTTTACCTTCCATTTTATATTTCTACTTCCAATATTAATAAAAGGCAAGTTTCTATGAATAGTGCACTAGGTGTGTTGGCAATATCATATCCTATGTATATGACAATTATATGTGTTGGAGCTTGGATGACTATTGGGATGATGGTGATAAAAATGTAATTATCTGTAATTTATACGTTATAAAAATTTGTTTATAGACAATATTAACGGTTTTATGGAAAATTTGATATTTTCATCTAGAATAAGTATTTCAAGTCTTTTTCATTGTTTTTCCTCTTCCTAATTCTCATTCTTTCTTCTTTGTGCCTACCTTCCTTTATTCTTTTTCATTGCCTCATTGCAGCATCCATTACATCGTCGAATCACTATTTCCCTTCTCGTATTGTCCACGACCACTTTCAAAGATGCAGTTTCAAAATCAATCTTGTCGCGCCTATCATACGACTATCATGCTATTCACAGTGTCGGTGGTAAATTTCACGCGTTGTGAGGCCATATCGAGATAATAAAACAAAAAAGTTACGAAGATTAACGAGTTAGGGTATAAACAAAGGTGGGAGAGAGATTGTTTCATCATATGCACATCGATCGAACGGCTAGGGATAAACAAAGGAAAGTAGAAAAAAATACATCAACGATTGAGACAATTTCGAAAATCAAAATAAATATATTATGATCCAATTGTTTTTAAAATCTTCTTATTTTTTTAAAGTTGATTAATTTAACTTTTAAAAAATAATTTAGTTATAACATAGTAATAGAATAGTAAAAATTCAAGTGAACACTCTAGATAATTATTTAATCTGCTGATCTTTTCAGGATTTTATTTGTAATGCCAAGGAAACCTCACGTTTGTGTTTTCATGGTATTAAATTTTCTAACAATGTTTTAATGTCTTTGATATATCCTCAATATTATGCAAAAAAAAAAAATTGCGTCGACATTCCAAAAAAAAATGTTACACATTAGTGAAATGCAAGGCTATCATGTCTATTCACCAAAGTATTTCACGACTTGGTAAGTATAATAATAATATTAAAAAATTCAATTACTTTTTCCACCTATTAATTTTTATTTAAATGTTTATTTTTCTGGAAACTAGAATATCATCGACGTCCAAGTCTTTTAGAGCTTATATGGAAGATCTATCATAATCAAGACGGAATATTGATTTACGACAAGACTAAAAATGTGGCCGAGGAGGTTAAAAAAAGGTATGTAAAAATATCAATTATAAATGTAGAAATTTAATTTATACATTATTCTAACTAGTCTTTTTTTAACAATGAGAAGAGTTAACACAATCTTTAGAAGGATCGTAGACTTAGGGTGAAAGATCGAGATTGCCAGGTCTCATCCAA
The DNA here is from genome assembly GCA_036759665.1 of Gynandropsis gynandra. Lineage (NCBI taxonomy): Eukaryota > Viridiplantae > Streptophyta > Magnoliopsida > Brassicales > Cleomaceae > Gynandropsis > Gynandropsis gynandra. Next base: position 23,240,729 of record CM071872.1, on the reverse strand, counting down.
GCCATTCTCGATAAGTTTTATATGGATGTAAGTATAGAAAAAAAAAATGAAAAAATGATTAATTTTTAAATTATTTAATATTTTTTAGAACGTGCAAACAAACCGACGAGGACATATATTTGATTTAGCCTCGCTGAAGTTCCAAATTACCAAGACTTCGAGCGATGGAATGCACATGGGTATGCATGAGGACTTAAGCCTCATGCAATGTGTCGATGATCTCATGACACTAGTGGAGGCACAATAATCCATACTCGTGGGATTCAAAGATTCTGAATCTTGAATCGATTGTAGAACTCATGCATCAGTCCATGTCACACTCTGTCTCTTTTAGACCCATACCCACACCTGCTCTCGGTCAAGCACCCACCATCTTCTTCATCACTGCAAATAGATATTGTTAGATTAGAAGAGTTTTAAAACGAAATTTTTTTATTTATTTTAAAAAAATTAAATATTTTTTATTTTAATTTATATATTTTAAATATAGTTTTTTAAAATTTTTAAAACCAACACAATCCGTGTTAAAATGGCATTGCTTAGTGTCACCAACTTTCACGAAAATGACTTCAGAATCAAGCAAGGTTTTAAAAATACAAATTATGTTGCATTGGCATTGGAAATTGCTACTAGGATCATCATCCAAAAAAATTAAAAATTTGGAACGACATATGGTGTTGCTATTACGTTACCATTGTTAATGTTAATTGGTGTTGACTCCGTTGACAAAATTTTCAACGTTAGTTCCGACCATGGTATCGTTGCCATTTGTAATGCGCTCACATTGATGCACGTAAGATCTTATCGTTTACCACTGTTATCGTATCCAATGAAAAGTTTTTTCATTATATTAGTGTTGGAAACAATAATTTCAACTGAAAAATCAACTATTACCAACACAGTAGTGCCTTGGTTTTTACATATGTTTTTGTAGTGGAGATTCATATCCAAAAACATTCTCATTATTTTTAAGACCAATTTCAATTTTTTTAATGGTGGATTATTTGGGATATATACGAAAAATCCGAATGTTCTCAAATTGAACATATTTTGTTTCTGACCATAAACAAATTGCAAAGGGAAATTACCATTATAACTAGTTGGTCGGATGTGTACTAGTTGTGTTGCATGCAAAACACCATGTCCCCAAGCCCATACAAGAGATTTGACTTCATAAGAATCTTCTCTCGCAATCCACTGAATTCGTTTTGTAAATGATTCTGCTAGATTTTTTGTGTATGAACATATACTACAATATATTCTACCATTACGCCTATTGACATAAAATATATAAAACATTATTGTGATATGAATTCACCAACATTATTAAGAGAATTTTTTTTATTGGATATATTGAAATTGTGAACATCGCTATGTGGAATTGATGGAGTAAGCAAAAAAATTAAAACATCTCACTTTGATGGAGCAGGTGAAATTACAAGTAAAGCTTTCTTACAACATTTCAGCACTTGTGGAATTGACTTTCACATGTCCATCCTTGTACTCTCAAAAGAATGGGATGGCAGAGTGAAAACATACAAAAATTATGGAACTAGGATTTTCTAGGTTTTTTTAAGGTTAAACTTCCTTTGTCACCTTGGGGTGAAGCCTTCTTTACGTCTAGCATTCTCTCAAAGTGTGTTACCTGCATCTATCCATAACTACAAAGACATTCAATTCTCCGTGCTCAATGGCTTCCCATAGATTAATCTGCTCTAAAGGCATTGTGTTGTTCTTAATATTCGTGTCTTAGACTCTATTCAGTCGGCAAGCTATATCCAAGGTCCCTTCATTGTGTATACCTTGGATATCATGACAACTATAAAGCCTACATATGTTACTATCCTCCTACAAGTAGAACATATATCTTTCATCATGTGATCTTTGATGAGAATTGTTTTCCTTATCAGACCATCTACTCTAATTCCAACACGGTTCCTCATACCCCTTCGTTGCAAGCTTCGCAAAAAGGTCTCTATAACAGTCATCTGACATTTCTGTTATCAAAAAATTGTCTGAGACTCAGTTGTTCCTAGATGTCATTGCGAATTCTTCACCATCTTCTCAGCTAAATTCAAACATTACTGATCAATTCAATGACTCTTATACTTTAGACTACATGTCATATCTAACTCCTCGATACTAGACTGTATCTACTCATCCCACGATGTCTAAAGGACATGTTGGGATAGTAAAGCCTAATCCTAAGTATAATATGCATTATACCTCTACAGTTCCAATGACACAAAAATGAGTAGCATCTGGTTGGTACGCTGCCAAGCTTGAAGAATTATCTTTCCAACAAAGCAACACATGGTATTTAGTTCTATCTACTCGTGACATTAACATATTGGGTTGTAAATGGATCTACAAAACCAAGTTGTGCTCATACAACTCTCTCTATAAGCTTAAAGCTCATTTGGTAGCCAAAGGCTTCCACCAAGGAGTAAATTTTCTTGAAACCTACAGCTCATTTGTCGAAACAACAACCATTAGAATTGTGTTGTCATTGGCCTTCAATCATAGTTGGAAGATTCTTCAACTAGATGTGAGTAATTCTTTCTTAGATGGTGAGTTGTAAGAACAAGTTTTTATGGAGAATCCTCCTGGTTTCGAGTACAATTAGTTTCAAAATCATGTTTGTAAATTACACAACGCATTTTATGGCCTTAATCGGGCTCCCAGATCATGGTTCAACAAATTTAGGGAATATCTCCTTGAGTTTAGGTAGATGATATTATCCACAGTGGGACTTCCTTAACTTGAAGAAGCTGAGCATTTTCAGCATGAAAATGATCAAGCTGGAGCTGAAGGAAGCTTAAGAGAAGAAGAACAAAAAGAACAAACAGAGGAAATGAAGAAACAAAGCAGAAAGGCAGAGCAGGAAGAAATGAAGAAGCACCAGGAGCCGAGGACTAACTCAAGCAGAGGGACCAGACTGAAGACAAACACTTGATGAGCCAATAGAAGAAGGATATAAGATGAAATAACATGAAAAGTCTTCTTGCTATTTTGGGAAGAACAAAGTGTTTTTCCGTTAGTTGTAAAACAAAACTACTTTATGCTAATATTAAAATTTGAAGAAAGTAAAAGTATTAAGATGATACTAAGTTTAGACGTCGACAACTTGTCTTGGAAACAAGTGTTTTAGTTTATATATTGTAATGAATGACCAACGGAATAGTGAGAGAATCATTTTGTCAAACAACCTCTATCTCTTCTTCTTTCAATCCGAAAATACAAACTACATTGTTCTAGTGTTCATAACTTCAGATTTTCTATTTTTGTTTCTGTTTGCAAAAATACAAGCAAGAATAATGTGTGGGAGAGCTCAAATATGCAGCTTTTATATTGCAGTAGCTCTCTGAGAAATCAATGTAAAGGATATACATGTACAAGGGCATAAACTTAATTTTATAATTAGGTCTAATCTTGTAATTAGATCTAATGTTCTCTTTTTGTACATATAACCGTTTAGGCTCATTCTAATAATATTATTCAGAATTCAAATTATCATGGTATCAGAGCCGATTAGGTCTAACGACAACCCTAACCCTAAACCTTAAATTTCTCGGTCAGCCCTCCTCCTCTTCAAACCGCCGCCGCTCCTCCTCTTCCACGGCCGCCGTTCACCTTTCCTCTTCTCCTCCGCCGTTCACCCTCTTTTTCTCCTCCTTTGCCGTCGTCCCAGCCCTCACAAAAAGCCTCCAACCCAGAATCGTACACATCTCCCTGGCCGTTGTCCTCGCCTCGTGCCTCCCTGGCCGTCGTTCTCGCCTCGCGGCTCGCGTCTCACCTAGCCTCTTGCCTCCCGGGCCGTCGTTCTCGCCTCGCGGCTCGCGTCTCCCCTAGCCTCTCGCTGTTCGTCTCGCGCCGCGTCTCCTAACTTGTGCCTTGCCCTGCGCCTTGCGTTTCCGCGTCACCTAACTCTAAGTCTTGCATCCCTTGCTCAGCCGCCTCGTCCCCTCCTTCATCAATGGCCAGCCAAACCAGTAACCCTACCGTCTGTCTCTCCGATGCGGCTCCAACTTTCGATCCACAACATCTGCTCAACACTCTTCTCACGGTAAACATGACCAACATTACCAAGCTGACGCCGACCAACTTCTTCACATGGAATGTTCAGATTCGAGCCCTCCTTGAAGGACACAATCTCCAATGCTTCATCGAGGACACTTCCACTGTTCCTCCGGCCAAGATCCACCACGATGGTGTGTCCGTTGACAACCTTAATTTCCAGCTATGGAAGCAACAAGATCGTCTCCTCTTCTCAGCCCTCTTTGGAGCAATATCGGCCTCCCTTTAGCCTCTTATTGCACGCGCCCCTTCCACCTACGAGGCGTGGAAGACACTCGCCAATACCTATGGCAAAGCGTCTCGCGGCCATCTTCTTCAACTTCGTGACAAAATCAAACGGTGCTCCAAGGGATCTCAATCGATTGATGAATACTTGCGTGCAATCATGACTACTGCTAATGAACTTGCCCTCTTAGGGAAACCGCTGGATCATGAAGATCTCCTCGATGAAATCCTCGACGGCCTTCCCGAGGAGTACAAGCCGATTGCGGATGTAATTCGAGCTAAGGATACTGTTGCATCCGTTGAAGAAGTTTATGAAAAGCTTCTAAATCATGAGCCAAATTGGCCTACTGCTGA
>CM071872.1:23175308-23234174 GCA_036759665.1 Gynandropsis gynandra | reverse complement strand
TTTCATCAAAGATCGGGCATCGACTATCATGAGACATTCAGCCCGGTTGTGAAGCCTACCACCATTCGTGTCATCTTGAGTATTGCTGTCTCTCGCGGATGGTCTCTACGACAACTTGATGTCAATAATGCCTTTCTTCAAAGCCATCTTTCGGAGGAGGTATACATGTCTCAACCCCCGGGTTTCATTGATCAAACTCAACCTCATCATGTGTGCAAACTTCAACGAGCAATCTACGGGCTTAAACAAGCCCCTCGAGCATGGTATTTCGAGCTTCGCACATTTCTCCTAGCTCGCGGTTTCACAAACTCTCTGGCGGACACCTCCTTGTTTATTCTCAACACAACCGCGCTACAATTGTACGTGCTGGTCTATGTTGATGATATTTTTGTTACAGACAATTCCGCATCACGGGTACAACAGTTCATTGATGCCCTATCCGCACGTTTTTCCATCAATGACTTGGGCCACCTATCATTCTTTCTCAGGGTAAAAGCAACACGGACATATGATGGTCTACTTTTAACTCAACGAAAGTACATCAATGATCTTCTCCACCGCTATCTCATGCATGAATCAAAGTTGGTTCCTACACCCATGCCGTCAACATCACGTATGACACTTGACACCGGTACTTCCCTCTCCAATCCAACATAATACCGGTCCATTGTTGGAGGACTTCAATACCTCTCTCTCACACGACCGGATGTAAGCTTCGTCGTCAACAAGCTGTCCCAATTCATGCATGCTCCCACGAATGTTCATTGGAAAGCCGTTAAAAGAGTCTTACGTTATCTTGCTGGCACGAAGGATCGAGGTATCTTCTTATCCGCGCGCAACACCCTCTCCTTACATGCCTTTACCGATGCAGACTGGGCTGGCGACTCTCATGATCTCAAGTCCACCGGAGCGTATCTTCTCTTCCTTGGTGCGCATCCTATTTCTTGGTCGTCTAAGAAGCAAACCGGACTCTCTCGTTCGCCTACCGAAGCTGAATACCGATCTATTGCGTCCACCACCGCAGAGGTCCTCTGGGTCATTGCCTTACTATCTGAGCTTGGAATCACGTCATGATCACCACCCACCATCTACTGCGACAACATATCAATCAACAAGATCATGAGCTACGAAAATGAGTTGAGGGCTTATGGTGATGAGGTCAAGGAAGATGCTATCATTTCTAAGATCCTTTGCTCTTTACAAGAAAGGTTTGATCCTTACGTTTTAGTCATAGAACAGACAAAAGATCTAGCCACCCTTATTGTAGGAGAACTTGTCATAGTATTACATCCTCAAAAATCAAGGCTTGATGACCGAAATGGTAGAAACGTAGAGGGAGCTTTTCAAGCTAAGTTTAAAGGGCTCAAGATTGGATAAAAGGCTAAAACAAGCAGGAGACTTTTTAGCAAACCTGATTCAGAAATTTAAGGGAAAGAAGTGGAATCTGTAAAAAGGATAACCACAATGAGTCTCAATGCTACTTCAAGAATAGACAGGAGAGATCCGAAGGATCTAAGACCTTCAAGACCAAAAAGGAATGCTACACTTGTGGAAACCAGACCACTTTGCTAGAGACTGTAGAACAAAGAGGTTTGGAATAAATCAAGCTCAAGTAAATAGAGAGGGGCAAGATGAAGATAACTCTTTCTTCACTGCAGCTCATGTTGTTCATCAAAACTTTGATGATGATGTTTGGTTGATAGACAGTGGAGTAACAAATCACATGATCCGAGAAGAAGGGTTCTTTACCACCTTAGACAGAACATTCAAAGTTCCTATGAGTTGGTAATTGAGCCACTTTGGTGACTGTAAAGGTAATATTGAAGTTGTGATTAAGAAAGGCAATAGGACAATCAATGATGTTTTCTTGATTCCTGGATTGGACAAGAAACTGTTGAGTTTACCTCAGATAGTTAGAAACGGGTATCATATGAAATTTATAGAAGAAAAATATGTAATCAGAGATAAAAATGGAGGAAAGGTAGCTGGTGTACCTATGATGAAGAAAGCTTACCCTCTGAAGTGGACAATAGCTCCAGCGGGAGCAAGAATGGCTTTTGAGACAGATATTTCTGACTTATGGCATATGAGATTTGGGCATCCAGGATTATACAATCTGAAGAAGATGCAAAACAAAGATATAGTTAAGGGATTGCCTAAGTTTAAGGTGATCGAGGAGGTATGTAAAGCATGTGTGCAAGGAAAACAAATGAGGGAAGAAATTCCTAAAATTTCAGAAGCTAAGTCTAAGGAAATATTGGACTTGATACACACTTACTTGTGTGGTCCAATACAAACTCCATCATTTAATAGGAGTCCTTACATCTTGACATTTACAGATGACTACTCCCACATGTTATGGGTCAACTTTTTGAGGTTTAAGTCTGATGCATTCAACGTATTCAAGAAATTCAACTCACTGGTGGAAACTTAGATAGGAAAATGATTGAAGAAACTGAGATCAAATAGAGGAGGAGAGTTTAACTCAAAGGAGTTCGCTAAATCCTTGGAAGAACATGGTATACAAAGATGGTTGAGTGTTGCTTACTCCCCACAACAGAATGGGGTAGCTGAGAGAAGGAATAGGACTCTCTTGGACATGCCTAGAAGCATGTTGAAGGACAACGGGTTACCAAAAAAAATTTAGGTCGAAAGAGTATTCACTTCAGCACATCTTCAGAACACAATGCCAACAATAACTCTACAAGACAAGAAGAAAGTTGGATGCAAGATTACAGAACGCAATATTTGTTGGGTATAGTAGTATGAGGAAGGGCTACGAAGTGTATAAGCTCAGTTCGTGAAGAATGGATGTAGCAAGGGAGGTTTTGTTTGAAGAAAACAAGGGATGGGATTGGGAAATACAAACTGAAACCAAAGAATAGTTTGTGATTCTTGGTTCTATTTCTAGAGGTCCTATGCACCAGGAAGCAACACAACACTTCAATTTACACCTGCAACACCATAGCAATGACAAAATTCTAGAAGGAGTGGGAGAGCACCTCAATTCTCACCCATTTCATTTAGACTCAGTTAAGCAATAGAGAAAGCACAGGAACAAGTAGTAGTTCTTCATGGGAGGTTCACAGAATTAGGAGATTAAATGATATTTATGAAGAAGCAGAACCAAGAAGTGAGGAGACATATCAAGTTTATGAAGGATGATATATTACAATAGAGGAGCCTACTACATTTGATGAAGTTATGATTGAAAAAGGTTGGAGAGATGCTATGGATGCTGAGATGGAGATGATAAAAAAGAATGACACTTGGGAGCTCACTGATCTACCTGAAAACCAGAAGGTAATCAGTGTTAAGTGGATTTATAAAGTGAAAACTGATGAAAGTGGTCAAGTTCTAAAAATGAAACCAAGCTTGGTAGCTCAAGGTTTTTGATAACGTCTAATTTTTTCTAGTATTTTCGCTTTTCATAGTTAGTTTTATTATTTATTTGGACTTAACCAAGTTATTTAGCAAAATTTAGTCTTCTTCTATCGTTTTCTCGTGTTTCGCAAGAAATAAAATATCAGGATACAAACACGAACAAATGAAGCAAAACTAAGCAAAACCACTCCCCTATCAGCTGTACACAATCAGCATCCAAGACTCCTTTGGTACACAGTAATGAAAACACACGGCTGGACATAAGAATTAGAAATAGCGGCTGCTGCCTATAAGAAATGGAAACCGGTTGTTGCCTCCAAAAATGGAAACACGGCTGGAGAAGAGAATTGGAAACCAAGCCATTATTTCTACAAATAGGAAACACACGACCTGCACAAAACAGAAACAACCACTGAAGATAGAAAATGGAAATGGCTGCTAGACGGAAAATGAAAACGCATGGATAAAAGAAAGAAGGCAGCCGACCAAAGAGGAAAAGGAGGAGAAAAGAAAAGAAAGAACATAGGAAACAAGCATGAAGGGGGGGGGGGAGAGAAAGTAGAATTCAGTTCGAACAGAAGCTTGAATAGACACACACGGACGGACTGAGAGAACTAGAGCAAAATGCAGACGAGGATAGAGATGGGGCGAAAAAATCGGTATGCGGAGGAGCTATTGTAGACTGTGGTAATAGAATAGGGAGGCATCTCATTCTTTACCTATATTTAAGATAATTTTCATTCGTGTTTTGTTTTTTGAGTCCATGTCTGAGTAGATCCATTGCTACGAGTTAGAGTTTTGCCAATATAAAATGAAGGCTTGTGCTCAATGAGTGTTGGTTCTAATGCTTTTGTTCTTTTACGCCACTTGAATGAATGATTACAGTATTTAATCGCTTTCAGATTGATTGGTTGTTCTTAATGATTTGTTCTTTTACGCAACTTGAATCAATGATTATAAGAGTTTGATTAATCTATGCCAGGTGATTAGACTTTTGAACCTAGCCATGATTTAGGTTTTAATCGATTTAGAATCTATGCCAGGTCGGTCGATTGAACTCAAAAATTAAGTTGGCGGTCTTAATGCATTTAGTAGGTGATATTACGCAATCGGGAGGTAGTACGCATGCTAGATAGTGGGATAATCTATGCTAGTCAGTTCCTAGGATAGAGCTTGAATTCCCTAAATCCGTGATAATATCTATGACCATGATCTTTTTTAGCAATTCATTGCATTGTTGTGCATCTCTCGAAACATGTGGTGCTTTATCTTATTGAATTTATCTTGTTAGATAATTTAGTCTTTACTTTGCATTCCAATCGCTTTATTTATTATTCATCCTATTTATTAGTTTAATAACTTTAATGTTGCATCTCTTTTCTAGTGTTTGACCCTAGTACTAAACGATTCGTATTCTTGCGGAAACATTAGTCTAGGTATTTATTACTTTAGGTTAACCACATCAAATTTTTTGCATCGTTGCCGGAGAACTAACTATGGTATTAGAGTTAGGATACTTCTGAATTAGGACACAGTCCTTTCCGAAGTCTTTAGGTGTTTTTCATATCAGAAGCATGAGAGCAATTTAAAGGCTATCAACGCCTTTGCCCATGTCATGGCATGGATCAGAGCTACTTTATGCACAATTTTCTGCAAGGACTTATGGACAACACGAGGATACTGATCATAGCCGCTGCTGGAGATCTAGGATTTGATTGATCAGATGGCCCGCGAAGGAAGCAATGCTACTGAAGAATACAATTTTAACATCCAATCAAGGGTAGCCAATATGAATGAGGTGCACTCCTTACACATTAGTCTAGCTGAAGTGAAAGACCAAGTCGCGGAGATTTACCATTTTTTGTCCGAATCACATCGTCCTCACTATTCGGAGCACTCAGAGGAACAAGGGGTTCAAGGGTATGCAGAAGTGAATTAAGTGAGTAACAATCAGCCTTTGGGGAACACATAAAACCCCAGACTGAGAGATCACCCCAACCTCTCATACAAAAACTCCAACAATGCGCTGAATGCACAACAAACATCTGGGAGTTTTTAGCTACGTGTGATGCAAAGAAATCAAAATTTTCAGCTCAGAACGCAACATTAAAATCAAAGTTATAAACCACAAGCGTCACCACCTCAGCAACAAGAGGCAAACACTGATATTATGTCCATGCTCGCTCAGATCTTACAAGGACAAAAAGATCAACATGCCGAGCTTAGAGGCATGAGAGCAGATCCTGACAACGTAAAAAAGCAAGTTGTAGGAATTGAGATGTTCTTGAAGATCATAGAGAAACATGTTGCACAACTTGCAGCGAGTTCTTCTAAACCGCAAGGAATTCTACTCGGGAGGCCGGAAGCGAATCTCCATGAGAAAATTAATGCCATTCATAAAAAAAGGTAAGACGTTGGATCAGCCTGCCCTCGTGACATTTGAAAAGGGTGAATCATCCATCACAGCAGTGGAGAGGGCTGGTGATATTGATAAGCACAAGAAGAAACCCAAAGAGGAAGAGGAGCCGAAGTATGTGAAACCCGGATTGAGGCCGCCTCCTTTGCCGTTTCCACAACGTCAATGCAAGAAGAACGATGATGCCCAATTCGCTAAATTTGCTGAAATGTTGAAGAAAATGCACTCACCATATCTGATCGAATCGTGAGGATCCCCGAGGGCTTGCTGAAAGACTTACCACTGCAAGTCGGGAAGTTCTTCTTTTCGGTCAACTTTGTTGTCTTGGACATGGAGGAAGACAAGAAGATCGTGTTTATCCTCTGGAGGCTGTTTCTTAATACCGCAAAAACAATCATACATTATGCGGAAGGAAGACTCACACTGAAGTTTGGTGACGAGGAAATGGAGTCTACTCTAAACGACATGCTCAAGCAGTCGTACATGGTTGATTCGGTGTTTTACATCGATGTCTTAGAGAAACTAGCCAAGGAGGTTCTTGAAGAGTTCGAAAATATGGATTCCCTTGAGATGCTCCCTTAGTAGTTAGAGAAGAGGTATATAAGGACCCAAACGAAGTAACACACTATAAGAGGCTGTTGGATAAAGAAAAGAAGGAGGAAGACCCGAATGACAAGTTAAGCGCGGCTCAAGAAGTATTCCGTGCGGCCCGAGCGTAGCAGATCACAGCCCGAGTACAATAGAACGTAATTCGAGCTGATGAAGGAGATTTGGTTCATTTACACCAAGAGTAATGTCCAGCTCACACACACATGAGCATGGCCCGAGTGGACCTGAATTCAGACCAAGAAAATGTCACAGATCTGTCCACAATCTTTCCCATGAACCGAGCAGATTTCAGCACGACCCGAGCCACATGCGATGCAGATAACTACACAAACACCCTCGAGATGCCGAGAAATCACAACGAACGTCCTGTACCTGATTGGAGCATTGACAAGGCACCCAAGGTAGAATTGAAGCCCTTGCCGCAAGGGCTCATGTATGAGTTCCTCGGACTTGAGTCTACTTATCTCGTAATAGTGAATGATAACCTAGATGAATCCCAGAAGGAACGATTATTAGATGCTTTTAGGAGATATAGGGGTACTATAGGTTATACATTAGAGGATATCAAGGGAATTAGTCCAGCCCTTTGCATGCATAGGATTCACCTAGAAGAAGATTCTAAGACCTCCATCGAACATCAACGTAAAATTAATCCGAATATGATGGAAGTAGTTAAGAAAGAGGTCCTTAAATTGTTACACGCTGGAATCATATATCCTATTTTAGATAGTGCGTGGATGAGTCCTGTACAAGTAGTCCCAAAGAAAGGAGGTATCATCGTTGTCCTAAACACGAACAATAAACTTATTCCAACAAGGACGGTCATGGGATGGCGAATGTACATCGACTACCACAAGCTAAACGCTAATACCATGAAATATCACTTCCCTTTGCCTTTTATTGACCAACTGCTTGAACGTCTAGCTCTTCACTCCTAATTTTGTTTTCTTGATGGTTATCAGTATTTTTTTCAAATTCTGATCCACCCGAATGATCAAGAAAATATGACGTTCACGTGTCCATTCGGTACATTCATATATTGTAGAATGACTTTTGGTTTGTGTAATGCACCCGCTACATTTCAGCGGTGCATGAACTCTATATTTTTCGATGTGAATGGGGAAATTATGGAAGTGTTCATGGACGACTTTTTGGTCCATGGACCTTCCTTTGTCCAACCAATCTTTGTAAAGTGTTAGATAGATGTTTGAAAGCGAATCAAGTGCTAAATTAGGAGAAGTGTCACTTCATGGTTCGCGATGGCATCATATTGGGACACAAAATTTCAGCAAAGGGGATAGAGGTTGATAAAGCAAAGATAGAGGTTATTGAGAAATTACCGCCCCTAGGAATGTTAAGGCCATCGGAAGCTTTCTAGGACATGCAGCGATGCTTCATCAAAGACTTTTCGAAAATACCAAACCTCTCATTGATTTGTTAGGCAAAGATGTTCCATTTGGCTTCAAGATGGAATGCCACACTGCATTTGAAAAGTTGAAGAAGGCTTAGTCTCGCTGCCGATAATACAACCACCGGATTGGGAGTTATATTTTAAGCTCATGAGCGATGCAAGTGACAATGTCGTTGGGGATATATTAGGACAACGGAAAGATAGGATGTTTCACGCCATCTATTATGCGATTCGAACCTTGGACAACGCCTAATGCAACTACTCTACTATCGAGAAGGAGCTGCTAGCAATCGTCTCCACCTTTGAGAAGTTACGCTCCTATCTAGTCAGCTCCAAAGTTATAGTTTATACGGATCACACTGCACTACGCTATCTTCTCACCAAGAAGGATGCCAAACTGAGGCTCATTCGATGGATTCTAATGCTGCAAGAGTTTAATCTTGAAATACGTGATAGGAAAGGAACTGAGAATGGGGTAGCTGATCTTGAAATACGACCCATCGACAATTACCTGTGAGACGATGCAGTAATGTCCGTGACTTGCACCTCCACTCCATCGTACACTGATTTCGTGAATTATCTAACATGTCAAGTCTTACCTGAGGGGCTGAACTACAAACCTAGAAAGAAATTCCTTCATGACATCAAGGCATACTATTGGGACGAGCCATATCTATTCAAGAGAGGCACGAATGGAATTTTCAGATGCTGCATCCCCAAAGAATATGTTCCGCAAATATGCTGCAAGCGGGGTTCTACTAGCCTACACTCTTTAAAAACGCTCACAACTACGTAGCATCATGCAACAATTTCTAAAGAACGGGGAGTATTTCTAGACGCAACGAGATGTAGCAGCATTACATTCTAGAATTCGAGTCGTTCGATGTGTGGGAAATAGATTTCATGGGCCCGTTTCCCATCTTCATACGGGAACCTCTACATATTGGTCGCGGTGGACTACGTGATGAAGTGGGTGGAAGCCTTAGCAAGTAAGACCAATGACTCTAAACCCATGATCAAGATGTTCAAACGCATCAAATTCCCGCCCGATTTCCGAGGGTCATAATGGAGGTAAGCACTTTGTGAAACGAATCATAGAAGGTTTATTGAAGAAATACGACGTTCGACATAGAATAGCAACGTCGTACCACCCGCAATCCAGCGGCTAAGTGCAAGTGTCCGACCAGGAAATCAAGTCAATTTTGGAGAAGAGGATCTCCAAATCTAGGAAGGATTGGACGCTGAAGCTTGAAGATGTGCTACGGGCCTACCGAATAGCTTTCAAAACGCCAATCGGAATGACCTCGTTCCAGCTAGTGTACGGTAAGGCATGTCACTTACCGGTTGAGTTAGAATATCAGGCGTATTGGCAATCAAAGCACATAACTACGACTACAAGACAACTGCTGAAAACGAGTGCACAGCTACACCATCTAGAGGAGATGCGCCTCAACTCATACGAGAACGCGAAAATTTACAAGGAGCGCACGAAGAAGTGGCACGATAGACACATCGCCCAACACACTTTCAAGGTAGATGATCAAGTACTTGTTTTTAATTCTCGTTTTAAACTTTTTCCAGGGAAACTCAAGTCATAATGGTCCAAACCGTTCATGATCAAGAGCGTTTCACCACATGGCGCTATCGAGCTGATAGGAACCAACAGTCCATTCAAAGTGAACGCCCAACGGATAAAGCTCTACCATGCGGAAAACATGGATAACAACCAAGCTATACTCGCTCTTTCGGAATTGACTCATCAGTAGAGCATCTCGGTCAGGCTCGTGACCTTAAACAAGTGTTTCTCGGGAGGCAACTCGAGCTTCGTATCCTTTTATTTCTTTTTTATTTTCAGAACTTAATTCTTTTTCTTTTCGCACATATGTACTCGACCAACTGCTACGTTGTATCATACTCTCTCTCTTTTGCATTGTATGATTCTTTTTCACAAGTTCTCCACTTTGATATCATCTATAACAGAGGAGACACATACAACATCCAGGCACCACCAACTCGGGACAACAAGAATACACAAGGTGCACACGTTCTTTCTTTATCCTCTCCCAACTATTGGTATGCGAGTTCCTCTCATAGGTTTTGAACATCGAGACGGTGTTTCGTTCAAGTCTGGGGGAGTACTATTCGAGTGACATGTTTGCAATTAGGATTATACATTGAGTTCATCTTTTTATTTAGCATTTAGGTTACTTTCATTAGGATTAGACGAATAGATATCTAGTACGAAATGTTGAACTTTAGCCAATTTTTGTGCAGCTTTGTGGAATCGGGAACAAAAGTCTAGGCTTGTTTAAAAAGACTCTTAGATATTGGTTAGTCTAGTATTTGTGCATGAATCCATGATTTACAGTTGAATTTTGCCCCATAGGTTTCAATCTCAAGTCCTTATAACTCCATATATAACGTTAATTATTTGCTAGGTCAGATACATTTTACCATTCATTCTATTTTATGATTCCACGTGCTTACACTCCGCTATCAATAGAATAAGTTTCTAATTATTTCAGCCTTACATTGAAATGAGCGCATCGATCTCGATGTTTCGGGTCTAAGTGGTGGGTTGAGGTCGTTTTTCTACGTCCTAAGGGTTAAAGTTGATGCGTACTCACAATAGTTTGGTCTAAAGAAAAAACATTCTTCAATGACGCAACCTCTTCACTCCGCTAAGGTTACAAGACCTTATGAGTGTGCCAATCGGCAACCTGGGTTTAAGTAGAAGGTTGTCTTCTTCAACTCCAATGTCTTAGAAACCGAGTGCGGATTTTCAAAGAAAAAAACAAATGGGAAATGGAAAAGAAGAAAAGATAAAAAAATAAGAAAACAATCGCCTTTAAGAATGGTATTCACGTAAGCATAGGTGAAAAGGTATGGAGATTGCTTGGATGTCGTCTAGGGTTAGTGAAATGAACTTGGGTTATGTGTAGG
The DNA here is from genome assembly GCA_036759665.1 of Gynandropsis gynandra. Lineage (NCBI taxonomy): Eukaryota > Viridiplantae > Streptophyta > Magnoliopsida > Brassicales > Cleomaceae > Gynandropsis > Gynandropsis gynandra. Next base: position 23,223,411 of record CM071872.1, on the reverse strand, counting down.
ATTGCATGGCTCATAACTTTCGGTGGATAAAAGTATGAACTATGTATGCTTAGATCTATGTTCGTGTGACGCATTGTTATGCATGATGGCTGATTCTTCGAAGTATTAATGCTAGCATCCAGTTGTTGTCTAACTTTCATTGTGCTTAATTCTGATTTTGCTCAAGGACGAGCAAAAGTTCAAGTCTGGGGAGTTTGATAACGTCTAATTTTTTCTAGTATTATCATCACTTTCCATAGTTAGTTTTATTATTTATTTGGACTTAACCAAGTTATTTAGCACAATTTAGTCTTCTTCTATCGTTTTCTCGTATTTCGCATGAAATGAAATATCAAGATACAACACGAGCAAATGAAGCAAAACTAAGCAAAACCACTCTCATATCAGCTGTACACCGTCAGCATCCAAGACTCCTTTGAATCACAACAATGAAAACATATGGCTGGACACAAGAAATGGAAATAACGGTTGCTGCTTAAAAGAAATGGAAATCGGTTGCTGTCTCCACAAAATGGAAACACGGTTAGGGAAGAGAATTGGAAACCAAGCCATTGTTTCCACAAATTGGAAACACATGGCCTGCACAAAATAGAAACAGCCACTGGAGATAGAAAATGGAAATGGCTGTTGGACAGAAAATGGAAACGCATGGACAAGAGAAAGAAGGCAGCCGATCAAAGAGGAAAAGGAGGAGAAAAGGAAATAAAGGAAAGAGGAAACAAGCACAAAGGGGGGAACAAAGTAGAATTTAGATCGTATAAAAGCTTGAACAGACACACACAGACAGACATAGAGAATTAGAACATAACGCAGAAGAGGATAGAGACGGGGTGTTGAACTCGGTACACAGAGGAGTTATTGAAGAGTGCAGTATTAGAATCTAGCCATAATTTGGTGTTTTAATCGATTTAGAATCTGTGTCAGGTCAATAGATTAAATTGAGGAATTAAGATAGTGGCCTTAATGCGTTTAGTAGGTGAGATTATGCAATCGGGAGATTGGTAGTACGCATGCTAGATAGTGAGATTAATCTTGTCAGTCATTTCCTAGGATAGAGCTTGAATTTCCTAAATCCGTGATAATATCTATGACCATGATCTTTGTTAGCACTTTATTGCATTATTGTGCATCTCTCGAGACCCGTGGTGGTTTATCTTATTGAATTTATTGTGTTAGTTAGTTTAATATTTACTTTGCATTCCAATCACTTGATTTAGTATTTGTCCTATTCATTAGTTTAATAATTTTATTATTGCATCGCTTCCCTAGTGTTCAACCTTGGTAAAAATCGACCTTGGTACTACATAGCCTTATTCTCGTGGAAACGTTAGTCTAGGTATTTATTATTTGAGATTTACCGCATTAGCTTTACTCAGACATATAGCTTGGACTATGGAGAAATATTTACACCTGTGTCGAGGAATGATACCATTAGAACCTTGACTGTAGTTGTAGCTCAAGAGAAGTGGGATTTGAATCAAATGGATGTCAAGTCTGCATTTCTGAATGGAGAGATATCAGAGGAAGTTTATGTAAACCAACCACCAGGTTTTGTAATTGATGGAACTGAAAATAAGGTTTTGAAATTGAACAAGGCACTATATGGTCTAAAACAAGCTCCAAGAGCTTGGTACAGAAAGATAGACTTATTTTTCACAAATAAGGGATGCAAAAAGAAGCTATTGTGATGTTGCAATGTATCTACAAGAGAAGGGGAAGATGCTTCTGATAATTTGTTTATATGTTGATGATTTAATCATCACAGGGAGTGATGAGACTTTGATAGGAGAATTCAAAGACAAACTGAACAAGATCTTTGAGATGAGTGACTTGAGGAAGCTGAAGTGTTTCCTCGGGTTTAAAGTGAGCTATTTGTAGAAGGGAGTGTCCTTAAGCCAAGCTAAGTATGCACAACAGCTTTTGAACAAGTTTCGGATGCAAAACTCAAAAGTGTAAGTACTCCTCTTACACCCTATGGAAAGAATGCAGAAGATAGTGATGAACTCATAGATCCTTCTAGATACAGAAGCATGGTAGGAGGATTGATATACTTAGCAGCTACAAGATAAAACTTAGCATTCTCTGTCTCTTTTCTATTAAGGAGCAATGCTAAAACCACTCAGAAGAGTCTACAAGAAGCAAAGCGTGTGTTGAGGTATGTCTCTTGAACAAAGCGTTATGGACTCATGTTCAGGAGTGTGAAAAGAGTTGTTCTAGTAGGATATGCAGACTCAGATTTGGCTGGGATTTGTGTGATTCAAGGAGCACAACAGGGTTCTGTTTTAACATTGGGAGTGCCATGTTTATGTGGGCAACTCAGAAGCAAAGTATCATTGCTCAGTCACTGCGAAAGCTGAGTATATAGCTCTATGTGCTGCCACAAATCATACAGTTTGGTTGAAGGTGCTATTAAGTGAGCTTGGGTATGATATGAGTGAGATAATCTTAAATCACTATGATAGCACTTCTACCATTACCATTGGGAAGAATCCAGTTGATCACAAGAGGACCAAGCATATTCATATCAAGTTTATGTTGTGGGAGAGGTTGTGACTAATGGAGTTATCAAATTGGAGCATGTCCCGGGAGATGATCAATTTGCAGACATATTGATAAAGTCTTTAGGAACAAAGAGGTTCAAGGAGCTCATGAGGAAGCCTGGATTCATGCTAAAGCTACTTAGGAGAAAGACTGAGAAGCTAAGAAACTTCAGCATGGGAATGATCAAGAGACTAGAGCCGAAGGAAGCTCGAAAGAAGAAGAAGAACAAAGAAGAAACAGAGGAAATGAAGAAACAAAGCCGAAGGGCAGAGCAGGAAGAAACGAAGAAGCACAAGGAGCCGAGGACTGACTCAAGCAGAGGGACCAGACTAAAGACAAACACTTGATGAGCCAATAGAAGAAGGATATCAGATGAAACAACATGAAACTTCAGCATGGGAATGATCAAGAGACTAGAGCCGAAGGAAGCTCGAAAGAAGAAGAAGAACAAAGAAGAAACAGAGGAAATGAAGAAACAAAGCCGAAGGGTAGAGCAGGAAGAAACGAAGAAGCACAAGGAGCCGAGGACTGACTCAAGCAGAGGGACCAGACTAAAGACAAACACTTGATGAGCCAATAGAAGAAGGATATCATATGAAACAACATGAAACGTCTTCTTGTTATTTCGGAAAAAACAAAGGTTTTTTCCATTAGATTTAAAGCAAAACTACTTTATGCTAATATTAGAGGTTGAAGAAACATTTCCTGTAAAAGCATTAAGATGCTACTAAATTTAGACGTCAACAACTTGTCTTGGAAACAAGTGTGTTAGTTTGTATATTGTAATGAAGGATCAATGGAATAGCGAGAGAGTCATTTTGTCAAACAACCTATTTTTCTTCTTCTTATTTCAATGTGAAAATACAAACTACATTGTTATGGTGTTTATAACTTCAGAGTTTCTATTTTTCTTTCTGACAAATACAAACAAGAATCATGTGTGGGAGAGCTCAAATATGAAACCTTTATATTGCAGTAGCTCTCTGAAAAACCAAAACTACTTTGATGATTACACTTGTTGCTAATCTGAGTTCCAGTTTATCCATGAAGAACCTTGGCTAGCTTCATTATTTCGTGGGTGTGTAGGCTCACTTTCAGACCCCACTCATTTCAGAAGTTTGGATGGTGCCTTTCAATACTTGACTCTCACACGTTCGGATCTCAGTTATTTTGTAAAATAAACTTATCAAAATAGGTTAAACCAAACTTATTTTGTAAACTAAACTTATCAAAATAGGTTAATAAAAATAGGTTAAAGTGATCGGTTGAGTGCCGCATAAGTCTTTAACATAAAATCCGAAGAACTTAAGTACATTCAGCTGGGCAAATTCTATACTCGGTTGAGTCCTCTCATGCTCGATGGAGCTATGAAATGTTCAGTTCGAGTGGTCTAGTCTTCTAAATGCTCTATTTGTCCAGAATTTTCACTCTGGTCGAGCAATTCTTTTCTCGGGCCAAGTGCCTTTAGCTTCTTAAGCTTCTTCCTACTTTTGGCCTCGTCTACATGTAGGTAAAACTTGTGGTCTTGCCTCAACGCTTCTAGATGTCCTCGTGCATCAAATTCGTTTCCTTCCATATCCATTTTAGTTAGTGCATTCCTAATCTACATCGCTCTGGCCCTCATGATCGACCTTTGTTGACATGATCAGAGATCGATGTTTTATTGTTAGGTGATGTGTGTTTTCTCAAGTAATAAATTACCTAGACTAACGCTTCTGCAAGAATACGGATCGTATAGTAACTAGGGTCGAACACAAGGAATTGATGCGACTTTTAAGCTATTAGACTAACGAATAAGACGTGTGAAATCAAAGAGTGGATGGAATGCAAATGCAAACTAAACTAAACTACGAACGGAATGACTCAAAGACTAAACACCATAGGTATCGAGAGTAGAACAACGATGTAACGAAATTCTAACAAGATCATTGGTCTTAGATACTATCACGAGTTCAGGGAATTCAAGCTCTCCTATAGGAACTGACTGGCATAGACTTGTCCACTATCTAGCATGCGTATACCAATATATCTATTGCGCATCTCACATACATAGACGCATTACGACCGCTATCCTAATCCCTAGATTCAATCGATTGACCTGGCGTAGATTCTAAACCGATTAAACCCTAAATCATGGCTAGGTTCCAAAGTCTAATGCCCTGGCGTAGATTTATTAGACTTCTAACATCATCATTCAAGTGGTGTACAGGAATGAAGCATTAAGATCAACCAATCAATCTGAAAACATGATCAAATAGCAAATTCATTCATATCGAGTGGCGTACAAGTATGAAAGCATTAAGATCCACCATTCATTAAGCACAAGACTTCATTACATATTGGCAATACTCTCTAACCCATGGCAATAGATCTACTTGGACATGAACTCAGAAAACGAAACACAAAAGAATACTAAATTAGACATAGATAGAGAAAGAGATTCCTCCCTATTCATATACTGACGTCTTCAATAGATCCTCCATGCTTCGGATCCCTCGTTCCGTCCTTCTCGATCTCTCCAAGTGTGTCTCTAATGTCTTTGAATCCTCCATGCTTCAATCTGGTTTGAATCCCCTTTATTTAGATATGATTTCTCCTTATTTGGCCGTTCTAAAACTTAGGAGTTAGTTGAGATAAATAAGGACCCGAGCGGGCACATCTTCTACCCGCTCGTGTAGGCCTTATGCCCGACCGTGTGCACTCATTTTAGCCCGAGCGGGCACCTATGCCCGAGTGTGTGGCTCTTCAACCCAAGTCGTGCAAAGCTACGGGGGTATTTGGCAACATTTAGCCCGAGCGGGCACTCCTATTCCACCCGAGCGGGCACACCTTGATTTGTTGTTTCCGCTCCTTTTGCTCGGTGTTTGAGTGTTCACTTTCAATCCATGGCCTTGCACAGGTTGAACCTTGTCATTCAACTACGTTTTCGGGGTTAAATTGCCATAATCTCTCGTGTTTCTCCTCATGTCTTCGTTTCCTACACAAAACACGAAATGTAGATGAAGTCCTCGAATAAACTCGATAAATGTATGAAATCTAAGTAATCTACTCAAAACTAGACCTAAGAATCACGTAAATACTACAACGGATTACGTGTTATCATTAGGTAGATGGAAATATACTAAAACCCACTAGCAACCCGATAGTAGAACCTAGAACTTGTCTTCCCGAAGAAAAAATGTTCTAAACCCTAACTACAACTCCAATAGAGAACCAAACTTAGTGAACGACGTCACAAGACTTGTGATCTAGTTTTGATAATTTGGTAAATAACATGGAATCTCTACAAGATTTTGATAATTAAATCTCCAGGATTAAAACAAAAAGGATAGTCTTTATTAATCAAAACTTATGTTATGTTATACAATGGGTCCTCTATTAATAAAGACCAAACAATAATAAAAATGTAAGAAAATAAGCTAACTTAAAAAAACCGCTCGGTTAAGCTTTGTATAAGTCTTAATTCTAAAATTGGAAAAACAAAATTATATTGGTCTAGTGAAAATGCTCGGTTCGATCGTTTTCTTGCTCTGTCCAAGCACCCTGGCCAAGCACAATCTTGCTTTGTACGAGCACCCTAGCCAAGTACCATTTTGCTCTACCCGAGTATTGTGTAATCCTCATGTTTCTTGCTCCTCTCGGCCTCATCCTTGTAGGGACCTCGTTTAATCTTTCTAAAGTGTTCTTGGATATTCTCGTGGGGTCTTTCATCCATCCTTTACACAATTGTGTTAATACATATCGAAACTCCTTTGTCTTGTGTCTCATTATGTGTCCTCAAACGAACATGTGTTGAAGTGCCTTTGCCCTGTCCCTCATAGTTTGTCCTCGTGCAATTTTCGGTGGATCCAAGATCTCCTTCATGTCATTTTGTCCTCTTTTAAAAAGATTTTTCCTCAAATCCATCCCTTCTTTTTTCGAAACGTTAGGGTTGGTTCATTTGCAAACTCTAAAAGGTTCATCTTGTTGAATATCAAACTGTGATTACCTTTGTACCAGCTTTTTTGTGCACCCATGCACCCAAATCTCATCTCTCGGCCACACCAAATCTAGTCCCTTGGTTTTATGTGGTGGTTCCTTCTCTAAAACCCATCTTCAGAATGGGGTGTGCTCTTACAGGCCGTTGTTGGGGTTTTTGTTAAGAATTCACTATTTTTGTAAACTACCTCATGGTCACTCGTAATAAGCTCCTTCTTCTTGTTCTTTAGTAATCGCACCTCTGTGCCGTGTAATTCCAAGACTTGTCGCACTACAAGTTATTTTTCCTTTGTTGCTCTATGTGTCTCATAACTTTCTTCCACGTTGTGAACCATTCTCTACTTACGAGCATGAATTCCCTCTTATCAAGAAAGTTTGATTGATTTATGATCTCTTGTTGGTTGCACCCTTGCAATTCCGATAACCTGAACCCCGTAATGTTCTTAACTATCAAGTATTTTATGTTTTCTCATTGCTGTCATATTTCAATTTAGTATTCTCAGATTTTACCCCACTTCACCATTGCTTTCATTCATCTTAGTTTAGTTATATTATTAGCTTGGGCTGCATTAGTCCCTAGAGTATGATCTTGGTATTACACCGATCCATATCCTTGCAGTAAGTGAATATTAGGTATTTTATTGCTTGATAGTTTGTGCACATCAAGTTTCTTCCTTTCGATTTAGTTTAGAACTCAAGAACGACTCGAAATGAGTTCTTGATAAATCAAACTAAATCTTGAATGTACAAATGTATAACATCGACACTATGTCTAAGTTTCCTAATCTACGCTACTTCAATTTCCTATCTAAAGACTATTTCTATTTCTTTTGTATCCCTTCCTTTTTTTATTATTTAATATTCTTTTTTTTTTCTTCTTTGTGTTTTTCTTTTTCGCTTTCATTTTTTTCCTTTTTTGTTGTTTTCCCTTTCCTTCTTTGTTTTTTTTCTTCCTTTTCCTTTCTTTCCTCTTTTTGTTTTTCTTTGTTCTTTCTAAGATGAAAAAAAATACTTAAATTAAACTAATAGTGAATCAAATGACAAAAAAAAAACTAAATTTGATAGATTAACGCAAGAACAAGACTTTGATACCACATGATACAGATCTAGGCCGACGTTCTTTTATTAGTGTAATAGAATCAGACTAAAATCTCCTAGAAAATCGATATTAGAAACTATAACTTGTTTTCTATAATAAAAGATGTCTAAAATCTCAAATACAACTCGTCTAGAAAACCCTAGACTTTGCAAACGACGTCACAATAGTTATGGTCTAGTGTTGATAAGTCGGTGAACACTTAGAATGTCTCCAAGAGTTTGATAGCTAAATCTCAAGAAATATCAAACAAAACACACTCTAAATTCATTAAAACTTCGTTAAAATATCATACAATGGGTTCCCTATTTATAAGGACCAAAGAATAAAGGAAAACAAAATAAAAAAGAAACTTAATAAAACTCAATAAAAGTGCTTGGTCGAGCGGGGTAACCATTGGTCGAGCGCCATATAAGTCTTTAATCTAAAATCTTCAAAAATTAAGAACGTTCGGTCGAGCAAGTCATATGTTTGGTCGAGTCCTCTCATCCTCATTTAATTATGTAATGCTTGAGTCGAGTGGTCAAATTTTTTTAATGCTCTATTTGTCCAAAGATTTTTCCGGGGTCAAGTGTGTCTCTCTTTGGGCTTAGCGCATTTAGCTCCTCCATATTCGTGCTCCTTTGGCTTTTTATACTTGTAGATGAACCTTATGATCTTGACTCGACACTTTTTGATGTCATCGCTCATCCAGTATTTGCCCTTCCACTTCCATTTGAGTGAGTGCATTCCTAAGCTCGTTCGCTATAGCCCTCGTGATCGACCTTTGTATGATGCATGGTGGAACCACAACCTGGTTTTTATCAATATTTGAATACCTAAATACTCGTCAGACTGTGACCTCATGGGTTCAACGCTATGGTGGTAGGAGATTAGTCTTACTAATCATCTAAATAAAGGTTGGTTTCTAAAGCAAAGAATTTCAAATAACTTATTAGTTTCTCTCTTGACCTTAGGTACAAGGAAAATCTAGCATTAAGATCCTTTGCAAAAATTTCTATTGACAGATTAATGGTAACTTAACCATTATGAAATCTCATTTTAGATCAGTTTATTGATTACATATCTATGTGCATCATCCATACATTTGACTTAGTAAAGAGATATATTAATTTATCTCTAATAGAAACCATCACATTTATATTGATCTATCTAGATAGCTAACGTCCTATTAGTCATCCTACGATCATTCTGATTCATATGCGATGAAACTCTTATCTTTATCATGATCTTCATGATGATGATGAGTTTCCAATATAAATCAAGGACAACCACATATCTTAAATCATAGAATGATAGTTCCAACCATACTAGCATACTACTCATGCATTCTCTCTCATTCTGAGTCTAAGGACGATCCTCCCCAGAGAGATAAATTCTAATATCTATCAAAATATAGCCTTTATTTTATTTACCATGTTATATCTTTTCATGATTGTATCATTGTGCATTGAATTAGAGAGCCCAACTGCTTGTTGGATCTATCTTTATATATCCGTATTTCTAGAATACAAGCCGCTTCTCACAAGTCTTTCATGGAGAACTTTTCGGACAACAAAATTTTGGTTTCCTTTAATTATGGTACGTCATTTCTTATTAGAAATATGACATTCACATATAACACTAGGAAAATCACATTGCTCTCACTTGCCTTATTATACATGAAAGACTCCTATTCGCATCTAACAAAGTAACATTTCTACTACTTTGTTAAATCTAGGATTCGCATCTAACAAAGTAACTTAAGTCCATAAATAAACCTTTGCAACTTGCATACCATACAATCCATGGACGAGATAGTGAAACCCGTCATTGATTTAAATGGACATGTTCCTTGAGCTCTCTATTAAAAAATCTTTTCCACATCTATTTGTCATATCTCATAGTCATGATAGACTGCAATAGCAAATCGAATCCAAATAGATAAAGCATTTCTATATGGGAGAATGTATGTTCATTTTCAATGCCTTTGCATTAACTATAATACCCATTAGCAACAAGAAAGGCTTTATAGGTTTCCATATTCCCATCTGTTCCAATCTTTTTCTTGTAAACCCATCTAAAACTGATTGGTCTAGAGTTTGGTGAAGGTTCTATCAAAGTCCATACTTTGCTCACCTTCATCGACTTCATCTCGGATTCCATGACTTTCAACTGCATCTCAGAGTTAGCACTCTGCGTCGTTTCCTCAAAATTTAGCGGGTCGTCATCAATATGCCTTCCTTCATTCTCTTGTACTATTAAGCTCAACCTATCAGGAGCATGCCGGGAATGTGTAAACATTCTAAAAGGAGCTTGTATCAAAGGTACAATTTCATCCGGATTTTGTTGCTAAACAGGTTCATGGACGGATTCCATAACTGACCCTTGAACTACAACACTTGAAGACATAACACCCTTGGTCACCCTCAATACATACAAAAAAGGCTACTCACGATGTATCTCATGTTCCTTAGCTTGTGCCGGTTCCATGGATTCTTAAAGTACATCAAGAATTGTTTCACCACCTTGATTTCCTTCCATCAATAACTCCTTTTTTAAAATAGTCATACGTCTAGTCATAAAAAAACTATACTCTAAAAGATGATAGAAATAATATCTCATCGTTTCCTTGAGATATTTGATATAACACCACTTATCAAATCTAGCCTCAAGCTTATCCAATTATAGTCTCTTGCCGAAAGTCGGATAACCCCATACTCTATCTATTTCAAGTTTGGATTTTGTCCTTTTCATATGTCTTATCAAGTTTTAGATACGGCTTTCGTGATAACTTTGTTTAACAATGAGCAACCACTTCTAAAGTATAACCCCATAAGTTCATCGGAAGATCAATAAACCCCATCATGAATTGTACCATATATAATAGCTTCGATTTCTCCATTCTGAAATATTGTTATGGTATGGCATTTCAAGAGAAGTTAAATGCAAAAAATTCCCATTTTGGTGTAGATAATTCGTGAATTCGTGACTCAGGTATTCCTCACCATGGCGGATATCAATATTTTGATGACCTTTCTCGTTTGCTTCTCCACTTCACTACAGAATCTTTTAAAAATTTAAAAAAAAAACTTAGATTTATGTTTAATGAGATACACAAACCCGTATCATCACAAATCGTCAGTGAACGTGATGAAGTAGGAATACTCTCCTTGAGCGGGAACACTCATTGAACCATATACATCAACATGTACGAGTCTTAAGGTTTCATAGCTCTTTCTCTTTTTCGGTAAACGAAGACTTGGTCATTTTCTCTAGGATGAAGGATTCACAAGTCATATATAATCTATAATCATATTGTCTGAGATATCCATCTCAGTGCAGCGACATGGCCGAACCTACAATGCTAAAAGAAAGTCTTATTCATACGATCATCCTTTTTCTCTCTTTATATCGAAAACATGCATGTTAATTAAATCAACATTCGCATTAGGTAAAATATAAATGTTGTGTTGTAAATAATAATTTGAAAAACAAATCATCATTATAAAATATTGCGGCAAATGTTATTAACAAAGACATTCTTAAATCCATATCTCTCTAACATAGAAATAAAAATAATGTTCGAAATAAATTTCAGAACATAGTTAAAATCTTCTAAACACAACATCTTGCACGCAGGGATAGAAAGTAAATAGTCCCTACAGCTAGTGTTGCAACGCTTGCATCATTTATAACTTATAGGTTGAAGTCTCTCTTGCATAGACTACTACAGATTCTCAGCCCTTTCCACATATTGCAGATGTTAAAACTACTAACGATATCTAAAACCTACATAGTTTAATGAATAAAAGCAAGTGAAATCATGTAAATATTTTTCAAGAGAGTCATACTTTATTTCTCCCCATACAGGTACGCAAGATACCCCTTGCACTTTCTCTTTCAATGTCCATTCCTTTTTCACAAGAAGCACTCTGCATCAACATGATTAGCCTTGTGCTCTTTCACCATGGGTTTGGTCAAACCAACCTAAGTCATGTAAGACTTCTTTTTAGGTCAGCTTCTACGCTTTCTCTTCATAGAAGAGTTTCTAACAACCATAGTAGGTCTAGTAACCTTTGACAAACCTTCGAGTGTCTGGTTCTCATTATTTCTTAAGAGATTAAACATCTCTCTCAACTCAGTATCCATCTTATTCATGTTAAAAATAAGGATGAATTAGGAAAAGATGTCAAAGAGTTGCTATGGCATTTGACCGTGTGCTAACTCCTCAGCCATAGTGAACCCAAGCTTCTCAAGCTATCCAATGAAAGCTATCATTACAAAAACATGGAGTTTAATAGGCGTGTTGAGAACCATCATGAACTAAAACATATCCTTGGATAATTGAAACCTAACTATCCTACTCTGCGTTCTATACATCTTCTTAAAAATCCATGAAGATTTTCATTGGTTTGATGTCCCGATGGTGATGTTGGAGCACAAGACTCATAGAAGCGAAGAAAATGCACTTAGAGATGATCATATCATCCCATTGTTTCACATAAGCAAACTTGGAATCATCGGCATCATCAGTAGGTACCACCATGGTTGGCTTATCGATCGTATCGATAAGTGTCTCGTGCATGAGAACCAACGTTTGGTTTTTTTACCAATCTTCAAAGTTGGTCTCTACCAACCTGTGGAGTTCCAGTATCGATCTTACTGAAGTGGAAGACATTTTTCTTCACTTATTGAAATAATCTGTAAAAGAGACAGAAAAAATGCAATATGTAAGAACATTTCTTGTTTACATTATTCAGATGTAGACTTCATCTAAATAATACTAACTACTAATGCTACTATAGAATTAGAAATTTTATTTCTTATTAGTAGTTATTCAGTCCTCTTAACATTAAATGACCCCATTGGTAGTTAGATATTCCCTAGTAGTCAGGTCGTTCCTGTGGATATAGTTGAGTTCAGCCATCACTCATGGTTGTCAACTATTAAGATATGTACCTCGGGTAGTCCACTGACTCTCACTCTACATCTCATGCAGTAGATTACACTCGTCGAATATCGACTTATATGCCTTCTAGTAGTCAGATCGTTTACTATAAAAGAGATTATGACAAGTATATCTACTTTTGATTGTAAAATCGCTAGTAGAAAAATTATTGACCCTTTGAAACCCAATTATTAAGCAATGTTTTTCTTCTGTAATAGATATACTTGATGGAAGCTCTTATTGTTTGATTAATTGAGTGATTCAAACACCTTTGTTGAGTGATTAATTATGGAGACTGCTTGGCTGAGTAACTTATTGTTTGATCAATCATTTTCGAAATAGTAATATCGTTAGCCCGAGCAATTATTTGCTTGGTCAGTGTCTTGATGTAGGGTCACGTGTGGTCGAGCGCACCATCTCTAAAAAAATCGCTTAGTCGAGCATCACTCAACTAAACCTTAGTTTTATCCAAAGATTTTGCTCAAGCTGAATAAATTTTTTCTCAATCGATACCTTCATGTGACGTGATATGATGTAACGTGTCGCTCAACCGAGTGCAACATCTCTAACAAAATGACTAATTTCTTCCAAAAATTTTGTTCGGGTCAAGCAGTCATGCTGATCAACCAAGTATCGCATCCAACAGTCGCTTAAAAGTCCATGTTTGAGTAATTCTTTCTGATATTTATCAAAATTTATAACTACAGACAACCATACTTTGTGATACCACTGTAGGCTTATTTGTTGGACAGTGTAAGAGATTTGTACAATGCATTTATAGAACGAGTGTATTATTAATTGTTTATCAATTTTTAAAAGTTATTTTGACTTTTGAATTTTCTCAACTTTTTATTTATTTTGACTTTTCTCGATGAAGTGACTACCTACATGAGATCAATTTGGAAAGTTGGTATGTTTTTATGCAGTCCTCGACAAATACAAAAATTATAATGTCAAAAACAAATGTGTATAGTTGTGTCATAATCGTACAAGTATAGTGATTACAATGAGATTTTTTCTTTATGTTTTGTACATTTTTGCATAATCACAATGGCTCTTCGTGAGCCTTCAAAACTTTGTACACATCTTGAAATTGTATACATATGTGTTTGTTCATGTTCAAATTTGAAAAATATTGTTTCTCCTTAAGAATAGTACGAGACATATTCATGTTTTAGATATTGAATTGATACATTTATAATCTAAATAAATTAAAAATATTTGAATAAATAAACATAAAATTAATATAAAATACATAATAATATATAACAAATGGGTATTATATTAGAATTTAAATGATTTAAAAAAATTTAAATTAAAAAACATAATGAGATTGAAAAATAAAAAATTACATAATGAAACTGAACAATAAAATGTTTCTTGATCATTTCTCTTTGTATTCCATCTGCAAGGCAAACAAGAAAATCGACAACATCCAGATAAAAGTCACTATCAATCAATTTGTTGGAGTCATCAATATTGAGATTAGTTTTGATATTATTTTATAAACTTCAAAGAATCTTGGTAAAGGTTAACAAAATGTTTGAGCGTGCAACATGTAAACGGCCAGTGTCCCTATATCTCGCATCGATGGTAAATACTTTATTTGGCTTTCTTATTACCACCACCATCATTAAATCCTCATTTTTCTCTATTTAGAGTTACTACAACCACCATAAAAATAACCTCTTCCGCATCCACGTCTACAACCTCGACCACAATAATTCTTAAATTTCATCACATTCGCTTTAGAAAATGGATCATAGCCAATGGACCGAGACTCATGATTTTTCATCAACAACACTTATTGTGTTCAACAACAAGAAGACAAGATATTAAATTTTCATTTTTAGTAAATAATTTAATGGCATTGTTGCTGCAAAAGCACGATAGATGCATGAGACGTGGATAACGTTTTTTCATCATATCAAAATTGGTAATAGTTTCACCAAATAATTTCAATTATGGAATGATTCGAAATATGGTTGATTTATACTCACTAACAATTTAAAAAAAATAAAAACAAAGATACATCCAATCATTATGTGAATTTTGAATAATCATTATTTTATGATGATCACACCTCTCTTTTAACAACTTACAAAAATTTGTATGATATTTGACTGTGAGATGTTCAATTGTCAATCCATCATGAAGGTGATGACGGAGAAATATTATGGTTTTCGTCTTATCTTTATTGAATGAATTATTTGAATCATTCATTGTCTCCTTGAGACCTTTAACATCCAAATGGATTTCTACATTCAAAATCCATGAAAAATACTTTTTTCAGTTATGTGAAGAGTTTTAAACACAAGTTTGACAAGATTTATCATGATGAAACTATATAAATAAAATAAGTATGTAATTTAAAGTATGAAATATAAGATTCACCTATAAATTTTATGATATAAAGATCCAAATAAATAGCGAGTTTTGATTATACTTAGATATAATCTTATTAATATTATAAATAGATACAAGTAATACAACAAAATTATTTAATTTAAAAATTAAAAAAAACTACCTCGAGTGATGGAAGATGAATCTTTACGTTACGTTGTTAACGTATTAAAAATAAAAATAATAAGGATCAAAATAAGATTAAAGATAAAAAAGTTCTTGATTTAAATGATATTCTTTCTTATAAGTGCGTGTGACATATTTATACAATGTAGAATAAAGATAGAGATAATGGAACAAGCGTGAGTGAAAATGGAAAAAGTGGATAAAGATATTCAATGTTTAAAAAGTCTGTTAGTTAAACAAATTTCATATGAGTAGTTTTACTATCTATCACTGAAACTAGAAATTATGGACATGCAATCCGATTCAATTTTAAAAATTCAAACCGAAAAAAATCAAATCAAACAAATTTAGTTAGGTTTGGTTACATATGAAATCAATGAATTACGGTTGGGTTCGACTATTAACGAAGTTAAACCGAATTATTTTTTATATAAATTTACTAAAAAATTGTAACCTTCATATCATCTTTTGTTTCCTTTTTCATTTTTTATTATGCTTTTAATTTATTGTCCAATTTTTTTTGGTCTTATACCTCTTTATCTTATTATTCTCTCAAAAAATCATACAAAACTTATTCAAGTTTTCCATTTCTATATCAGTAAAAGTCCTTTCTTATATCAATTCCGTAGACACATGTGGGATACATGTTCTGTACATGTACATTGTATATGTCATTAAAAAAGTTTCATATTGAAAATTGAGGCAATAAATGAATATTATATAAATATTCATACATGATTTCAAATGAACAATAAAATGAACATTGTAAGTGGATATTGGGTGTGTATATATATATATATATATATATATAATATCAAAAGATGGGCCTTGGCTCTTGGTTGAAGCGTACAGAGCCTTGATCCAATGGATGGAAAATTTTTCTTTTCAACCGTTTGTATTTGGTCGTTGGTGATGAAACGTTGCGTCCATTTGATGAAACTATGCATTCATTCGAACGCACGCTCTTCTTCGAAACCTTGCGTCCGAAGGAAATATTATGTCTCTTAACTTGCACCCAAAGCCATCTATATGAATGATATCTGATCATTCGGAAAAAAAACACAAAAAAACCAATCATTTTCCCTAAAGATTATGAGAAAATCATAAAGTAAATTCGACAATAGATCAATCTCTTGTGATCCTTTAATTCTCAAGAATATATAGGAAAAAAATTTATGTCTTAAGACACTACAAATGCATGCCTCGATCATCTGAAAATCTGATATTTTTTTTATTGTTGTTTTCTATTCAATATTTATTTAATATTCGTTTATAAATTGTACATTTGAATACATCCAAACTCACTTATTCTTACAAATTTTCACGGTATTAAATTATTGATTTAGATTTATCTATTATGTTATTGATTTTTCTTCATCTTTCACAAGAATTATTTTAATAAATTTTAGAATTTGGTATGATACTATTGATTTATACAAAGAGCATTTGGTAGTTTTAATATTAGTTAGGATATTCGTTTACTCTCTCATATTTTTTTTCATTTGTTAGAAACACCATGGTTATTTATTTATTTATTTTTATGCTAAGAGTACTTACTAGGTTTTTTATAATCTATCTTTCTTTTTTATTTAATAGGTTACCAAATTACAATGATATAAGTATTGTTATATGGAAATTAATAAAAACTTTATTTTCATGAAAATAAACTAAAGAAATCATAGAAAATTCAAAATTCTAATATTGTGAATTCGGATTACCGCATTTCTTAAAAAACAAATAAATCATATGAGTTAAATTGAATATAAATTTCAAAGATTTTTTTATGTATAAAACATCAAAATAATCTTTAAACTAATTTATATTTTGTAATATATATTTTAAAAAAATATATTTTTAATATCTGATTTATGCATCCCTATTGCCAAGCTAGTTAATTTTTTAATTCGTGTTAATATATATTATTTACAAAATAAAATATAATATATCATCAAAAAATTGAATATTAGATTATTTATATATTATCATATATAATTTAAATATTTATTTGATCAACCTCATCCAACAAAATTTTTAAAATAATCTATGAATTATCCACACTTATTTATTTAATAACCGAAATAAATCAAATTGAAATATCGCAACGAATTAGATACACAAATAATTTTTTAATACATGATAAATGATTTACGAATTGGTTTTGAACGATTCAGACTGATTTCCCATCGATTTTTTGTTGAATTAAAAATCGATAATATATATATATATATATTGGTAATTATATCTACCAATGTTGACTGTATCAAAAACATTTCTTCAAATAATCTTGATAGATTTTCACGGAGGCTATTGATCGAATTATGACACGTGTAGTACAAATTGTTCATTTGAGATGTGCCAAAAAAATAATTATTAGAAAAGGAAAATCAATTCAAAAGTCTAATAAAAATAACAGAATCCCAATATTTTTCCGATATCCATATTTGACTGATTTACCCTTCCCCTGCTGTTTGTTCTTTCTTGATTTCCGGGGTCTTAAATGTCCAATCAATTGATCAACTATCTCCGTTTTTTTCTATTTGTTTGTTTTGTTCTATAATAAAGCTCTCCCTTCAAGCTACAATATAACTAGACTCTCTCTTCCTTCATCGCTCATATTCTCTGATTTCTCGTAGAGTTTTGTTTCTGGGCAAATATTTTCGTACTTGGTAAGGTTTCGAAGATCATAATCTCTATGGTTTCATTGCTTTTTCGCTGTACATTGTTGTTTTGCATGATGATTTTGCTGATCATATGGGTTTCAAAGCATGCAAGTAATCGTCTTTGTTTCGATTAGGGTTTTCGAAATTCTGTCTGACCGTAAAAGGAGCATGAGGCAAAGGGAAAACGTCTTCTCTTAGTGATTCCTTTAGCCATCCCATGACAATTCAGGACTGTTGTGGTTTATTTCGTTCGGGTTTAAAGAGTTACATTACATGATTAGTAAGAAATCAGTTCAATTTAGGACAAGTAAGGATACTTCTCAAAACCCTTTTTTCGGAATCTTTGTGGGATCGTTGATGCGTGTTTGGTATGCGATCTAGACTGTCTTGACACTCTTAAACGAGCACTTGGACTTTTATCAGACTCTTAACTCTGGACTCTGAATCGTGTATGCTAATCGAAAGAGTTCCTAATATACATGTCTTTAATGTTTTTGGTCTTTCCCATGGATTAGTAGTTTCTTCTGAAATACTATTCTGTAAATATACAGATCATCATTTATCGAAGCAATGGAACGGGGAGAAGGTAGCAGCAACTGTTTGGAAGCATTCATGGATGAAATCGGATCAGTCGTCATTAAAGCCGATGAGACTATCGAAAAGGTATTTGATTGGATATCTATGATCCCCTTTTAACATTAACCGTAATCTTTGTGATATGGCAGAAAATTTTACGGTTGCTAATTTTTTCTTGGCGTAATTGAACAGAGTAAAAGTTTATATTCAGGATCTGTAAAAACGTTTGTTTTTATCATTCCTTAGTTCTTATTTGTTTCCAATTTCTTTTTGGCAGAATATAAAAGCGTTTGGCTCTAATGTTAAAGAATGCTGGTCAAATCTTATCAAGGAGATACGCAAGCCGCCTAATTGTGAAAGACCAAATATTTTTCGCCCTGACGAATGTTCCTCTGGGGATAAACTTGTCCCAGAGATAAGAAAGACATCCAGTGAGTATTAATTGAGGATAGTCTTTTGTAACTCTCTGTTTAATCTCATTACGTCTGATGAAACGAGCGGTACAAAGGATAGACCTGTTTACTGAATTCCCATGAACATAAAGACATCTCAAAAACACCCTGTTAGTATTAATCTTTTGTAATTCTCTGTTTAATCTCATTACCTTTGCTGAAACGAACGGTACAAAAACTATAGAAATCTCAAAACTTGAGACTGGATTTCAAATGGGTTAGGAAGAACATTTTCTGTTTTTGCAAATTACTTTTGTCTTTCTTGGTTCCTTGAGAAGTAAGTAACAGATTTTTTAGTATTTTCAGGATCTTCGGATAGTATGGTTAATGAAGCCAATTCCGCAACGAAATATATCAAGGCTTGGTTTCTTCACCACTCTGAAGAAGACTCTGTAAGTACAAAGGAGATTCACTTGTTTTTCGTAATCGTGATTATCTTTCTGATCCATCATAAAAGATGTGACATAGTTCGCTTTAGGCCTATCATTTTGTCTGAATGTTATATTTTCTGTTTTGAAGAGAAACTTTGTGATGGCTGTAGCATCACAATTGAGGTCAAAGGGGCGTCCAGATCTTGCCAATGAAGTCAACAAACTGCTCGTTGGCCCGTTTGAGGTCAACAAACTAACAGAGGCGTTTGTTCACTATGGAAGAAGTGACATCAACAATGTAGAGAGGGAAGAACAAGCCGATGTCTCCAACGAGGACCGAATTCTCCACCACTATGGCAGTCGCTCAGAAGAATCTATCAAGATGAAGGAGGAAGACACAGGTACTGAGAATACGCCTGTGGAGGACCAAGTTTACACACTCCACGACCTTGATGAGTCGATATTCTACAATTACAGTGTTCATTACCTAGAAAGAGAGAAAGAAAGGTTTGCAGTTCCACAGCTTGGTGAATATCAAGCACTAGATGGATATGCTGATGGTTCGTCTGAGGAGGAAACATTTGACGGAACCTCAGAACAGGATGAAACATCAGATATTGATGATGATGATGATGATGATGATGATGATGATGATGATGATGATGATGATGAAGGGGAAACAGTTGGCGATGAGGTCGAGGATGATGGCTTATCCTTAGAACTGGACGATTCGTCAGATGTAGATATCTGGGGTACCTATGGAGAGGGAGAAGAAGCCCTGCATATGAAGAGAGTTATGGAGACTTGGATGAAGAGAGATGGAGATTATGGCAATGCATCATCATCGTCGAAGGAAGAAACAACTTATGAGATGTTGGAACAGGAGGACGAAACAAAGGATAAAGATGAATCATCATATGATGAAGAAGAACAAACATCATATGCAGAAGAAACATGGGATAAAAATGAATCATCATATGAAGATGAAGAAGAAGAAGAAGAAGAAGAAGAAACATGGGATAAAGATGAATGGGTGTTAGTTTAGGGTCTTTCTAGGTGAAGTTTCTTTAGTTTCTTCTTATATTATTTAACTTTGGGCAGATTTAGGATTTAAGATCTTCTTAATCTTTTGAACCTTTTCATTTGGTTTGTTTTTTCCTAAAAGAAAACTTTTGTTTCTAGTGATTTACCGCATAAAAGCTACAAGAACACTTTGATATGAATCTATGAGCAGTGTCATTTCAGTCTCGACCTCGATTTGTTCTTCCTGGTTCATCTTCTCGTGTTTTGATTTGCAGTAGAACTATGATATGAATCCCCAAAGGGAGAAGACGAGAGAGACACCTTTCACCACTTGAAACTTATTGTGGAAGTAAGCAACAGCTAAGATCTTTGTGATGGGAATCGGAGCGGAATATGACCCCAATCGCTCCCAAGAAGAAGCATTGCCAGATTATCATCGTGAATGAGTACCACTTAATACATCACCCGTAAATACATCACCCGTCTGTGCTTGAAGTTTCTTGACTCTCTGGGAATAACCTGCAAAACATGTTCAAAGAAAAAATCCTTTTCACTTCTTGGTTCATCAAAATCTGCCACAACCAAAATCCAAATCTTTCACGGCGATGGATGCGACCTAGTGGTTCAGATTCTTGCTCACCTCCTTAAGATATTGGAATCAAACAATTGCTTCATGAGATACCCTCACCTTATAAGGAAAAATCTAGAGAGTGCAAGACACGTTACCTTGAAAACATATGCAACGAACATCCCTATGAGGTAGAAAACGGGATCAAAAGGCACATAACCATCTAAATCTCGAGCACAAGCCTTCTTTAAAGTAAGCTCGACGAGCGGCAACACATGGTCATGATGAAACCAATCACATAGTTCTTCTGAGATTCGATAGAAGACTTCTCACTGGTCGTATGCAAAGCCAACGTACCGGCCTTAAAGTGTCAAAAATACAACTGCAATGATGGAGAAAGGCATAAACTTTTGCTTGGCCAAGAAGAAAGTGAAACAAGGCTTTGAATGCTGACGAAGACAACTTTAGTAGATACTGTGAACAAGAGATAGAACTTTCTAAAACAATAATAGTTTTTTATTTATGAATCAATCTTTAAATACTCTTATTTATTGATATAAAATATTTGAGACTATCACAGTTAATTTTTCTGAGTTAGACCATAAATATAACTAAATATTTTCAACCAAACAACTCTAGATCGTGTATTTGCTCTTTAATTGCTTACTCAATAATCTGTGATTAGAATATCAGCTATTGCATACATTCTCCACAGATCTCACACTAGATGTTTACCTCTTTGTAAAATATTCTTCAATACCAGAAACAAGCTCGAAATGAGGAATAACTTTTCCTGGTCTTCAACATGTACAACAATGAATTAGGAGCAACATGTCTTGGTCTTTAGCAACTTCTTTCTTCTCCCATCCTTCGAACTTTTTCTTCGATAGATAAGTCATTCATCATTTCTTTATATTTCTCAACAACCTGAAATTTAAACATTCAAAAGTACAACAAACATCTTAATATGTAGTTTATTTAAAACTTCAACAGTCTCCCCCTTTGAATCCTTATCACATAAAACACATATTAGATATCCATGCAATCATAACAAAAAAATTCACAAATGTTGTGAGAGTTGAAAAACATATTCTTTAACAACTATAATAAGTTCTGCTAAATCTGTTACACGATCTTTGAATTTTTTAAATCTTCTAACATTTCGGCCTTTTCCCTGTAGCTTTGCTTGAATTTCTTTTATCTCCTCATGTGTGTGTGATAAGATATTCAAACCACATATTAGCATTCTCACCAGATCACTCTCCCCCTCAATAGCTAGCATTTTATTAATGTACTTCTTCTAAAATGATCCATGGTGGAATCTTTTCTCTTCTTTTTTTTTCTTGGTATTCTAAATTAGACACGGAAATGGAAGTATAAACTTCTTCGCATTTGAAGATCTTTAACAAATAATATTATCCAGTATAAATTTGCCAGTTAATAAGAACTTCATTCTTAACACAATAAAGAATGACTCCACTATCATGGCTAATGTCGTCACTCTTCTTATTAGGAATCTAGTTCATTTTACAAATCTTGTTGATCAGTGCATACTCCCATTTGAGTTTAGCATTACCAATTTGATTAGAGCATGTCAAAATCTCATTCCCAATAAGTTATCGAGCAACAATATCCATAGTAAGATCAATTTCTAGCTCTTTTTTTCCTTCAATGTCTCTACATGTTTCGTTCCCAATAAATTGTTAATCTCCTCAGCATTGAATCGTATTATCTTTCCACGCGCAAAAACTTTCTCAAATGATTATGTTCTAGGTCTATCTACATCTGAGTAGATGTTTGCATAAAAATCATAAATAAGTCCTTTGCACACAGGGATACATTTGTCACTATACCAGTCAGATTTCTCTGATTCAGTAGCTCCCACGGTGAGAGATGTTTGAACTGACCAACATTTAGACTCTTTTCACTAAGAACTTCTTTCTATTTGAGCGTATTATATCTTGCCACTCGAACAATTGAGTAGAAAGTTTTAGAATAAGCATTTGACGGAGACAACTTGGAGATACCTGGATATTCCTATTTTAAGTTTGTTAGGTACAGTTGTTATATCAAATTCATCACTTTTGGTTTCCTGTACAAGATCAAAAGAACAAGGAAATATTACTTTCTCATTTAGATTATCTTCATCAAATTCAACATTTATTGATTCAACAACTATTCTTGTTCTCAAATTGTAGATTCTCTAAGTAGTTGTATTAATTCCATATCCTAGAAAATTTCTTTAATCACTTTTTGCATCAATTTTTTCAAGGTATTCCCTATCATTAAGAACATAATAAGTGCATCCAAAAATGTGAAAATAACTCAGATTTTGACTCTTACTTTTCCAGAGCTCATATGGAGTTTGTGACATACCAGAGCATGCATAAACTCGAATTATGATATAACTAACTGTATTTACCGCTTTTGTCCAAAATTGAGTAGCAATGATTGTACATGAAGCATAGCACGAGCCATTTCTTGTAGTGTTCCGTTTTTTCTTTCAACTACTCTATTTTGTTGAGGTGTTTTTGGTGCAGAAAATGCATGGATAATACCATGTTTTAAGTAGAATTTGTGAAATGTGTCATTTAAAAAAAAATTCCATGATCACTTCGAATCCATCCAATGCTTCCTTCGGTGTTTTTAGTTGTAAGAACAAATATTAGAAAAGTTCAAAAGTTTCAGATTTTTCTCTAAAAAATTTAATCCACGTATATATCACACATGAAAATGTATTTCTTTTCACCAAAACTCATTGTTTTTCATCGGTTCTACTAAATCCATATGAACCAGTTCTAATATTTTTGTAGTTTTGACCACATACATTTTCTTATGATGAACTTTTACTTTTTTTCCTAATTGACATGGTTTGCATGTTTCAGAATTATCAAGATTCAATTTAGGCATACCTCTAACAATCTTCGAACCAGAGAATTTTACTAGTGGTCAACAATTGATATGTCCTAACCTTTGATACCATAGCGATGGATTGTCTTTAAAGCACAGTTTCTCATTAGACCACACGTAACAATATGTTCTTATATCTGTAAGAACATATTTTTCATCAGAATTCATAACCAGACATTCTTTTTGTATAAACTAAACCTTATGATTGTAATCATATAATTAAGTAATGCTAATTAAATTAGTAGTTAATCCTTCCACATATTGAACATTGTTTAATAAAGGTTACCTTGGTATCTGCACATCTCTTTTTCCGATTATTTTTCATTTGTTTCCATCTCCAAATGTAACACTATTAACATTTTTTATTCCAGTAAAGTTTGACAAAAATGCTCTCGTACATGTCATATATCTAGAGTATCCGCTATTGAAGTACCGAGTGTTAGATTTATCTTTTTTAGCAGAAATGTATGCTACATTGCAATAAATATCATTTTTCTTTATCTAAATCTATTTTATTTTGAGCTTGGAATACTTATCTAATTCATACCTCTATTTTATGAAGCAATTGAATTGTTTGCATTCTAAGAAACCACAACAAATAACATCTTACGAAGTTATTTTGACGAAATTTATTCTGGAATTCAGACCATCTTCTAGACAGATTAGGATATGTATAACTAGACCATCTTCTATTTGATGTTGATTCAACATAACTGAGAACTCTTTTGGCATACTCCTTTTGAAATTCATATATTTGTGTCTTGTTGAATATAGTCATAACTTCCACTTGCAACATTTGCCAATTTACCTCCTAAAACAAATTTGTTTTGAGAGTTTTATTTGATCCTAATATATCCAATTCCATGATGTTTGGTTGCTTGCTTTCCCATTGATAACAAATAGTCAAGTTTTTAGTTCCATTTTGAGAGCATCATCAGCTGCTTATTAGTTTCCTCAAGTTGTCTCTTAGTCAATACAACTTTTTCTTTTTTCTGATTTAATACCTTCTGAATTTCTTGAAGTTGTCTTTCTAATTTCTCATTAGATTTGACTAACTTGATATTAAGCTTGCTTATATTTAACCATTTGTTGTATATTATTTCCACATCTACCTCATCTTCTTCATTTTCACCTTCTTCACTAATTTTAGCTTCACTTTCACCTTCTTCAATTATTCCAATAAAAGCCACAGAGCTTGTTATTTTTTCTTCACTACTTTCTTCGGAATCTAAATTAGAGTCACTAAAAGTGATTAAAGATTTACCTTTGTTCGAACTAGAGCCTCTACATTCATTTTTGGTATGACCATAACCCTTACAGTTGTAGCTTTGAGTTTCTCATAGATTCTACAAAACACTTTCGCTTTTTGCAATACTTGGATATTATGACTCAAAGTGTTACCAAATCCTTTGTATTTATTACATTGAACTTCAGATTTTTCTTCCCTCTTAGTAGATTAATCTTCGTTGTTTGAACGTTTGAATCATGTATGTTTCTTTATGAATTTTCGAATTTTCCTAAATTGTCATTTATTGCTTGATTAACTATTAGTTTATTCATATATTTGGATGTAACATCTTGTTCGAGTTGAATCTTCAATTCATAAGACTACCATAGTTAACTCTCCATTAGTCAGACAATGAATACAACTAAATCTTTTAAACCAAACACACTCTAGATCATGTATTTACTCTCTAATTGCTCACTCAGTACTCTCTATATAGAATATCAGCTATTGTATACATTCTCCAAACATCTCACACTAGATGTCTACATCTTTTTAAAGAATTATTCAATATCAGAAACCAGCTCGAAATCAAGAATAACTTCTCTTGGTCTTCAGCATTTTCATCAATGAATCTGGAGCAACCTCTCCTGGTCTTCATTAACTTCTTTCTTCTCGCATCCTTTCGACTCTTTTTTCGATAACCATAAGTCATTCATCATTTTCTTAACTTTCTCAACAACCATAAATTAAATATTCAAACGTACAAAAAAATCCTAATATGTAGTTAATTTAAAACTTCAACACTTACTGTGCAACGATGATCAAAGATGAATTTGAGATGGGCAAAAACACTAAACCATAAGAGTACAAGTAGATTTGAGGCATGTTGACAGGATCCCGGATCGAAACTTCCTATTAGGTTGTCAAAGTCCTTTCACCCTAATCAACTAAAAACGACAAAAAATGGCGATCGATCCTATAGCCTTTCGAATAAATGGAATTAGCAATGAATGGTTGTTGAATGGAACCACAAATATTGTGATAACACGTAATCCGTAGTAGTTTTTATGTCATTCTTAGGTCTAGTTTTAGGTAGATTTATTAGATTTCATTCATTTATTGAGTCTATTCGAGGATTTCATCTACATTTCGTGTTTTGTGTAGGAAATGAAGACATGTCAAGAAACACGAGAGATATTGGCAATTTAACCCCAAAATGACAAGGTTCAGCTTGTGCAAGACCGTGGATTGAAGAGAACGTGCAAACACCGAGCGAAAGGAGCGAAAACATCATTTTAGGTCGTGCACGATCGGGCATTAGAAGGTGCCCGCTCGGGTAATTGATGCCATGACAACCCCGTAGCTTTACACGACTCGGGGGTTCAAGGAACATGGTCGGGCATGTGTGCCCGATCGGGTGGCAAAGGAGTGCCCGCTTGGGTTAATGGTCATCAATATGCGCCGTAGGTTTGCATGACTCGGGCTGAAGAAGGACACGTTCGGGCATGAGTGCCCGATCGGGTGAAAATGGATGTACACGGTCGGGTATAAGGCTTGCACGAGCGGGTAAAGGCTTTGCCCGCTCGGGCCCTTGTATTTCTCAACAAATTCCCAAGATTTAGAACAGCCAAATCATATCTATAAAAGGGGGATTCGAAGGAGATTTGAAAGGGGGGGACTGAAGAACAATTCTGTGCCATTAGAGACACACTTGGAAGGATCGAGAAGGACGGATCTACGGATCCGAAGCATGGAGTATCTATTGAAGACATTGGTCGATGAATAGGGAGCATTCTCTTTCTCTTTCTATGTTGAATTTAGATTTCTTTTGTGTTTTGTTTCCTGAGTTCATGTTCGAGTAGATCTATTGCCATAGGTTAGAGAGTATTGCCAACATGTAGAGAAGTCTTGTGCGTAATGAATGGTGGATTTTAATGCTTTCATACTTGTACGCCACTCGTTATGAATGAATTCGGTATTTTATTATGTTTTCAGATCTTATGGTTGTTCTTAATGCTTTCATTACCTGTACACCACTTGAATGAATGATGTTAGGAGTCTAATAAACCAACGCCAGGGCATTAGACTTTGGAACTTAGCCATGATTTAGGGTTTAATCGGTTTAGAATCTACGCCAGGTCAATCGGTTAAATCTAGGGGTTAGGATAGCGGTCGTAATGCGTCTATCCATGTAAGATGCGCAATGGATACATTGGTATATGCATGCTAGATAGTGGACAAGTCTACGCCAGTCAGTTCCTATAGGAGTGCCTTAATTCCCTGAACTCATGATAGTATCTAAGACCAATTATCTCGTTAGAACTTCGTTACATCGTTGTGCAACTCTTGATACCTATGGTGATTTGTCGCTGAGTCATTCCCATCTTAGGTTTAGTTTGCATTTGCATTTGCATTCCTTCTATCATTAGATTCATCACGTCTTATTCATTAGTTTAATAGCTTATAAGTCGCATCAATTCCTTGTGTTCGACCCTAGTTGCTACACGATCCGTATCCTTGCTGAAGCGTTAGTCTAGGTAATTTATTACTTGAGTCTAGCCACATCATATTGTGTAGAATCAATACTTGATAAACTGAAAAATGAACTTTGGTAATCACACACAAAGCACTAATGTTAGTTTCTAGAATAACTAAAAGATAAAACTTATCATAGTAAATTTCAAGTTGTATTACAAAAGCAAAAGTAAAGAACTTAAATAGAAAATAAAATCTAGAATTTAGGAGAAGTAATAAATAAAATTACAGAGTTTGATAAGATAAAATGATAAAAACTAGGTTGACACGTATGATTTTTCAGGATGGTGTAGCTTCACATGTGATTGTGTAGCTTCCCATATGATTGTAGATTCTCATATGATTGTGGTTTCTCATGCATTTAAACTGATGAAGAATTGAAGTCGTTTTAACTTATCGATAAATAATAATTTTTCTTCATTTCGAACTTGAATAGAACACATTGTTTCCTTCTGCATGCGAACCTAGACTAGATTACCAATCTCGAACACAACCTCTTCTCGGCCTTTATTTATGTGTTTGGTGTATTTGTTTATTCATTTCTCAATGTGATTCTTTGTCATCAGTATTTTCTCTCTGTCAAGGTTAGCACGTTTATTCATAGGTAATAGTGATAAATTCAATGGTGTATGTGGATTAAAATCTAAACGATTTCAAAAGGTTAAACTTTTTTCGTCGAATGAGTGGCTCGATTATATCAATATGAGATAAATATTCTTCCCATGATTTTAAGTTTTTTGGACCAAAGTTCGTAAATAAGTAGACAATGTTTGATTACAATCTCAGTTTATCCGTCACTTTGCAGATGGCACATTGTGGAAAATAACAACATTGTTCCTAGTTTCGACCATGTTCAGAAAACTATGGTACTATAAATGTCATGCAAACGAACAGTTATTTAAAAAAAAGGTTAGCTATGTGTGATGAATCATCGGTTTTGTGAGAAGTGATGAAATGTGTCAATTTTTAAAATCGATCAACTACCATAAAAATTGCATCAGTTTGACGTCGAGACCTAAAGGTACGAGATCCTACTCATGTTTTTTTTCTATCTGGGGACTTAGGAAAATCCTCACGAGAGAGAAATTACAGTGCTTACCAAAATATAGCCTTCTTGAAATTTACCATGTTATATTGTTTTATGATAATATCAATATACACGGACTGGGAGAATCTTAACAACCTCTTTGATCTATCTATATAGATCTTTATTTCAAAAATATAGGCTGCCTCATCTATGGCTTTTATGAAAAAATGTTTGGACTTTGATCCTTTGCAATTACGGTATATTTTTTCCAATGAGCAATTTGTCATCCACATGTAACACAAGTTTATCCAATTGTAGTTTCTTAATGAAATTTTAACAACCCCATACTCTTATGTGTTTCAAATTCGGATTATTTCCTCTCCATGTCTATATGGAGTCTTAGACATTCTTGTAAAAGGGATTGTGTTAAGTAAATATGCAGTCGATTCTACAACTTAATAGGTTGATTGAAGGATCAGTAGACCCAATCATGGATCATACCATATCAAATAAGGTTTGATTTCTTCTTTCCAAAAAAAAAATATTATGTTACGGTGTTTCAGAAGAAATGCATAAAACATCATTATGTTGCGGTGTTCCAGAAGAATTTCGTGAACTCAAGACTTAGGTATTTCTCTCCATGCTCAGAACTCAATAGTTTGATGACCTTTCTTGTTTACTTCTCTACTTAGTTACAAAATATTTTGAACTTTTCATAAGATACACACACTCATGTTGTGATATATCATCAGTGATTGTGATTAAATAGAAATACCATTCTTTAGCATAATATCATTGGTTTGTATACATCTGTATGAGTCAAGAGGATTTTTGTAGTTTTCTCCAAATCTCTTAAAAGGAGATTTGGTCATTTTACCCTGAAGACATTATTAACAAGTTGCATATGAATCAAAATCATGTTATGCAAGATAGTCATCTTGGTGTAAAAAGTTAATCCTCTTCTCCGATATAATCGAGTCTACAATGCTAAAAGAAATTCTAATTTAAAAAATAATTTATGTCTCTCTTATAATTGAAAACATGCATGTTAATCATATTATAACACTTGCATCAGGTAAGACATACACACCATATTGTTAATAACCATTTAGACTAATTCGTTATTATGAAACATAAAACAAATCTTGTTAGAGATAACTATTTATATTTGGAATTTTTTTTAATATAATAAACATCATATAAACATTATATTTTGCCTATAAGCATACAGAGATAAATCATCTATATAGCTTGTATCAAAACGCTTGCACCATGCATTTGTAAGACACGCCATACTCCCATCTCAATCTTGTACTTATGCTTTTTGCTTCTATTATGTTGGTTCTTCTCAGTTTCTGTGTGTGTATGCATATGATTATTTAGTTTTCATCTAGGTCAATAAATTTTGTTGTTGCATGATTCGTTGAATAGGAAATCCTTGTGTGACATTTTGTATGTTTGACCTACCAAAGTTTTGCAATTGGATATCATACAAGTATTAATTATAGGGAATAGATGAATTCATAACATCATGTTGAACTCTTACAGTGTCATGTCCTATTATTTAGGAGGATTCAAACTTTATTTCTGAATTTTTATTAGAAGATCATAACTAAGTCTACCAAAAAATTATCTATCATTGAAGAGACGAATGTAAAAATCTCTTTATATTGACGTATTATAATATTTTCAATATCAAGTCTTCTTTAAATGCATTGATTTCTTGTTAATAGACACTTGGTTGGAGTGATGAGCAAACACATCAATATTTTCGATTTTATGCTAGGGAAAAAAGAAAGGGCATCATAAGAGAAAACGACTGAATGATTTTGAAAAACAAAACATTATAGAGATGTTTCATAAAATGTGGGGTGAGAAATATACATAAACTAAATTTCAAAATACACAAAATAGTTGTAGAAAGCAATATACTGCAAAAACTGGATACATAACAAAGTGAATTTTGATATGATGTTGCAAATGATCGATCATTGGTGGAAAGAAAAGTTATATACACATTTCATTGGGGCATTATCAAAAATACCCCTATAGGGCTAAAAGACTTCAAAAATACCCTTCCCGAAAAAAAAAATTCGCTTCAAAAATACCCTTACAAATGCTAAAATTCCCAAAATACTAGTCCGACCCAACGACCCTGCGACCCAGCGACCCAGTCCGACCAAGCCGACCCTGCGACCCAGTGCGACCGCCGGAACTGCCAGAAATCGCCGGAAACTGCCAGAAATAGCTGGAAACTGCCAGAAATCGCCGGAAATTGCAAGAAGTCGTCAAAAAACGGTCGAAATCGCTGAAACTCACCTACAAATCGCCGGAAATCGCCAAAAATCACCGAAAAATCGCTAAAACGCTGGAAATCACTGAAAATGACTGAAACATTGTTGGAAATCGCTCGAAAATTGCTGCAAACCACTCAAAATAGAAGGAAATCACTCGAGAATGGAAAGAAATCACTCAAAAATTGAAGGAAATCGTTCGAAAATAGAAGGGAAACACTCGAAAATGAAAGGAAATAGCTCTCTACTTTGTTTCCCTCCTCTCAATTTTCGTTTTCCCTCTTCTCATATTTGTCTTTCTCTCTTTTGTATCTGTTTTTCATTAATGGCACATATGTCTTTTCTCCAATTTTTTTTTATCAGATTTAGGAGGGTAGTTTTGAAGTGTTTTAGCCCTAAGAGGGCATTTCTGATATTGTGCCCGTTTCATTTGATGTTTTTAATTTTTAAAATTCATATTGACTGACAAATATTTATATTCAATGATCTATCATTGGTCCAACCCGCTCAATATTTATTGAGGTTAGTTTTTCTTTTCCAAATATTAATTTTGTATATGATAAAAAAATATTTTCTATATTTTTATAGGGGAATAGTCTGTCTTTAGTTATGTGTTTACTTTTCTGTTGTGAAATGAATGTTGTTTTCTAAACATAAATTTATAATTGGTTTTTGGAAATAAAAAAATAGAAGTAAATGTAAAGTATATCTCATTATGGCTTTTAACTTGATAATTCATTTATTTAGTTGGTTTCTTATAAGAAAAAAAAATATTTCGAGTTCAATTCAGTTATATTGATTACAAATTATTTTGATTTAACTAAATAACAAACAAATATAAATTGGATTGGTTTGTTCAGTTATTCAATAATTTTATCCATGATTTTATCATATAAAATTCTAAATAAACTATATAATTTTAAATAAATAAGTCATTGATATGTTGCTCAATATAAAATATTTTATTTAGTCCTAAACTATTAAAATATATATAAGATAAAATTTCATTTGAATGGCATTATTTACGTATAAAGAATGGATTTGAGAATATACAAAATGTATTTAGATAACTAATGCGTTGGATAAATCCAATTAGAAGTTGGGTTTAACCCAAATGAAATTAATTATGGATTGAGTCGATCATAGCCCAAAAACTATTCAACCCAAATTAAATTGGGTTGGATAGAATTGACCCACCTAAGTCGACAAGTCTACTAGTGGATTTAGAGGGTGAAAGATAGGTTTTCAATGCCCTGTGTAGACACACGAACCAGAAACAGAGGATCCAAAAACCATAGTGAGTTGGGGACCGTGTAGAGAGGTTTAGACCCGCCTAAGAGGTACAGTGACTCAGTGAGTCATATCAAAGAGAGTAAATGATTCATTCATTGACATTCGACAAAAATAAAAAAGACAGTCCAATATCAACGGCTAAATCTATGTTGTACACTTAAGCAGAGACTTTAATGTTTTGGGAACTGAAGTGAACTATGCATATGGATGTATATGTTTTCTTCTGTCCTAAGCAAAGTACTAAAGTAAAAAGCCTTCAAGATCACTGACTATGGACCTTGAAGCCGACCCATCTCTCTCTCCTCTCCAATCTGCTCGTCTTTCTGCGCCTTCTTGGTTTTCGTTTCGCCGTAGAAATAAGAGGTGAATCCCCATAGGGAGAGGATGAGAGATACCCCTTTCTCCGCTTGAAACTTCTCGTGGAAGAAAATGACCGCTAAAACCTCTGTAACGGGAAGCAGAACAGCTATGATGATACCCGAGACGATGGAAGATGCACAGAAGATGACTCCAATGGCTCCTAAGAAGAAGCATTGCCACATCATACTCGCAAACACGATCACCACGTAATACAATGGTTCGCCCAGCTTGAATGTTCTTGCTTCCTGTGGAATCTTCTGCAGAATGAATCAAAAGAAATTACTCTTCTCACTTCGTAAAGTCACATTATCGTACCTCAAATCCGATTCAAATCAAAACGCGAAACCCATTTATATGTGTTCGGAATCGAACAGAACAATACAAGAATTTCTGCCTGATGCGACAGGAAAATACAGTCGCAATAGTAACCTATCCATCCTTAGTTTCACGTTTGGGACGGATTCCTTTCCGTTGGTGTAAGTTTGTTGCAAATGCTAAAACAATCACAATCTTATGACCAATATTTCAATCGCATAGTAGTTGTAAATTGCGACAGTGCTTTATGACTTATGACTTTCAAGTCACAAAAAGTAGCATTCAACTTTGGTACCGACTACCAAAATTTCATTGCAGTGGTTGTAACTTCCCACTAAATTACCGTTCGGAATGTCTCAAGTGCGAGAGAAATTCCGTTGAGCGGAACTCAATATGATGTCCTTGTATATAAAGGGAGTAACAGAGTTATTTACCTTCAAATCACCACTGATGATCATTCCAGAGGCGCAGAAGAGACTAGCAAAAAAACACATAACGAACTGAAACTCTAGAACAAGAGTGTAGCAGATGGGTTGGGAAGCCTTCTTGTAAGCAAGCTCAACAAGCGGCAACACAAAGGCGTACAAAACGGCCGCCCCCACAGTGAGTATGAAGCCTGTTATATACTGCTTGCGAGTCTCGTTGGGAGGAATATCTCCGGCGGTATGCAAGGCTAAGACGCCGGCCCCGATCGTCAGCAAAACAATGGCGTTGATGGAGAAAGGTGTGAACTTTTGCTTGACGAGAAAATAAGCGAAAAACGCGGTGAACGCTAACTGCGATGCAATGATCAAAGACGCTGTTGAGACGGGCAAAAACAACAGCCCGTAAGCGTATATGTAGTCGTCGACGCCCGTGAGGAGGCCCGCGACGGCTGCAGCCATGAAAAGGCGAGGTTTCATGAGGATCAAAACCGTCTTTTCGCTATCGCTATGGTGGTTGCGTTTGCGGCTGCGATGGAGGAAACAGAAGAAGAGAGGGATCAACATGATTAGGAAGCCACCGGTTTCGAGGAAACTGGAGAGCCAAATGAGTTCTCCGCCATTGTTGTAGTAGAGACGAGACATTATTGGTCCTCCACAGTTTCCTATTCCAAGAATTATACAGTTTATGATCGCCAAAGTCTTCCCCATGTTTTTCTTCTTTTTCTTCTTCTTCTCGTCGACGACGACAAAAGAGCAAAGAAGAAGCGTTTTGTTATGTGTTTTGCGTTGTGTTATTGTGAATATGTGTTTTGCGTTGTGTGTGAATTGTGATGAGCGAATGATAATTTTCTTGAGGACGAGAGATTTTAGGGGACAAAGACTGTTTCAGCTTTTGTGATTGTAAACTCCAATTTTATTTTCCCTTCTCTTCCGTGCAAAAAGTAATAATAATAAATTCTTTTTTTAGAACTTAATTCTTTATTGTTAAATTTTTTATTTAGTAAGAGGTATTATATATATATACATATTCAATTTTCGAATTTTAAATTTAATTTTAAATTTTTTTATATATTGATTTCATAATTATTTATTGTTAAATTTTGATTTTCTATCATTTTGTTAAAAGTCGTTATATATATATATATATATAAATACATTATATTACATTTATAATTGAGAAATCGTTTCTTAAAAGAGTATTTATATTAAATGAAGAAAGAGTAGAAGGAATATGTAATATTAATAAGGTTTTTGAAATATTAAAAATTTATTATTGAAATATTGTTCGGTGAGAAATGAGACAAAAGTAGTTATAACAAATACAAAATAATTAATATTGGAGTGATACATATTGACAAGGTGTATTATAATTGTGAAAAATAATATGGTTAACATATTTTAATCAGCAGTAGTTTCTATTATATTTTGTCATTATTATAGTTATCCCCTTTTTATTATATGCCTTTTTAACTAAGAAATGTTCTACTCGTATCATAGGAATGTATTCTTTAACAATTTTTTTCTTTTAAAAACAGCACAATTTAATAATTGTCAATAGAAAAGTTTTCAAACCGTCACGTTATAAAAACATATATAATTTCTTTTAGCCATCTTTTTATCTAAAAAAGTGATATTTTTTATAAGCGACAAACAAATTTATAGCCTTAATTAAATTAGAATTTTTTTAGTTAGAAAAAGAAATATGAATTTGAAATAGGAATGACGTGATACCATATAAAACGAAATCTACCAATTTACATCGCAAAAATTTATCTCGTTTTTGTGCAAGATTTTGTTTTTATTATCAAAATTATTATTTTAAAGACATGCAAAAACACTACAAGAAAATCACGATTTAGGGACCGAAGAATCCCTCCCTAAACATGTTTAGGGATGGATTAGGGACGATCAGTGGTAGTCCGCAAACGCGCGTCCCCAAATATTATCTGTCCCCAATTAAGGATGGAAAATTCAGTCCAGAAACGGTCCGCATTTAAGGACGAAAATTTCAGTCCGCAAACGGTCCCTAAAAAAGGACCAAAATAGGACTTGGAAATTGGGGACGGATCATTTTTCATCCTCAATTTTTTAAAAATAACAAATAAATAAAATTAATATAAAGTTCGATTAGATAAAATATAAAAATTAGTACATAACAATAATTAAAAAGCATACATATAACTAACATTTTTAATACTAAGCCGTTGGAGGTATTTTCGAATTGTCGTGATCGGAATCACTATTCTGAAATGCATCCCAATCGATGTTAGGCATTTGCGATTTCATCATGCGCAGAAACTTTTACATTCGCCTTTCTGATATTTCAGCTCGCTTGCTTGATCGTTCAGCCTCCTTTAGTGCTTGTTCAACGCACCTTTCGGATTTTTGTTGTCTTTCGGATAACTTATGTCAGAACTCGTACTCCGATACTTTTTCTTTACCCTTGGAGGAAGTTGAATGTTGTGAGGTCATTCCTCCAAGTCCGAAAATACGACCTTTGTATGGCGTAACTTGCTGTAAAACAAATATCGAGAATTAATGACATTTAAAAATAGTAAAATTATATCATATTGAAATATTATTACCTCGAGATACAACTCGTTGTACTCTTCCTGACTAATAGTAGTTTGTGTTCCGTCTTCTCTCGGGGGAATTTGCGATACTCGTTCCGTTGTCATGTTTTCAATTTCATCGTGAAGGCTTTTCGCCTTGGGATCCACCCACAAACCATCTGACTTCTTAACGTGCATACATTCCAACAATTCTAGATACGCTGGTTCGGATCCCTTCTCTTTCGCCTGAAATAAATAAAAAATATATAGTTTAATGAAATGTTAATTTTATATAAATGCATTAAAAGTAGAATAAAGCTTACCAGATCTTCGTATACTTCCGCAAAAGAACGAGATCCTGTCGTACGTACGTTCATCCTGTATCCTTCTCTATCAGAACGTCGGGATTTACTTGCTCGCTCGTTCTTTTCCTTAAATTTTGGATCATCCCAATATGCGCACATCTGATCCCAAATATCTTCCGATATCCAAATGGGTTTTCCTTTCGTCTCTCGGTTTTATCGACATAAACTTACGTTAGACTTGAGATGCTTTCCCGCATGACTTTACTAGTCCGGTAATGTCGGGATTCCAATAAAATTTTTGCTGAAATAATAATAAGCTTATTATATTTAAATTGTAATTTCAATTACTTGATAAAACTAAAAATTGTTTAAAACATACCACAAATGATATCCACCATCGTTGCTTAATTTCTGGATCGGTATGTGTCCAATTGTAACACGGTCGATCATAATCAGCTTTTATCGTCATTGATATATGACGATTAAGTTGATCATATCCAAACCTACAAATCAAAATGAAAGATAAATTAACATTTAATTAACTAGTTATAGTTGAGATTTGAATTTGAGTATACGTACCATAGTCCGTCGCTTCCTCGAATAGGGTCTAAACGAGGAAGCTTGCGTCGTTCTGTATCCATTGCTAAAATTTCTTCTACAGTTGGTTCATCGTGCATCTCAGGTTCGTGATGCATTACTGGATCGGGTGGTGGTTGGATTTGCGGATAATAAGGCGTATATTGCCCCGATTGTGTCGATCTAGTGTTTCGGATTAGATTTATATTCATATATTCTTCAAACCCTGAATTGGAATGTCGGGAATGAGATGAAAGGTTGCCACTTTCCTTGGACTGAGGGCGGTTTCTCGTTTTACCGCCTCTTCCAACGCGTCGCGACATACTGAAATGTGAAATTAAAATATTACGATACCGCTCTCAAACCAATCATCTCAATTTCTCAATTTCAACATAAATTTCTCCTATAAAAAACATAGATATCGGTACCACCCCCAAACCAATCATCTATCCAACAAACAATTTCAACGAAGCACTTGAATACACATATGAACCTAACCTAAGAAATATAAACCTAATCTAACATCAACACTTCCTAGGATAGTTCTACCATCAACACATATCCTAGGATAGTTCTAACATCAACACATATGAATCTACCATCAACACATATCCTAGGATAGTTCTAACATCAACACATATGAATCTACCATCAACACATATCCTAGGATAGTTCTAACATCAACACATATGAATCTACCATCAACACATATCCTAGGATACTTCTAACATCAACACATATGAATCTACATGATGGTTCTACTCACGGCAAAAGAGGCGCACGGAGGCGGCGGCGGCGAGTGAGAGTCGCGCGTGAGAGAGCCGCGTGAGAGACAGCCGCATGAGAGAGAGTCGCACCGGCGAGAGAGAGTCCCGACGGCGACGGCGAGAGTGAGCGGAGGGGGCGAGAGAGTGAGCCGTCGAAAGAGAGAGTGAGCGGCGGGGAAAGTAGTAGTGAGCTGTGGCGAAAGAGAGAGTGAACCGTCGAAAATTTATACCCAATTAGGGATGGAAGAGCCGCGACCGTCCCCAATTAGGGACAGATACATAAAGCTCATCCCCAATTGGGGACGACCGTGATACAACCGTCCCCAATTGAGGACAGATACATAAAGCCCGTCCCAAATTGGGGACGATCGTGATACAACCGTCCCCAATTGAGGACGGTCGCGGCTCTTCCGTCCCCAAATTGGGGACGACCGAGACTCATTTGTCCCCAATTCCGGGACCGTGATGATTGACCGGTACCGGGACGATGGATCGGGACGGAATATCCGTAAACGTCTAATATGATCTGTAAACGTCTACTCATTAAGAAATAGAAACAATGTGTAAACGTCTAATCATTAAGAAACAATCCGTAAACGTCTAATCATTAAGAAATAGAAACACTACGTAAACGTCTAATCATTAAGAAATAGAAACAATCATTAAAAAATAGAAATAATCTGTAAACGTTTTAATATGATTCATCATCTTCAGAGTCACACAATTGTTCCCTCGACTCTTGTGTTTCTGTATCTGATTCAAATTCGTCATCTTCTTTTTCTTCTATATCTTCATAAAGATCATCTTCATTTCTTTTGATTTCTTCCATTTCACCGTGCGTAAGTTCTTCAAAACGTACCTCGTCAATAGTAATAATCTCGGGCATTTCTTGTTGCATTGGTAATTGTTGTTGTTCTGTGTTGTCGATAAATTTGCCCCTCGAAAGTATCTTCATTGCGACACGCCAACCTGAAGATCTTCTAATATGCGGATAGAAAACATAACAAACTTGATCGACTTGTGACGCAAGAATAAAAGGCTCGTATTTGCATATCTTCGTGTGGAGTTAACTTCTACAACGCCTAGTCTGTTTACTCTTGTTCCGCGACCGATTATTGGATCGAACCAATCATATCGAAATAACATCACTTTTAAACCGATATAACCTACAAAAAATATAAAAATATGAGTCAATATCCAAAATGACTTACGTGGTAAGGATAACATTGTTTTAAATTTTTTTTTCCATACCTGGATATTCCAATTGCAAAATTTCCTTTAAAATCCCATAAAAATCTGGTTCATCGACCGATGCACAATAGCTTTCACCTTTCACACATACACCATAATTCATCGTCAACATCAATTTCTCATGTTCGTAAGTGTGAAAATCATAACCACGTGTAAAATACATATGCCAAATCATAACTTTCACAATCGGTTCTTTGACAAGATCTCGTAGCCACAACGGGTGATTGTCCATCTCAACCTGCAATAGATGTACAAACTTGGAATCGTCAGAATATTATAAAAGTTATTTATGTAAAATTTCATTACTTACATATTGTCTGATCCATGTGGAGAAATCTTTTTCTTTAAGTTCTTGGAGTTGAGAATCATCAATGTTTGTATATGTATTCTTTAATATATCATCAAATGTCATGTATAAAAAGAAACAAAATTCTATAAATATTACGAAAATAAACAAAATTGCCATTGTGATAACCATAGTTAATTATGGGATTTTACCTTTCAAAAGGCTATAGATATTCGCAGTTTAATAAAACATATGTATGTGGGATATGGAGATCTCGTTGTGATAACCATGTATCTTTCGCCTTACCAGTAGATCGACCAATTCCACAAAATATGTCCGGAACATCTGGTACTAGATATGAATACGTCACACCACCATTAAAAAATCTGTCTGGATTTCTAGTCCGCGTTTGAACATGTGGCTCGAAGTAGTATGAAATGAAAAACGATATTTCCTCATTCACGTATTGTTCCACAATCGAACCCTCCGGTCGAACTTTTTGTTTGGTTTTTTTCTTCAGATGAAACATAAATCGCTCGAACAGATACATCCAACGAAATTGAACTGGATCTCCTAACGCGGCTTCATGCGGTAAATGAACTATCAAATGCTCCATAACATCGAAGAATGATGGTGGAAAAATCTTCTCCAAGTTACAAAGTATAGTTACTATGTTATTTTCCAGTCGACGAACCACATCCATACTCAGATTTCTCGAACATAAATCTCGGAAGAATAGGCCAATACCTATAACATGAAAGTATTATTAGTGTATTTAACAAATATTCACAATATATATTAATATAAAATCAATCACATACATCCAATTGCTTCGTGTGCATGTTTGTCCATCAATTCAGAAAAACATATCGGAAGTAGTCTTTGTATGAATACATGACAATTGTGACTTTTCATCCCTAATAACTTTCCTCCTTGAATGTCAAGGCACCTTCCAATGTTAGACGCATAGCCATCGGAAAATTTTACATCTTCTTTCAACCATTTCAATAATTTATATTTCTTATCATTTGACAATCTGAATATCGGGACTGGCGCTTTGCCGTCATCACTTATATGTAACTCCCTTCGTGAGCAATACTCTTCCAGATCTTTGCGTGATTTAATATTGTCTTTCATCTTCCCTGTGACATTTAGTACTGTATTGATGATGTTATCGAAAAAATTCTTCTCTATGTGCATGACATCAAGATTATGTCGAAGTTTCAGATCTTTCCAATACGGCAAATCCCAAAATATGCTCTTCTTGTACCAGTTATGAGTTATTCCATAACCACGAATTCTCATATGATTGTTCTCTCCGCAATCTATACTCCTCGGAATATCCAAAGCAAGAATTCGTTCATACAAAATCTCTTCACCGGTCAAAACTGAAGGAGGAGATTTCCGCACAATTACATTCCTCTTGAAATTTCTCTTGTTGCGCTGTAATGCATCATCAACAGTAAGAAAACGACGATGACAATCAAACCAACTCGTATTTCTTCCATGTTTCAACTGAAAAGCATCTGTTTCCTCCATGCAATATGGACAAGCCAATCGACCATGCATTGTCCATCCAGATAACATACTATAAGCTGGAAAATCACTTATTGTCCACATGACAACACCTCGTAACATGAAATTTTGTCGCCTCGAGACATCGTACGCTTGAAATCCATTCCATAATTCTTTCACTTCTTCAATAAGTGGTTGAAGAAATATATCCAAACTTATTTTCGGATGATTAGGCCCGGGAATCATTATTGTTAAGAACAAAAATTCCCTTTTCATGCACATATCTGGTGGTAAGTTGTAAGGTGTCACTATAACTGACCACAATGAATAATTCTTTCCGGACATCCCAAATAGATTAAAACCATCGGTACAAAGGCCTAAATAGACATTTTGACTCTCAGCCGCAAAATCAGGGTATACCTTGTTAAAGTGTTTCCACGCCTCACCATCTGAGGGATGACACATCTCTCCTTCCTGACTTGAATGCTCAGCATGCCATCTCATGTCGCTTGCGGTCTCCATAGATTGATACAATCTTTTTAATCTGTTTGTAATTGGTAAATACCACATACGACGATATGGAACCGATTTTCCATTCTTTGTTAAATAAAACCGATCTTTTCCACAAAATCGACAATTACTCATATCCGATGTCTCTCTCCAAAAAATCATGCAATTGTCTTGACAAACATCAATCTTTTGATATGGCAATAAACCCAAATATCGCATCATCTTCTTTGTCTCATAATAGGAGTCTACTGCATTACTATCTTCTGGCAAATGATCTCTTACTAATTGCAATATCGGATCCATGCAATTCTCAGACAAATTATTTTCAGTATTCAAATTCATCAAACGTGCAGACAGAGATAACTGTGATAAACCACTCCTACAACCATCATAAAGTGGATTCCTAGCACTTTCTAGCATTTCAAAAAAACTTTTTGCTTCTTCATTCGGATCTTCTTCAATATTTTTGTTTCTTTCACGGAATACAGTTTGCACCATTTCCACATAAGGGTTCGTTTCTACATCTTGAGAAAACTCAAATTCATGATGTATAGTGCCCCTACTAAAGTTTTCCACAACATTACTAGGTTGTGGTGCAAAATTTTCTCCAAGACATAACCACATGAAATAATTCAGAGTAAAACCTCTTAAATAAAGATGCTTCCAAACAGTTCTCTCATTAACAAATTTTTCATTCTTGCATTTGACGCATGGACAAACCAACGTACCCGTTTCTTTGTAAACTTGTTGATTCGTCGCCATTGTCATAAACTGTGTGACGCCTTCTATAAACTCTTTCGATACGCTTTGAGATTCTGGATCAATTCTTCTGTATATCCATTGTCTAGAAACGAAAATTTTCGATCTTGATGAAGATGTCATTATGATCGCAAACACTATAGAAGATATGCGGTGAAAGATATAAGAGTTGCTTATGAAAAACAGATCAATAGTTGAGGGGTTAAATAGATTATTTATAGAAGAATTAGGGACGGATTACGGACTAAGAAAATAGTTTTCCGAAAAGTCGTCCCGAATCCATCCCTAAAATGGTTTTTTAAAGTCCCTGGTTGGGGAAGGTCCCGAATCCGTCCTTAAAATTGGGGACGGAAGGAGATGCCGTCCCTAATTTCGGGACGGATATTTGGCCATCCCTATATTTAGGGAGGGCAGCACCTTTTGTCCCCATTTTTAAGGACACCTGTGCTCTACCATCCCAAATTTGGGACGCCCTACTTATCCGTCTCTAATCCGTCCGTATTTATAGACCAATTAGGGATGACTCTTCGGTACGCAAAATTGGGGACGGATTTCATTATCCGTCCCTAATCCGTGTATAATCCGTCCCTAAATTTAGGGACGGAAATTTCAATCCCCAAATTCCGTCCCAAATCTTGAATTTTCTAGTAATGGAAAAAAAATCGAACCGTGTGTGTATATGTATTTAAAAGTGAATATTTGTTGTGAGTGATTAATCAAAAACCCATTAGATTTTAAATTTTGCTTTGAACCGATGACATTAGAGGGGCTAACTTCAAAAATACCCTCGTAGGGCTAAAACACTTCAAAAATACCCTTCCCAAAAAAGAAAAAATTTTTAACTTCAAAAATACCCTTATAAATGTTGATATTCCCAAAATACACCTGCGACCTTACGACCCAGTTCGACCCAACGACCCAGTTTGACCCTGCGACCCTTGTCGCTCTGACCATTGTCCTTCTGCGACCATTGGACCCCTGCGATACTAATTTATTATTTACAAATTATTTACAAATAATATGAATAAAATTT
The DNA here is from genome assembly GCA_036759665.1 of Gynandropsis gynandra. Classification (NCBI taxonomy): domain Eukaryota; kingdom Viridiplantae; phylum Streptophyta; class Magnoliopsida; order Brassicales; family Cleomaceae; genus Gynandropsis; species Gynandropsis gynandra. The sequence continues at coordinate 23,180,746 of CM071872.1, read as the reverse complement.
TGAAAATACAACTCAAATCAAAATATGTTGGACCCGTGCGACCCTTCCGACCATTGCGACCCTTCCGACCATTGCGACCCTTCCGACCATTGCGACCCTTCCGACCATTGCGACCCTTCCGACCATTGCGACCCTTCCGACCATTGCGACCCTTCCGACCATTGCGACCCTTCCGACCATTTCGACCCTTTCGACTAGTATTTTCAATGTCAGACTACTACTTTTTCCAGGTTCTAGGTATGCTTTTTATTTTACCAATGCCACATTGAAGATCTATATTAAAGGTTCTTTAATGTGGTCAATACATGCACCTTGGTCATTCTTTGTATTTATTGTCTTTCTGGAATTTTAGAAGTCCATTTATTTTTCGTTATAAATAGAGGAGGAAAAACCGTAAAGCTACAACAAGCACCAAATCATCTCTTGTTTCGAGTCTTTCATTCTCTCAAAAGGGCGATTTCTAACATCTAACCCTAAATTCTCTGAAAAATCCTTGTTACCTTGTGACCGTTAAGGTCACATGATCGCCCCAGGGCATCGTGTTGTCTATTTGTTACTCAATGTCTTGGTAATCGTCGGACTCAGTCTCTATGCAGATACACACAAGTACTTACAACTTGGATGGAGGACTTTGTGATGTATCTGCACTACATAAGGTCTTGGTAATCGACGGACTCAGACATCAAGTTGTATCCGCGTTACCTAAGGTCACGGTTGGAGGTCAAATTGGAGAAGTCACACACGACTCTTCTTTCGGGGAAGGGCACCGATGTGTCTTTAAACTTCGGCAAATTTGACCTTTTTTTCTTTCCTTTTTTTTTCTTGAACTTCTCTTTGCCTTTTTCTTCTTCTTCAACTTTTTTCTTTCCTTTTCTTAACCGTTGTGACCTTTGAGACCTTATGTAACCTTATGTAACTTTTGTGACCTTTGTGACCTTTGAGACCTTATGTAATCAATATTTAAACGTTGAAAATGTCTTATTTTGCATCTATTGTTCGTATGATTATGACCCAATATGACCCGTTATGCGACGCTCAATCGGATTAAATTATAATCAGGTTTAAACGGGTGCGACTCATGCGACCACAAATAACCCTTGTACGACTCATGCGACCCAATATGATCATATATGACCTATGGACGACTCATGCGACCAAACATGACCCATGGACGTCTAATGCGATTACCCATGGACGTCTAATGCGAACACATAAGACCCTTGTACGACTCATGCGACCCTATATGACCACATATGACCCATGAACGACTCATGCGACCACATATGACCCATGGACGATTCACGCGACCAAACATTACCCATGGACGTCTCATGTACTCATGCGACCACATATGACCCATGGACGACTCATGCGACCAAACATTACCCATGGACGACTCATGCGACCAAACATTACCCATGGACGACTCATGCGACCAAACATTACCCATGGACGACTCATGCGACCAAACATTACCCATGGACGACTCATGCGACCAAACATTACCCATGGACGACTCATGCGACCAAACATGACCCATGGATGACTCATGCGACCACATATGACCCATATGACCCACATGACTGTGCGACCCTTGTTCCCCTCCGACCCTTGTATCCCTTCGACCCTTTGTCACCTGCGACCCTTGGACCCTCTGCGACCCTTGGACCCTATGCGACCCTTTGTCCCCTGCGACCCTTGGACCCCCTGCGACCCTTGGACCCTCTGCGACCCTTTGTCCCCTGCGACCCTTTGTCCCCTGCGACCATTGGACCCTCTGCGACCCTTTGGCCCCTGCGACCCTTGGACCTTCTGCGACCCTTTGTACAATAATAGTAAATACACAAAAACATCGATACTAACAATAATACATTCTCTTGAATAATAGTAAAAAAACCAACAAAAAACAAACATGAATTTGGTTGTTCAAATGAGGTTCAACCAAATACAAAAACCAACCAAATACCACGGAATTCAATCTATGAAGATTATAGGGGCAAGCAGTAGACAAGGTACAGCATCGAGAACGGTGTCCAGTTCGACTTTGAGGGTACAACCCACGTTAAAGCCATTATCTTGACAAAACTTTGTCCAACTCCTGGTGATGCTAGCGCCACCACGTTTCACGGGCCTTAGATGTGCCTCCCAAATGTCTGTGTAATTGGTTATCAGATCAACCTTACTTCGTCTACCGCAAATACCATTCGACCTCGCAAACTCTATCGGAAGTGTATGCGATAACAGAATAAATTTACAACAACGACAAACTAATGCATATACGACCAGAATTGATGAATCGAATAAATCGGTTTGAGTTCACTTACCACTGCATCTACGGCCAGATTTGAACGCGTGACTAGTACCGTGAAAATCCTCTCACCAGAAGAAGATGACCCTGACATCGAATCGTCGTCACCAGTCGTTTGCATTTTCGGCAATATGATGATGATGATGATGAGAGTTAGAGAGAGAGTGTGTCATTATTAGAAAAAAGGAAACGACTGGAATACGAAAAGACATGACCCTGACATCGAATCGTCGTCAGATGGAATTCGAAAAGTTTTTTCAAATTTTGGTGAAAAGTTCGGCGAAAACCTCATAAACGCATCAAACGAAAATGAATGTTCAAAATGTGTTATCTGTATTGAAGCAAAATATGCTAAAAAACCTTTTAAAGGTGAAAATGAATTAATTCCAAATGAGGGTCGTATGGGTCGCATGGGTCGCATGGTCGCATGTATTGATGAATAGATGCGAACTCGGTGAATTTACGGGTTTAAGATGATAAAATGACAAAAACCAATCAAACAATACATTTACAACGTCAAATTAATTAATTCCAAATGTGGATCGCATGGGTCGCATGGTCGAATATATTGATGAATAGATGCGAACTCGGCGAATTTACGGATTTAAGATGATAAAATGACAAAAACCAATCAAACAATACATTTACAACATCAAATTAATTAATTCAAAATGAGGGTCGCATGGGTCGCATAGTCGAATATATTGATGAATAGATGCGAACCCGGCGAATTTACGGGATTAAGATAATAAAATGACAAAAACCAATCAAACAATACATTTACAACGTCAAACTAATGAATTCCAAATTAGGGTCGCATGCGTCGCATGGGTCGCATGGTCGCATGTATTGATGAATAGATGCGAACTCGGCGAATTTACGGGTTTAAGATGATAAAATGACAAAAACCAATCAAAACAATACATTTACAACGTCAATAAACGGTTAAAACAGATTGTGACCCATGTGTACCTAGTTGAGTTGTGTATAACCAATGCCCGTGTTTCAAAAGTGATAGTAGTGTTTTAAGAACTCGGGGGATGATTAAACAATACATTTAACATTTTCTTCAAATGTCGATATTATTTATATTATTATCTATATTGATTCTAAATTAGACATATACAACTCAAATATATTGTTAATGGCATATTGATAATGGCATGGGTCGCTTGGTCGCATATATACCAAATTAGGGTCGCATGATCGCATATATTGATGAATAGATGCGAACTCGACGAATTTACAGATTTGGGATGATAAAATGACAAAAACCAATCAAAACAATACATTTACAACGTCAATCAACGGTTAAAACAGATTGTGACCCATGTGTACCTAGTTGAGTTGTGTATAACCAATGCCCGTGTTTCAAAAGTGATAGTACTGTTTTAAGAACTCGGGGGATGATTAAACAATACATTTAACATTTTCTTCAAATGTCGATATTATTTATATTATTATCTATATTGATTCTAAATTAGACATATACAACTCAAATATATTTGGGTCGGCAGACAGGAGTCTGACAGCAAAAGGACAAGTCACATGGGTCTGAAGAAAAGATTCAGACTGCAAAACGACAAGTCCATGGGTAGGAAGGCTCACATGGGTAGGAAGGCTCACATGGGTAGGAAGGGTCACATGGGTCGGAAGGGTCACATTGGTGGCAAGACAGGAGTCTGACAGCAAAACGACAAGTCGCATGAGTCGCATAGGTCGGATGAGTCGAACAAGGGTATTATGTGGTCGCATGAGTCGTCCAACGGTCATATGTGGTCTCATGAGTCGTCAATGGGTCATATGTGGTCATATAGGATCGCATGAGTCGTACAAGGGTATTATGTGGTCGCATGTGTCGTCCATCGGTCATATGTGGTCTCATGAGTCGTCAATGGGTCATATGTTGTCTCATCAGTCGTCAATGGGTCATATGTGGTCATATAGGGTCGCATGACGGGTCATACTGGGTCATAATCTTACGAACAATAGATGCAAAATAAGACATTTTCAACGTTTAAATATTGATTACATAAGGTCTCAAAGGTTACAAAGGTCACAAAAGTTATATAAGGTTACATAAGGTCTCAAAGGTTCGAGACAAGAGACTGAAAGATGGATACTCACATGGAGACGTATAATATGCGTATGATTGGGCATAAACTCAGCAAATTTAATCGTTTGCCTCATCTTATTTCCATTACTATCCTCTAAATAAAACTTGTAACCTAAGCTCCAATCTATTGATTTCTTCTTCCTCATCAAGCCACAGTTTATTCGGATTTTGTCATACTCCTCCTTCACAAGCTTCACGAAATGCTCCATTGACATTTCGGGCTTTGAGTCATGTATGGTGAGTTCCACGGTAGCTCTATTTGGCAGAAGGATTTTTAAGCGATATAACTTTCCAATGGAGGATCCATCATCATCATCATCATCATCAAACATGAAAAAGAATAAAAAACGAGCCAGAAAGAGGTTTAAGAAGAATAACATGAAGAAGAATAAAAAAAAGAGCCAGAAAGAGGTTGAAGAAGAAGAACATGAAGAAGAAGAAGAAGAATAAAAAAACGAGCCACGTTGTAAGTACTTGTGTGTATCTGCATAGAAACCGAGTCCGACGATTACCAAGACCTGGATTGACCATGTGACCTTCGTGACGAAACAAGAGATGATTTGGTGCTACAAATTGTTGTAGCTTTTCGGTTTTTCCTCCTCTATTTATAAACTCATATTCAAAGAATGACCAAGGTGCATGTATTGACCAAGGTGTTGACCACATCCACATTAAAGAACCTTTTAATATAGGTCTTGAATGAATGAATGTATTGACCACATTAAAAAGCTTTGATATTTGAGTCAATTATTTGTAAATAACTTGATAAATTATTATTTTCAAAATTTTATTCATATTATTTTCAAAATTTTATTCATATTATTTTCAAAATTTTATTCATATTATTTTCAAAATTTTATTCATATTATTTTCAAAATTTTATTCATATTATTTTCAAAATTTTATTCATATTATTTTCAAAATTTTATTCATATTATTTTCAAAATTTTATTCATATTATTTTCAAAATTTTATTCATATTATTTGTAAATAATGGGTCGCATGGGTCGCATG
>CM071872.1:23139476-23165966 GCA_036759665.1 Gynandropsis gynandra | reverse complement strand
TTTTTATTATGAAATAATTATTATCTGAATGTCTTTTGAGATTCTAAACTCTTCGTATTTTGTCCATCATTAATCCTATGTGATTATGACAATTCTATCTATTTATCTACATTGTTTTGTCTCTTCATCTATCCTTGTAAGCCTATAAATAGAGGCAACTTCATTTGTAAATGTACACTTGAAAATCATTCTTCAATAAGAATTATCTCCTCCTCTCTCCTGCTCTCTTCTCTTAATATTGTTCTATTTCTTTTACAATATTTGATTTTTATTGAGTCTTACTTGGCAGTATGTGAAATTGCTTGATTATTTCCAACTCTCAAATGGCTCATCTCCCGATGTCTTTTTATTTTCCTTTGGTGCAGCAATTTCTTGGAATATATGTTTGCTCATTTCATCGTATCTCAAAATTCTATGTGGAAGCCCAGTGTGAATCCTTTGGTTGATTAGTCTTTTTTTCCTTCTGTTGCCCTCTTCGAGTATTTGTTTTCTTCATTGATGCACGTCTCCAGTTAGGTTTGAACCTCTCCGTTTGAAAAAGAAAAATAAGAGCATCGAACCATTTGTTCTGATTCTTTTTCAAATTTAATAAATGTTGGTCGATTGTATTTTTATTTTCAATTCTCTCAAAAATTTTAAAATCTTAAAAAAATCTCTTGATGTTTAATAAAAAAATATTGTAGAAATAGTATAAAGAAAAGTTGTAGAAATAAACAAGTTGAGTTAACGAGTTTGGATTACACAATAAGAGTATTTTACTTAACAAGTTCCGAATTTCTACAATATTTTGATAGATCACAAAAATACACTAATTTTGATAGATCACAAAAATACAAGTTCTTATCTTTAAAACTTAACAAGTCGAAGAAAATCATACCAAACTTTGCATCAAAACCGTATGTATACACAAAGAACATGAGAGAGTTAGTTTAAAATTTCAACTAACTCCCCATGTAATTTACGTCTATACCTTTACTAATCCGATGCATTTTGGATTAAAGCCTAAATCAATCCATTTTTCTTCTTTTAAATCGATTCGAACCCTGGTTCATCTTGGTATGTGATTCAACGAGCCAAAATCTTCATCACATTCTCCACCTTTGGCAAGTGTGAAACACATATGATCTTTGTGAGAAACAACTCCTTTCTTGGATCCTGGTTTGAAGTTTTCTTTGTCCTATACCTTGGACAACCTAAGAAAGTTTAAAGCTTGCTTAAACATGGTGGTTGGAACTGAATTTTTTTTTATGAATTATCAGTTGGATTGACATGAGTCGAAATCTTTTTTGGTCTTGATCACCCCTTGTTCCACGATGATTCGAATGAAATGAAGCCTCATATCAATGTGTTTGGTCCGTTCATGATAAACGTTATTTCTAACAAGGCATATTGCACTTTGAGAATCACGATGAATGTTCGCACTTTCTTGTTTGAAACCAAGTTCATTCAGTAATCCTTTGAACCAAATACCTTATTTACGACCTCTATCAATGCCATGTATTCTACTTATGTAGTAGATAATGCTACAACATGTTGGAGATTAGATAATGCTACAACATGTTGGAGATTAGATAATGCTACAACATGTTGGAGATTAGATTTTTAAATTACTATATTTTCACATACCTCGAATACATAGCCAATTGTGGACCTTCTTTGTTGCATAATCTGCATCACAGAACCCAGTGATTGATCTCTACATTTCTGACATAAACCAGTTTGACACATGGTGATCCTTTTATGTACCTAAATATCCATTTCATAGCACTCCAATGTTCTTTGTGTGTTCGACTCATAAACCTACTTACTAGGCCTGCTAAGTCTGGTCTTGATCCAATCATAGCATATATAACACTCTCAATTGTACTTGAGTAAAGAATCCAATCAATTTCAGTATCTTGTTAATCTTTTGGTGTGGCTTTAAGCTTGAAATGAGATGTCATTAGAGTATGTACAATCTTAGAATATGCCATGTTAAAGGTTGAGACCACTTTTTTCAAATAATCCTTTTGAGATAATGTGAGAATTTCTTTTACTATGTCTATGGTAATGTTCATTCCAAGAATTTTTTTTTTTGCATTTCTGAGATCCTTCATGTCAAACTCTAGTTTAACATCTCTTTGAGCCTTTTTACTTCTTCCTTTTCTTGACATGCTATTGGCATGTCATCTACATACAAAAGTAAGAAAATTCTAGCACTACTTTCTGTCCTTCTGTAATATACACAAGCATCATGCTTGCATCTCTGAAAATCTTGATTGATCATTAAATCATCAAACCGTTTGTTCCACTGTCTAGGAGATTGCTTCATACTATATAATAATTTATGAAGGTTGCAAAATTTCTCTCTGATACTGTTGATAAATTCTTCTAGTTCAGTCATGTGAATGAGTTCATCTAACTTTCCATGTAGAAAAGTTGTTTTTACATCTAGTTGCTCAAACTCCATATTAAGTATCACCACCAATGACAAGAAGACTCTGATTGACACATGTTTCACCACATGTGAGAAGATTTTTTTTATAATATATGCCTTCTCTTTATTAATAACCTTTGACCACTAACTTGAACTTATACCTAGGTAACTCTACTCCTTAAATCCCGCTTTTCTTCTTGAAAACCTACTTTGATCCAATCACTTTGTTGTTTTCATGTCTGTCAACTAGTATCCATGTCTAATTTTGATGTAGAGATTCCATTTCTTCTAACGTTGCTCTTTTCCGATGTTTCTAGTCCTTGCTCATTTTTTATGTATAGTTCTTTGGTTCTTCAGGTTCCATATCTTCTGTTGTACTTAGAGCAAAGGCAATAACTTTTTCTTCCCTGTATCTATTTGGTGGAACAATTACTCTTCTTATTCTATCCGTTTCTAGTATCCAAGTCTTGATCTTCTTGTGTTTCTTGTTCTCCCACTTCAGAGGTGGTTTTTGATTTTGAAGATTTTGAATCCTTTTATGTTCTTTTCCCATACGCTCCACATTGATCAGTGTTTTCCTTTTTATCTAACTCATGATTAAACTCTAAGTTGATGGACATTTTGTCTGGATTTGGTGGCATATGTTCAACATTTTCATATAACTTATTTTCCATTTAATCCTTGTAAATTGTATCTTCCTTGAATATTATGTCCCTGCTGAAGATACACTTTTTTTCTTCTAAAAGCCAAACCTTGTAGCCTTTTACACCCTATCCACATTTGTTCTGGAGTCTTCAAATCAATGGCCATGGATGAAGACTTGTTGATGATATGCACTAAAATTGCAACAACTTCAGCCTAGAAGCCTTGTTCCAACCTAGTTTCTGACAACAAACATCTAACCTTATTCATTATAGTTTTATTCATCCTCTCTACCATCCATTTTGTTAATGTGTGTAGTAGAAAGTCTTGTGTCTCTTTATTCCATTGTCCTTGCAATACTTATCAAAATATTGATTACAAAACTCAAGACCATTATCAGTCCTTAACACTTTTACATGTTTTCATGTTTGATTTTATACAAGGATCTTCCATTCTAGAAAACTAGAGAATGAAACATCTTTAGTCTTAAGAAAATAGATCCAAACCTTTCTATAGTACTCATCAATTATTGACAAAAAATACTAAGCTTAAGAGATGGTATTGTATTTTGTAAACCCCATAGATCATGATGTATGTAATCTAAAATACCTTTAGTCTTGTGTGTTGCTATATTAAAGCTAAGTCTATGTGCCTTACCAAGAACACATTGTTCACAGAATTTAAGATCCTTGACCTATTTTTCTTTCAAAAAACCATTTTTACCCAATATCTACATACCTTTAAGACTCATATGTACAAGTCTACTATGTCATAATTAAGTCTCATCTTTGTCACGACCTCTTTCCAGATTGGCTATCATGGTCACCATTGATCCTTGAGATACCTTCAGTTTTCCTCCATGAGACTTGTAGCTAAATCTCTACATATCAAGTGAGCCAAGAAAAATCAAATTCCTTTTAAGTTTACGAATATACCTCACTTGTTCAAATATTTTGGTGATCCCATTATGTGTCTTGATCCGAATATTTTCCATCCCTTTTACTTCACATCTAATTTTGTTTCCCATTATAACTTTTCCAATTTTCTATAGTTTTAGATCTTCAAACCATTCAACCCTTTGTGTCATGTGATAAGTACATCATAAATCAAGGATCCATTGATGTTTTGGATCTTGATCAGATATACTTAACACTTCAGTTTCTAGGAATGATTCAGATATTGCTGATACAATTTTAATGCCTTTATTTATTCATGATACTTATTTCTCGTTTTACAATCACGTTTAAAATGACTATCATTTCCACAAAACTAGCACCCTATTTCAGACTTCCCTTTTATCTTTGATTTTTATCTTGACTTCTTTATGTTATTACAGCCAAAATCTCTTTCTCTAATCTTCCTCGCACTATGAGACCTTCTGCTGCATTTTCTCTTTGACTCTTTGCAACATATTCTAATTTCTTAGAGCATACAACTGAAATCACTTCATCCAATGTCATTGTCTCTCTTCTGCTATACTCGAGAGTATATTTGAGTTGTTCATATTATTCTGGAAGTGGAGTCAATAAGAAAAGACATTGATCATCTTCTGAGATGTCAAGTCATTCTTCATTTTCTTGAAGACATCCACATTTTCCTCCATTGACTTTGATTCATCCATCTTGAAGCCATAAAACATTTGCTTTAGATACATCTTGCTTGGGAGAGACTTATGCAAGAAGTCGTGCTCCAATGCTCTCTGAATTCCAACGGTCATTTGTTCATGCTTCACTTTGCTCATGATTTTGTCACTCAAGCGTAAGAATATTAGGTTTCTAAACTTTCTACTCCTTTCTTTTCTAGTTTCCTTTACAGTCTCTAATCTTTCCCTTAAACCTTAAGTAGAATCTTGTTTTTCTTCCTCTTCAGCTTTCACTACAATGTTCTCCAAAACCTCTACTTCAAGATTGTCTTCTAACATATCATCGAGCTTCAAGATTTACGTCGATCTTTTCTGTCTAGGGAGAAAATATCATTTTTCATCATATTTCTCAATATCTAGTTTGAGAATTGATATCATTCTTTCAATTTCCGTGTTGATTCATTTTCTTGAACCAATGCTCTGAACCCGCTTGTTAGGTTTTAATCCTCAATTATTTCAATAAGATCTCAAGAATCTCTCGATCTTTAACTAGAAAAATGAAAGAAAGATTGCAAAGAAAAGTTACAGAAATAAACAAGCTAAGTCAATAAGAGTATCCTATGTCTTAAACCAGGAACTTAGACCCCGATTCAATACATCAACTTTGATAGATCAAAGAGAAAATAAGTTCTTATCTTTAGAACTTAACAAATCGAAGAAAATCATACCCTAACCTTCCACCATAACCATATTTATACACAATGAACATGAGAGACTTAGTTTAAAATTTTAACTAACTCCCAATGTAATTTACATTTATACCTTTACTAATCCAATGTGTTTTAGAGTCAAGCTTAAACCAATCCAGTTTTCTTTATTTAAATCAATTCAAACCCTGGTTCATCTTGGTATATGATTTAACCGAGCCAAAAACTTCATCACACCTCCGCTAAGAATCCTTACAGAGTTAATGTTTTTGTCCAATCATTTGTCCTTTACGAATTGGAACCATTTCTTGGTGAAGCCAACCCATTATTTTTAATAAAAATGCATGGTTCGTAATATTCTTTAAAGTGGCAAGCCTATCTCTTTTTCATTGAAAAAAAAGGAAAACATAGACTGAATGTTGCAATGGTCAGATTTGAACCTCGGATCACTGCGATATTTAATTTTCATTATTTATTTAATCCGTTGAGTCATTTATTACAAGTCAAATTTCATGTCCAAGGACTAAATTTTGATGTTTTGTAGATAGCATGTGATGAGATTAGATCTTGTGATATCATTCAATTAAAGTTTATTGAATGTTTTTCTAACACAAACTATATTTTTTTATACATTTGCGCAATCAATATCAAGTATCTCTGTCAACATTAGTTCAATCCCTATGTTGAATGAAAGAAACATGTACTAATCGTGCTTGCTTTGGTAGGTCACGACCTTGCGATTAGGGAGACTCAACCAGTGATACCGGAATCGAGTTTTATGATGATCGAAACAAACTCGAATGCTAAGACACCTCGAATCGCACGTGTTTGATGATCATCGAACATTCCATTCCTCCGGTTTTCAGAGGCTCTATGTTCGATGAGGTGACATTGGCTAAGAAATATCTCGAGGCCTTGGAGAAATGCTTTGTTAGAAATGATAAAGCGAAAACAGTCACACTTTTAGCAAAAATTGTCTCCATGAGATATAAAGGTAATGAGTGTATCCGGGAGTACATTATGAAAATGTAAAACAATACTTAAAGGCACTTGGACTTGGATTGTTGGAAGACATCATAGTTTACTTGATTTTGGTCTTTCGCCCTACACAATACAAACATTTTATGGTTAGCAATAACTGTTAAAGGGACAAATGGACTCTTAATGAGCTTATTTCCCACTATGTATAAGAGGAACATAGGTTGATGTAAAACACGACATATAGTGCTTTCGTACCATCTTAAGGGATAAGATTGAGAAAAGAAGAAAGGTTATGAAACCGTTTTTCGGGGATGAGCTCATATGCAAAAGAAACAAACTACGGATCAAGCTCAGGTTCAAAAACATTTATGTTATCTCAAGACTGATCATATCAAGAAATCTTGGACCAAGTATCATATTTGGCGTACAAATAAAGGTTTGACTCTCACTTTATTTTGTTCTTAGATCAATTTCGCTTCTATACCAAGTCATACTTGGTGGGTGATTTTTGTTCTACAATTCACGTAAGCATTACTAAGCAAGGTTTCCTCCATTATTAGAATTCGATTTATGGTGAAAGATACATTTATGTGGACAGTGGTAAAAGGGTAAGAGTGGAAACAATCGGGCAATTCAGGCTTCTGATGAATATCGATCAATTTTTATATATAAATGGTGTTTCGTTGTACCATCTATTAGAAGAAATTTGATTTCAATTTCCATATTGGACAAATTAGGTTTTTGTTATTCATTTAAAGACCTTAACTTTACCCTTTCATTTCATTCGAATGTGATTGGAATTGGTTCTTTATCTATTTCGGATAATCTTTATATGTTTGATATTATCCCTTCATATAATGAAATCTTGCATGTTGTCCACGTGGTGTGAAATGTAAATTCATTATGGAATAAACAATTACGCCATAATCAAAACCGAGAATGGAATATTTAGTATCAAACGAAATTATTGAAGCTCTTGATTTTTGAAATTTGAACCATTGTGTAAATTGTATCAAGGGGAACCAAATAAACAAAACACGTAAGGTATATATTGAACATTAGAAATTTCGGAATTGATACATACAAATGTATGCAAACTATTTCTTATTGCTTCTTGGAATGGTCAACATTACTTTGTTGATGATAGTCTATATGGTTAGCTTTATTTGTATCATCAGAAGTAAGAAGTTTTGGATATTTTCAAAGCGTTTTAGGCTAAGGTTGAATTTCAACTTAATAAATGCGTTAAGATTGTTCGATCCGATCATAGTGGTGAATACTACGGTATGACTGATGGATCAATGAACAACGTCTAAGGCCATTTTCCAAATACCTCGAGGAATGTAGAATCGTTCCCTAATACACAATGATAGGTATACCTAGCATGAATTGTATTGTGGAGAGAGGAAACCGTACACTTTAAGAAATATTGAGAAGTATGATATCATTCTCTACTCTCCTAAAATCCTAGTGCGTTGAGGTATTAAATACATAGTTTATATCTTGAACATGGTACCAAAAAAGAAACCATTAAGAAGCCTTATGAGTTATGGAGGGGTAGACGTTCTAGCTTAACATTTTCACATTTAAGTATTTCCAGTTGAGACTCCATCTTATCGACCCGATGAATAGAAACTAGATTCCAAAAGTTTGAGTTGTTATTTTGTTGGATACTCGAAAAGATCTAAGGAGTATAAGTTTTATGATCCCACGGAAAAAGATGATATTTGAGATGAGAGTAGTGCGTTCTTTGAGGACATCAAACATGAGGAAAGGAATGACAAATTTTGTTTAGGAGAGGATAAGGATGAAACTTTTGTATCGTAAAAGATATTGATTCCTATTCCAATTATTGTAGCTAGAAATAATTTGGAACATGTTACTCGTGCTATAAATCAAGATACTCCAAATGTCGTTCTTGAAATCAATGAGGAACAATTTTATGAACTTCAAGAACAGTTACATCAAAAAATTATGCCGTGTAGGTCCAATCGAGAGAGGATTGTATTAATAGAAGATGTCTACATAGTATTTATTTAAGAACATATAGACGACATTTTATAGATAGAAAATGATCCAGTTAGCTTCCATGAAGCCATTCAAAGTTTTAACTCTCAATAGTAGACTGATATCATGAAAGAAGAGATTAAGTCAATAGAGGACAATGGCGTTTGGGATCTTGTTCCTTTGCCTGAAAGTGCGAAACTTGTCGGATACAAATGGATATTCAAAACCAAATGGAATTCACATGGAACTGTGGAAAGGTATAAAGCACACCTAGTCGCAAAAAAAAATACTAAATAAAGAAGGCATGGACTACAAAGAGACTTTCTCTCTAGTTTTACCAAAAAACGCTTTGAGAATATTAGTGGTATTCACAGCTCATTATGATTTATAGATGCAATATATGGATGTTAAGACAACATTTCTCAATGGTGACATTGAAGAGACTATTTATATGGTGCAACCAAAACACTTTGTGGTCGAAGCTCCAAAGAAATGGTTTGCAAGTTATGGAAGTCTATATATGATTTGAAACAAGCGTCTAGTCAATAATATCACAAGTTTCATTGTGTAATCATCTCACATGGCTTTGAGGTAAATCGGATAGATGATTGTGTATACCATAAGATCAATGGGAGAACATTTATATTGATAATCCTTTACGTGTATAATATTCTTATTGCTGGTAACGATAAGAGTTTTATGCATGAAACTAAGAATTTTCTTTTGGAGCAATTTGAGATAAAAGATCTTGGTGATACCTCTTCTATATTGGGTATAAAAATACATCGAGACCACTCTCGGAGTATATTAGGTTTATCACAAAAGATTTACATCAATAATGTTCTAGAGCGGTTTGGCATATAGATACCCCTATTTCTAAGTAGGGTGATAAATTCAGCCTTACACAACGCCTAAAGACTGAACTGGAAAGTGAAGAAATAAGGAAGATTCCTTATGTTTCGATTGTAGGGAGTCTAATGTATGCACAGATCTACACACGACATGACTTGGTATACATTGTTGGCGTTTTAAGAAGATATTTAAGCAACCCCAGGATTAATCATTGGAAAACAGCAAAACGGGTGATATGATATCTTCATAAAACAAAGAATAATATGCTCGTGTGTAACACCCCCATCCCGGAACTATCTTAGGACTGGGAGTATCCACCATCACCTCCAAGAGGTGGCTACACGGGTCATCGTTCAAACACATTTATAAAATAAAATAAATGATTTATTCCAAAATAAAGTGGTCCAGACCAAATAGCAAAACAAATACGTAAAGATCGGAGTCACGTAAATGAAATAAATAAATTTGAAATGCAAAATAAAACTCATCAAGAACTCATGCACGCCTCTCTCATCAGTCCACTCTGAGCTTTCATATTGTTGTTCAACCTCGTTGCTCTTTTTTCTTGCCATATCCTGTCCATCCACGGCAACCCACAATAGGATGAGTACGAAATACACACTCAATGAGATCAATACGTGTATGTACTTTATGCCACATATTCTCCTATTCTAAATTGAATAACATAAATAACAATATATCCAAAGTCTAAACTAAAGATATACATACAACTCTACCCAACCCGACTGAGTATCCAAAATCTAAGACTAGTACCACACTGGATCATAACACACAGATTCCACACGACTCTAGTTCGGGCATACGCTTGAAAAGTCCAAAGGACCCCAGCACACTAAAGATCTCGCAAGGTCACAACATACCCCAGCCATCAGTACAATACAATGCTCCATCGCTCGAAAGGTTACCACAACCCTAACACGGTGTAACGCTAGCAGATCCACTGATCTAACTAACTCGACGTTCTATCGCTTGAAAGGTTACCATAACCCCAAAACGGTATGACGTCGGTAGATCCCCTGATCTGACTAACTCGACGCTCCGTCGCTCGAAAGGTTACCATAACCCCAACACGATACGACGTTGGCCTAGATCCAAGTGTCGCAATACTAACGTCATCGCCCAAATACTCCTCACGTGACAACTCTCATCGAAACGCTCGCACACGCCTTCTTCTGAAGGTACAAGTATGAAATCACTCGATCGAGCACACTAACAAGATATTCACTCGGCTTTAACACCGAACCAAAATATCGACGTTCTCCGAAATACTTGGTCACGCATCAATTCTTTAGATCATCTTTAGTCACTTATACAACTCATATAATTGTCATCAATTCTCATAAAATAAATATAGAGTTTAATCCAGTTCACTTGTAATGTCTCACTTTTTCCATTATAACCCTTTAAATCCTATTTTGATCATGCCTCATTTAAAAGTATAATCTTTTCATAAATCAACCATCCGAAATTAGGGTGAAGAAAATCATCACCTTAACTTCTCCGATGATTTGACAATTCTGGACAATATTGCTAGCAATAACACCAATCGATTTTTTCATGTTATAGATCAATTCAATTAATAAATTTCCATAATATAAATCTTCTAATTAAGGGAATAATCACAAAAAAAATATCTAGATTTTTACCACAATCTCGATTAGAATCCACCCACGAAGAACGTGATGAAAATCTTCTCCAATTTCTTCTTCCTCCTTATTTTCTCTTCTTCTCTCTTTTTCCTTTTTTTCTTCTTCTTTCTTTTTTTTCCTTCTTTTCTCTCGGTTGACCGACTGCTCTCTCTTCCTTTCTTTTAATTTTTAAACCCTATATGTGTCGGTGTATCCATTGACTTAAACCCTTTTATTTAAAAAAAAAAACAGCCCTCACAATTCTCCCTTACTACAAAGGAATTCGTCCTCGAATTCTATATCTCTGATTCTTACAACAACATTTGTATTCGGTGAATAGATTAACCATACAGCTCATCTTCAAACAACTCGGGATACTCATGTCTCATATCCTCCTCTAATTCACACGTTGCTCCTTCCATGCCATGATGTTCCCACGCAACCTTTATCATCGAAATTTTCTTACGCATCAACTGTTTTGCTTGGTGATCCACAATGCGTATTGGACGGTCTTTATATGTTAAGTCCTTCCTCAAGGTTTTTGGTGGCTCTACAAGTATCTTCTCTGGTAATAATAAACACTTACGCAACAATGATACATAAAAACGCAACAACGATACACGAAACACATCATGTATACCTCTAAAGATACGTGAAGCTCAAATGGCCTCCTGAACCATGGTGATAGCTTGTTCACTCGGCTACCATCTTATCTCCATCGCTTCGCTTGAACTCACAAATATACCACATCTTCGATGTTAAGCTCAAGTTCCTTCTTTTTGGATCAACATAACTCTTCTGATGATCTTGAGTCGCCTTCATTATCTTAACAATTCTTAACTTTTCGATTGTCTCCTCGATAATATCTTTGCTACAAAGATAGATCTCTCTCCCACCTCATTCCAACATAAGGTGGCGCCAATGCTAGCATGATAGCTATCATTGTACATAAACTCAATAAGCGGTAAATGATTCACCAACTATCATGCCACTCCAACGCGTATGCTCGTAACAAGTCCTCAAGCGTCCTTATAGTTTTTTCTGATTATCCATCTGTCAGTGGACAATACGCGATGCTCATACGCACTTTGAATTCTAACTCTTTTTGAAATGTCTGCCAAAGACATGATGTGAATTTTCTATCTCAATCCAACACAATGCTTAACAGAACCCATGTAACTTCACAATCTACGCAATATAGAACCTCATTAGCTGATTCACATCACAAGTCTTGATTATCGGAAATAAATGAGTCGATTTAATTAGTCGATCCATGATCACCTAAATGGCATCCTTGCCACTTTGCTTTCTTGGAAGACTCGCCACGAAATACATAGTAATATGGTATCACTTCCTTCGGGGATTGGGAGACTTTGCAATTTCCCGCTTGGTACATGTTCTATGTTTTGATTAATTAACACGTTGGACATTTCGCTACCCATCGAGCGATGTCCTTCTTCATCCCTGGCCATTGATAAAGCTGACGAACATCACGATACATCTTCGTCGATCCCGGATGAATCAAAAACTTGGATTGGTGAGCTTGACTTAGAATCTCTTCTCTGATCCTTAGATCCTTCGGTACACAAACTCGACCACTAATCATCATTAGACCGTCTTCCCTGATCTGATACAACTTGTACCTCGAGTCTTGCTGATTACTACGAATATTCTGCAATCTCTCATTGGATAATTTTGATGTACGAATTCTACTCAATAGACCAACCTGATTTACGGCTTGTAAACCGACACTCTCGGACTCAGTCTGAATTGCCTCTAGTCTCAAAGTACTTATCTGGCTAATCAAATCACCGAATTCTTGTATAGCCATATCTCAACTCTTTTGCGGTTCAACGTACCTGCAATGATATATTTTTTTCTCCAAATGGTATGCGATGTTTATCTCGCACTCTACAACAAACTCAATCCAACTTATTTGACACAAATTCATCTCTGGCTACGTGAGTATGTACTTCAAACATTTGTATCCTAAACAAATCTATACTTTATTACTATCATGTATGTCATCCAATTCTCTAACACGAGAACCGTATACTCATTTTCCAAATCATGAGCCATCTATTACTATTCATGCTTGTGTATTGTCACGATAATTGAACAATCGCATTGTCTTCTTGTATAAGCATCCTAATCTCGTCCTTTATGCATTTATATACATTTTGTACATACTAAACTCAAAATCTTGAATGTGTTACAACTAACACTAAAGACTAGTTTAGCTTCTCCTTTATGGCCACGTATATCTCATTTATTGAGAGTCTAAATTTTGACTCTCTAGAGTACACACTTGAAACATACCTTTTAAACTTTGAAGGTTATAACTGATTATCCATCGATGGTTTCATGAAACTATGTAGAATATCGAAAAACATATGAGTAGATAAACTTCCCATTATTACTGATCCAATGATAAACCGACCTTTTTGCTTCTTAGTCTCGTGCATTTTTCGATAATCTCTAATGGTGTATACCCTCGATTTCATAAGCCTACACTTGGCATGTCTCTTTACTCAATTTTTTGTATGTAACTCATTTTGTTACTTGTTAAGCACACTTAAGAATTTGATATTTAAAAATGTCACATCATAGGAATCCTACTCCCCTGTCTATCCATAGCATTGTCTAACATGTTCACTTTCACAATGATAGCATGAACACATCGAATAACTAAGATTTAAAATCTTAATCACTCTATTTGATCATGTCTCCTTCAAACTTGTTGGACGACTTATTTTTCCTTTTTGCATGATGTCCTCCTCGATGATTCATTTCTCTACTAAGTTAGCTTCTATTTTATCTCGGGCAATGATTCGTACCTGATCATTTCAATCTTTCATTTAAATTTTTGGATGTTTCAACTCATAGTGTGCGACACATGTTTCAACTCAAAAGGTTATTTGAACTTATTCCAGGGAATCAATGCTCTCGAAATTCCTTTGTGTTTCATCTCACAAGAAAATCCTTTCACCCGCCAAAAAGCAGAACACAATATCCAAAATTATCTCTCTAATCAACATCGATAATTTAAAGTTTCTTGCAAGTCGAAACAATTATTCATCCCCTTATAAGAGATATCATACATCTACATTATATCTTAGTACTGAAATCTATTCATGTGAATCACGACATAGAAGTAAGTTGACATCTCCACTTGCCTCTAATTTATCAGAGTAGGCGGTAGCAGTGTCTTCAATGGTAATGTTGTCCACCTTCTAGTAGTAACTCTTTAAGACTTTCCGTACAACATCTCTATACATCCCACTTTCTGACCTTCATCATAACCAGAGAGACTTTGTGCGCTCTGTGACAAAGAGTCAACCAACCATCATCCTTGATACTACCTCAAAACACAATTAGCCATTTAGCCTTCCATCCTTAAAAACCAAACTTGACACTTCAAGTCGTGCGTGCTACGATCTAATGACTTTATTAAAACATTTTGTAAAACACTTTGAAATTCCATCAAAACAATAAATAAAAAACGAAAACCAGAGCTCTGATACCAATTATTTAGATTCACATTATGTTGGGTGCCTCGATAGTCTTTGATCCACTTCAGGCTATATTATCCTTCTCGCTGGTGGGGCTACTTCTTGGCAGAGTGCCAAAAAACTTCTCGTGGCATTGTCCACAATGAGGTAGAGTATGTGGCATGTTATGAGCAATCCAATCAAACTTTATGGTTGCAGAATCTTGTCATATGACTGCACATTATGGCAGGTGTGGATAGACCGCTCAAACTTTATTGTGATAATCATTCTACAGTATTATACTCTAACAACAACAAAAGGAGTACAAAGGCAAAGCATATTGATATTAAGTATCTCATTTTTTGTGAGAGGATACAAATTTAAATCATTCCGATAGAGCACAAAGGTATAAACTCCATGATTAAAGTATCCGCTAACTAAGGGAGTTATACCTAAGGTCTTTCATGAGCACACTTCTCGTATGTGTATTGTCTTCTGTGACGATGCTTCGGTTTAATGGTTGTAATTGTATATATTCCAGTTTGCTCTTGGATTGTAACGATGAACACTTATTCAGTTTTAATATTATGTTCCGGAACTATTCTGTTTAAGTTGATCTCGATAAGTTAGGACCAGCTGGAGATAGACACATATTGATCACTTCACGTGAAATATTCATGCTATGCGTCCATATTCAGATCTATGTCATTATTATATCTTTGCTTTAGTAATCATATATGGGTCTAACCTTTTGTAGTATCGTTTATATTTTGTTAATCTTATATTTGTGGACTAATATTAGTATAATCATGGAACAAGTGTTGTCATTCGGTTTAGTCCAAAATAAATATGATCGGATTTGAACTTAATTGCGATCCCTCCATCACCCCAGAATGAAAGGGGTGATCTCGTAGTTCTTGGTCTGTGAAGATACAGTTTTAGTCGACGTCGATTCATCATTTTTATATTTTTAACGTCTCTAATTCAAAACCGAACATGAAACTTTGGTTTCATTCGACTCCTTTATGATGGATGGAGAAATTCACAGATAAAATAACACGGGAACGAAATAAAAATTTGACCCATAACATCTATGTTAGCTTTTTTTTTGTCTGGTGCTTTCACAGAAAAATTTACTTTCTAGATAATCCTTCTAGAAGATAGAAAAGGAAAACTCGAACAATCTTTCTAGTTACTTCTAGAAAGAGGATATAAAGGGATTGATTCGATATTTCATAAGAACCGTTTTAGTGAAATCCCCAATTTCGTATATAAGAAAAAGGAATAATCTATCAGATTCAGGATTGATCTCTGCAGATCACATCAATCCTTTGGTAGTATCGTTTATATTTCACGATGAGCGAAATTAAATGATACAATTGAAAATCGAATAATTAATCGATTATTATGGGTGTATTGTCCCTAGTCACATGTATATATAGATGAAAATGTTTTTTTATGAAGAATTCATTAGGTTACGCATACATAAAAAAACACACACTTAAAAAACACGATATGTTACTTGTTTTTATGTATTTCACAATAAAATTTTAGATAACAAAAGAATTCTTTCAAGATGAAATTGAAAAGGGAATATAGTATAAAAAATATTCAACTATTTTATTTTATCCTATAAAACATCAATTATTATCTTCAAATTAAAAAAAACCCAAATTTATTGTTTTCTGCCTTGAAAACACTAATTTTAGGAATATAGTGTAGAAAATACCAAATTTTTTAATTTTTGCCTATAAAACACAAATTATTACTTTTAACCTAAAAATTTTGAATTTTTAAGTTTTGTCTAAACAAACACAAACTTATCAAATGAATCATATCTGTACACAAACACTAATTCTTGGTAAACTTCCTATAGTGCTTATGATATAGATTGTTTTTTCAACAGAGTTTCAACCGGTTTCAAAATAAAATCTGAATTTCACACGATTTCAACCCGAAATCCAAATTCAAAAAAACCCCGAATTTCAACCTAATTTTCATTGAAAATTCGAATTCACCTCCAATTTTAGAAAGAATTTCAGTCCCATTTCAATTTTAGTAAGAAATCCAAACACGAACCAATTTCAATCAGAAATTTGAATTCAACCCAATTTTAATCTGATTTCAATCGAAAATAAGAATTTCACCCAATTTCAACAAGAATTTCAACACAAATTCAATACGAAATCTGAATTCAACCCAATTTCAACCGAAAATTCAAATCCCACCAAATTTTAGTAAGTATTTCAATAACATTTCAACCTGAAATCCAAATTCAATCGGATTTTCGGTTGAAATCGGGTTGAAATCGGGTTGAAATTAGGTTAATTCAAAGTTCGAATTGAAATTGATTTGAATTTGGATTTTTTGTTGAAATACTTACTAAAATTGGATGAAATTCGGATATTCGGTTGAAATTAGGTTGAAATTGGATTTTGAGTTGAAATTGGGTTGAAATTCTTGTTCAAATTGGGTGAAATTTGGATTTTCGGTTGCAATCGGTTTGAAATTGAGTTGAAATCAGATTTCAAGTTGAAATTTGTTCAAATTTGGATTTTTTTAATTCGGATTCGGATTGAAATCGGGTTGAAATTGGATTTACCAAGAGTTAGTGTTTGTGTATGAATATGATTAATTTTATAAATTTGTATTTTTTTAAACAATATTTAAAAATTCAAAGAGTTAAAATATGATTTAGTGTGTTGTGTTTGTGGATGAATATGATTAATTTGATAAGTTTGTGTTTTTTAGACAAAATATAAAAACTCAAAATTTTTAGGTTCAAAATAATGTTTGTGTTTTATAAACAAAAATAAAACAATTTGATATTTTCTATATTATATTTCTAAAATTAGTGTTTTAAAAAAATAAATTTAAATTTTTTTAAGTTGAAAATAATAATTTATATTTTATAAATTAAAATAAAATAATTTAATATTTTTTTTATGTTATATTCCCAACCCAATTGAAAAACTCATTGAGGTTGTGTACGGCCTAAACCACCATCTGTATCAGATGAGGTAGATGTTGATGGGAGATAAAAAGAGTATCGAACCCATGTGAAATCAGAGGTGGACGAGAGCTGGATTATCTGGCAAAGAAAAATAAAAAGAAGATGATGATGATGAAATGTAAACGGCCGAAAAGAAAAACAAATAATAAAAATAGGTTTAGAGATGGTTAGATAGTAATTTTATAAATAATAATAATAATAATAATAATAATAATAATAATAATAATAATTAAATTCGATTTAAATATTAAAATAAATAAAATTTTCTCTTTTTTACAAACGATATATACCAGCCAAGCCATAAAAGATTCCATCTCATCTAAATAAAACAATAATGAACTTCTCTAAAAATTGTCAAAGAATTTTTAGAAACAATATATTTAAATTAATTAAAATTCTGAAAATTTATTAAAAATTTAAGAAGTTTCAAAGAAATAAAGAAAATTTAAAATTAATTTAATTTTAATACAAATTCAAAATTCTGTTTCAAAAATTAAAAACTTTTTTATTTAAAATATTTTCAACGATTTTTTTTTTTAAAATAAATTAAAATATTATAATTTTTGATATCACGTTAAAAAATTAATTCTTTAACTTATTTTTAATGATTAGTTAGTAACAATTTAACTTATACATATAAATTAATTAAATTTTTAAAAATCAAATACATTTCAAAAAATTTAAACTATGTCAAATTAAAAAAACGATTAAAGATTTAAAATTATACAGATGTATATTTAATAAAAACTCGTGATAAATTAAAATTATTATAATCAAAACCACTAATATATATTGCTAAGATTTCAATTATATATACCGAGAAAATATTTATAAAATACATTTCTATATCAAAATTGTGTTCTTCATTATTATTTCATAACATTTAATTTCATTTTTAAAATACAATTTTTAAGAATCCGGACGAAGCACGGAACCATACTAATTTGATCTGCATGTTCGTGGAAGGAAGTCGTAAGATATTAGATCAAACCTTCACGTTGTTAGAATTTGCTGGTAACAAATGCAATATTTACATATATATATAATTAATTATAACATTAATGATATAATTGCTATAATATTATTATTTAAAAATTATTTTATAATTTCAGTTTTGTTTAGAGATCAAAATTTAAAAAATATAATTAGGTACATAAATGAAAGGATATAATCTCTAATAAATTATCAGAATAACCAGTTTTGTAAAAGTTGTTATTCGTTAGTTGGACGGTCCGTCAATATCTGGTAACTAGTTGAATTAGTCGGTGATTAAATATTTTTGGTTTATTTTTTATATTTTTTTAAACTAGATTTTTCAAATTATATAATAACAAAAAACATAAAACATAAACAAAGTATCATACACAAAATATAAAGTCATACAAAACCATAACATAAACACATACAAATTTATTAACTATAACATAAAAGTAACAAAACAGTAATGATCTAAACATCTAATACTTGCTCTTCAATTAAATGTATCACCTCTTTACGTGGTCCGTAGTCGATGTCAAACAAATCACAAAATTCGTCTTCCAATTTAATATCATTCTCTTCAAAATACAAACTTAAAGAACTTATGAAGCATCATCATCTATCGTATTATCATCATTGACGTCCTGTTAAAAAATCTGTGACTGAACATTCATAGAATCACTAGCCAAAAAGCACATCAACTTTTTACTTTACAATCCTCTTATGCCTGTTGAACAACTTTGCATTGAATTGTACAAAGACTAGATCAATTAGTCGGGTAATATTAAGCCGATTCTTTTTCTTGGTATGTATTTACAAAACAAATAAAACAGTCAATTAGAATATCAATAACGACTTGAAGACATCAAATATGAAATTGATTGAAGTTTCAAAGCATCAACCCTTGCAAAGCTACTCCAAATTCATTCACAACCGGATGAATTTGAAGTTACGACGAGAATTTGCATTGCCACCATTTGTAATGTGGAACATGATATCTATATGTTGTCCACCAATGTGCTAAAAAGATAATTTTCAAAGTCTCCACCATCATTATAAAGTGAAGCAAAAGAAGTAAAAATTTAATGGAACATACCAGGATAAAAAATTTCATCGTTCACTTCATATGTTTTCAACGCCAAAATCTTTCCAAAAACACCTTCTTTGTTTATGTACATGTTGAATTCTACATTCACAACGATACATTGCTTCTCATAGTCCGCATGATAAAATGTCTCAACGTAGAAAAAACATGTCCATAACAATATGCTCGAAAGCAATACTTGGATCTTTATAGACGTAGAACAGATTTATAAGATAAGCAGATAAATACAATGGACTATTTGATCGATCTTTGTATTTTTTATCAATGATATTTATAATACGTTCATAATTTCGTTCCAAATTACCCATAGTCTCTTTGATTGCATTTTTTTGCAACTAAAATTTCTTCATAAACAAAACCTATAGAAGGTTTTTTTTTATCCCCATCAAGAATCTGAAGAGCTCTAACCAAACGAATAAATATCTTATAAAGAGGTATAACGTGAGGCCAAAATCGAGTTCTCATCACAATCTCATAAGCACGTTTCCCCCTTTGACTTTTAGAATGCTTAGATGATTTCCACTCAAGACTATAAAACATCATATTCAATTGTAATCTCAATCAAACTTTCAAACGTCAAGAAGCATGATGTGAATCTCGTAACTCCGGGGTTCACAATATCTCTTCCACTTGTAAAGGTTCTCGTCAACTCCAAAATCATATTATGAGCATAAAAAAATTGGTTAGAGCTTTTCATTGATCAATGATCTCCTTGTACTGTGTTAATTTTGAAATCTCTTCAAGAATTAGATCTATAACATGAACAACACAGCTCCCACATTGTTAGTAGCATTGTCAGTTACTACTTGAACAACATTTTCCACACCAACCTCATTAATTCATTTTCTATGTATTCAACTCACTTGCCTTCTAACAATGGCATCCTCAATTGATGTTGACTTGGAGGTACCCACCAGGATCAAACTGTCCAAACGCCTCAACAAACAATATAAAAGATATCATTATTGATAGCATTCATCGTGGTAGCTGATTCATACAACCACCTAGCGCAAAATTCAAGAACATTGTGTGTTCTTTCCTTGAAAAGTGTTTCATTTATATTATTTTTCTTGTTTTCTTGCCTAAAGAAGACTCGAGGTTGATGAAATTAGCAAATTTATCCACCAGACCAAGATAATGAATCGACCCATCATTTTCTAATTCTCTCAATTCATTGATTCCATGTTGCCCATCAATATCTACTTGTGCTCTAAACACTATGTCTCCTTGTTTCCTTTTATTTTTTTGTCTCTTACTTCCAACATTGCCCTTAATATGATCAATATGTTCTTTCATCCTATGTGCACCTTCCGACATCACTTTTCTACATAATTGACATTTGATTTTATTGGAATTAGACGGATCACATAAACTCCATATTCTTATGCAATATCTTCCGAATTACGTTTTTTCAATGTAGAAGATGTCACTTCTACTTTCAAAGATTTAGTGGTCGATATTGAAGATGAACCCATGAATCTTTACAATCAAATATCCATAAAAAAGCAAATTAATCCTCTTCTTCGTAATCAAATCAATTAACATCCAGTATCATAAATTGTCCACCATTCCCTAAACATCCATTCATTCATTGATTCATGCCTAATCTACCAATCATACATTCATTTATTTCTAATCTACCAATCATCAGTCCATCAACTACCAAGGAGTGAACTGTTGAAAATGCCAAGTGAGAAGTTACCACAAACCTGGTCGAGGAGAAGTCACAAGCAATCAAGGGATGACCCGAATGAGGAGAAGCCGCGAGCGAGGAGAGTAAGGTAGAATACGAAAAAAGACAGAAACCCGAACGAGGAGAAGTTGTTGCGACGAGGAGAAACCGGACCGACGAGGACAATACGAGAAGGAGACAGAGACCCGAATGAAGGCGCGAGCAAGGATAGACCCATCAGATGAAGGTGCGAGTGAAGATAAGCTGGTCGGTGTGACAATCTTTTGTTCGAGCAAGGAGACATAGACCCAAACGAAGCCGTGAGCAAGGAGAATGCAATTCGTAGAGAAATAAGGAGAACACCGAGCAAGGAGACTCGGGCGAAGCTGGCCTACACGATAGGAGAATGCGAGCTTGGAGGAGAACAATGAGCAAGGAGGAGGTTCTGATTCAGTGAGAAAGGCAACAAGAGAACGGAAAGGGTTTTCTCCATGGACCAAAACGGCATCGTTTTGGATATTTTAAAATGCTTGGGCGGCGGTTTTTGCGTAGTCGACCGTCCAGGCGACGATTCTAAGGAACCTAGGCATCGACCGACTTTTGGAATAGATTTTAAGGTTTTTTAGGCAGCCTCTTGCCTCCGAACGTCTAGACGGCGACTAGTTGGCCGCCCATAACGCCTTTTATAACAATAATAACAACAAATGAAACAAATTTTACCTAGATTATGATTTCTTTTTCCACAATTTTTCTCTCTATTTTTTATTACTCTGTCAAAAGAATAAAATCCACATATTTCTTTACATTGTTTTACAGAAACGAATATACTTTCTCGAATACAATTTAAATTTTTTTTAGACATCATTTATAGTATAATTAAGGAAATATCAATATGATTGTGCATTAATTTGCAAAATATTTCTGTTAAAAACGTTAATTCAAATATATTTTGTTTTATGTTAATATTATTCAATATAGTATATTTTATACTCTTATATTAATTCGAATTAAATATCTTAATATATCACACAAATTTACTCATTTCAAACACCAAATTTGATTTGATTTTATTTTTCGAATTTGGAAAATCACTATTCAAAAACCCAATTCTATACAAGATTTTACAATAAAAAATATAATTTAAAAAATTATATCAAAATATTTACAATGTAAAGGAAGATAATAATCATCGGAATTTCAAATTGAATAACATTATTGACACAATTATTTATGGTAGTATTGTAAAAATCGTTTTGGACAGTCGACTAGGCATTTAGCGACGAATGATCGCCAATAAATCAAAGAAACCAGTGCATTACATGGTCGACGACTAGGCGGGAATTGAGCAGCGACTAGGCAACGCCTAGGTGGCCGACTAATTTCAAACCGCACCTCTTCTCTCGCTTTTGCTTTTCGTGGTTCGCTTTCATTTTCGTCTTCGCCTTTATCTTTGTCTTCGCCCGTATTCGTCTTCCCTCGCCTTCGCTTTTGTCTTTGCCCACCTTCTCCTTCGCCTTTTTTTGCCTTTGTCTTCGTCTTAGCCTTCGGCTGCCTTCGTCTTCGTCTATGTCTTCACTGGCTTTCCCCTCCGGCTTCCTCCGCCTTCGCCTTCATCATTGTTTGCCTTCACCTTCGTCCTAGCTTACTTTCTCTTTCGTCCTCTCATGTCTTCACCTTTGTCCGCCTTCGCCTTCGCCCGACTTCAATCTCTATTCCTTTTGAATTGGTTGTCCTTATGTTAAGTTAGTAAATGTTAAAAGGATTATGAAATCAAAGAGGGTTTAAGAAAATAAATTAGAGAGATTAGGAATATTAGAATTAGAGTTAGTAAATGCCAGTTTCTGTTGGAAATATTATCAAGTATATAACTATGTTATCGAATGTTAGTTTATTGAGAAGATTAATTCGATATATCATTTTTTTGTTGATTGTCAAGATTTATAGATTCATCTTCAACCTGAACTGAATAAAAAATGAATGATTGTAATATGATAGATGATGATGTTTCACAAGTTTTTACAAGTTTGGGTTCCGAAGACCTTAATGAATCATAGAGATTTTTATGATTTAATTGATATCGATTGTAAAATAGATGGAGAGTTGGAGAATCTAAGTAGAGAATAAGTATTAGACCTTTAGATGATTTTATTTAATGTAATGTTTATACTGTAGTTAATGAATTTTTATATGGTTTTATTAATATTATACTTTATTTGTGTTTTTTTTTTTGTTATGTATGACTTTGAAAATCATTTTTTTAATATTTTAAATTCTAGTCACCGAGTAATTCCATTAATCGATAGATGCATATGGACAAATTATCCATCCCTTTGACACTAGTATCTGAGAGTATCAAATTATCCATCCCTTTGACACTAGTATCTGAGAGTATCAAATTATCCATCCCTTTGACAGAAAGATTTTCAATATTATCCTTGGTTTCCTTTTGTCCACTTTACATTTCCATCCTTATACAACACGCGCACGCATAAACATATACATATACATATATATTATATATATATATATATTATTTTCGCATCTAAAGTCAATATTTGAAGGTATACATCATAAAATATCTAATTTAAATTTTTTATGTACACATAAACAGAGATAATATAAAAAAATTTTAAATTATGACAAACAAAATTCTGATATAAATCTATAATTCAACCCAAAAACTAAAAATTTATAGTTATTTAACACTATATATGAATTTATCATATATATCCTAACCAATGTGAGGTATCAAAACATAAACAATGTGTATAATTACTTTGCATTAATGCATTGTTTTCTACTTAAATTGTTCAATGTAGTGATCACACATTACCAATGGTTTGTGCGCTCCGAAAAACGAAATTTCAGACTTGTCGTTAGAAAGAAATTTTATTAATCATTTAAAACTATCGGTTGTGTGGTTGAGCTCGATCTAACATCTTTTACCCTCTGATTAAATTAATTCTTGGACTTGCAAACCATATATAAATATATATACGCATTGTGAGCTCAATTGAATGAATCACATTAATAGAAAACCAAAAAATAATATGAAAAGTGAAACTTGAATTCACACACACGAGATAATGCGTTCGAAATTCCATCGAGCCCTACTCACGACGGGATTCTTTTCTAGACATTTACCGTTAACATTTCTCCAAGATGATGTTTATAGACTCTTTAATATTAAAAGTCTATATTGTGTATTTTTCTCTATCCCGAAAAACTATATTTCTTTATTCTATCAATAAAGCAATACTCTCACATTTATATTAACACATGAAGATTATGGAGATTACAAAAATGCTCCTTTGAAAACGACCATAACTAAACTTTGAAAAGAACCCAAAAACGACTAGTACAACGGACTCTCGCACTTGTATTAAGACATCGGGACACCCAATATATATCCAAAGCCTGATATTGAAACTATATATATTTAAAGACTTCATTTATTTTAATTGTAGAATAGTTGGTAAAAATAGGTGAATCTGTATTTGACGTTATGGATTCAAACTCTCATTTCCAAATTTATCTCGTTTAATCAGCATGTCTAAGAAATTATCAACGAAAGTAATTTATTTTAAAACTTTAAAATTTTAAGTAAAGTTTTAGGGAAAAAGACTAAAAAAGGTTGTTAAAGTGTTACCGAATATATAGATTGCTTATCAAATTAATACTATTAGGCGATTCTAATTTTAGTTGGAAAAAAACTTTTGTATATTGAAATTTATTTAATATTATCTGGGAAAATGTTGGAAAAAATTACTATGTTATCTATTTAAAAAATATGATTATAAGTTGTTTACTATTTTAATTTATTGAACCATATTGTAGAATATAACATAAAGATTATAATATTAAAAATAATATATTTAGAATATTATAGATTTTGGATTCTATATTATTTTATTGTATAGTTTTAGAAAAAAATGAAAATAATTTTTTTAAGTTGTTTGGATTATAAAACTTTTTAAAAGGAAACTCCGCAATGAATTCGCATAAAGCTCAATAAAGTAAAAATAATAATGTCTTTCCAAACTCTTTTGTCATGTATTTCTTCCCATTTGTTGTTTTACCAAATTCATGGCATTATGTCAGGTTTCTAGATGTAATTTTCTATTTATATTTTTAGATTAAATGTTTGCATCTTATATTTTATTATGTTTTTCTTTTAATAAACTATTCGAATAATCTAAAAATAATTTAAAATAGAATAAAATTAAAAAACATGAAGATAATAATAATAATAATAGTAATAATAATAATAACTTCTATTATTTTTAAATAATCATATTTTTCTATGTCACTTAAAATAGGTAATAATATTGTATTTTAATTTATAAAAAAATATAAAATTATAAATAAGAATGTAAAAACGAGGGCAGAATATCAGATATACCCTCGTAGGGCTAAAACGCTTCAAAAATACCCTTCCCTAAAATAATTATTTAATCGGAAAAAAAAAACTGGAGAAAAGACAAATTTGCCCTTAATTTTCGAACGTGAAAAAACCCGCATTCCGTGAGAGTAAAAGTCAAACCCGCATTCTGGGAGAGTAAAAGCCAAGAAAGAACAAGTGATTTCGAACTTGAGAGGGATCGATTCGAAGTTGGTAAGAAAGAAATGGCTAGAATCAGCATCGGTGGAGAAGAGAGCACGGGTCAATCTTCAATGGCGTCAATAAGTGTAAGTAGATCGTTTCTAGGGTTTTGGAGGATGTCGAGTCCCAAAATGGTTTATTGATTTGAAATGGGTGTGAGTGTCAATGAGTCGGTTGAGTCTCAGTGAGTCGGTTGAGTCACAAGAGTCGGTTGTCTCAGTGAGTCGGTTTGGGTCGCGATGGTCGGTTGAGCGTCGATTTCTAGGGTTTGCAGGCTGTCGAGTCTCAGAATGGTTGTCGCATGGATCGCATGAGTCGCATGGGTCGCATGGGTCGCATGAGTCGCATGGGTCGCTTGAGTCGGTAGAAGTATAATCTATTCTTTAATTAATTGGTCATTTGCAGGTGGCCCCAAAGCCAAAGTTTGTGTATCAATTCAAACACATGGACAGAATGCAAAAGATCACCACCAAGTGTTATCCTCACGAGACAATAACGAAGCTGAGAGGAATCTTAGATGAATACGACTTGCATTACTTCGAGAAGGACTCGCAATTTAAGCATTTATTCCATTTCCAATGTGACTCCACATTGACTAAGGTTCAAATGTCTATCCTCCTAAATCACTCCGTGATTGTACGGGACAAGAAGGAGTTGTGGTTCGTCTTAAACGGTGTTCCCATCCGGTACTCTATAGTGGAGCACGAACTAATTTCCGGATTGAACTGCGGACCATATCCCAAAGGATGGGAGTCCAAAAAGGGTGATACATTCAGGCAGAAGAATTTCGGC
>CM071872.1:23110920-23130376 GCA_036759665.1 Gynandropsis gynandra | reverse complement strand
GATCTGCCCCTACCTTGGACGAAACTGAATTTCCTTGATTCAAGGTCGCGTCTCAACCGCTTTCCTTGAATCTAGGACGCGTCCCAACCGATTCCGTACCGTGTGCCTTGCGTCTTCCTCTCATGGAAAACCTCCCGGAGCAATTGCATACCGTCAACATGTTTGATCCGCAGCAACCACAGAAGCTTCTCTTCGCTTGCAACATGTCAAGCGTCACGAAGCTCACCCCGACGAACTACCTTACGTGGAGCGTTCAAATCCGCTCCCTCCTTGAAGGGTACAATCTTGAATGCTTCATCACCGAAGATTCTATTGTACCACCGGCCATGATTCAAGTTGATGGGATCCAGCAACCAAATCCCGCCTTTAGTCCGTGGAAACACCAAGATCGCTTGATTTTCAGCTCCATGCTTGGAGCGCTATCCCTACCGCTACAACCGGTCATTGCCCGAGCAACTTCCGTTCGTGATGCGTGGAAAACCCTAGCAACCATCTATGGCAAGGCTTCTCGTGGACACATCAAACAACTACGAGATCAGATCAAACGATGTGTCAAAGGATCTCAATCAATAGAAGAGTACCTACGGTTTATCACCACCAAAACCGATGAACTCTCTCTTCTCGGGAAACCGATGGATCACGAAGATGTCCTTGAAGCCGTTCTTGACGGACTTCCGGAAGAGTACAAGCCTATTGCTGATGTGATCAATGCCAAAGACACCGCCATCTCATTTGAGGAGCTGCACGAAAAACTCCTTAACCACGAGGCAAAATTGGTCGTTGATCTCCCACCACCCGCCGCTGCCCTACCGGTCACGGCTCATGTTGCTGCTGCCCGTTCTCGCCCACGTAACCCCAACTCTCAATGGGGTCGCCAAAACAACAACCGCAATTCCTCGGGTGGTTACCGAGGTCGCTGCCAATTGTGTGGAATTCAAGGACACAGCGCCAAATTCTGCTCTCGCTTCCGCTACACAACCGCGAACAACTCATTCGATCTCACCTCACAACCGTGGACACCTCCTCAACGTCCATGGCCACCAGCAGCGAATGTTGCTACGTATCCTACGTACGACACCTCCAATTGGCTACTGGACAGTGGGGCCTCGCATCACATCACATCCGACTTGCAGAACCTCTCACTTCACACCCCGTATCACGGCCGCGAAGAGGTTACCATAGCTGATGGCTCCGGACAACCCATCACTCATACGGGTTCCTTTTCGTTATCTTTACCAACTCGTTCCTTATTGATGGATGATGTGCTTTGTGTTCCCTCCATGCCCAAAAATTTGGTTTCGGTTCAGCGTTTATCTAACAATAACAATGTCTCCGTTGAATTCTTTCCTCATATGTTTCAGGTGAAGGATCTAAACACGGGGGCGTCGGTTCTTCAAGGCAAGGATGGCGTGTGCGTGTATGTGTGGCCGTCTCCTACTGCGAATACCCAACCCACTGCCGCATTCTCACATCTCAATCCCATCGTATCCACTTGGCATTCCCGTCTAGGACATCCGTCACTACCCATCCTCAAACATGCCTTGTCCAAGGTCAACATTCCGTTAGTTAAAGATATTTCTATTTCTCCATGCAATTCGTGTCTAAGTAATAAGAGTCATAAACTTCCGTTTAATGACTCATCCATTGTGTCTTCACGACAGTTTATTTTCATTTTCTCCGATTTATGGACATCTCCTATTGTTTCAATGGATGGTTTCAAATACTATGTTGTTTTCTTTGATCATTACACGCGCTATTCTTGGCTTTATCCACTCAAACAAAAGTCGCAAGTTCGAGCAACCTTTATTGCCTTCAAATCCCTTGTAGAAAACAAGTTTAGTGCGAACATAGTCAATCTTTACACCGACAACGGTGGAGAATACATAGCTCTCCGTTCCTTTCTCTCGGACAATGGCATATCTCACTACACCACCCCACCTCACACTCCCGAGCATAATGGGATATCCGAGCGTCGACATCGTCACATTGTCGAAACCGGATTATCCCTTCTTATGCACGCCTCCCTACCTCTACCATATTGGTCTTACGCCTTTACGGCTTCGGTTTACTTAATCAACCGCATGCCCACCCCACTCCTTTCATAT
The DNA here is from genome assembly GCA_036759665.1 of Gynandropsis gynandra. NCBI lineage: Eukaryota > Viridiplantae > Streptophyta > Magnoliopsida > Brassicales > Cleomaceae > Gynandropsis > Gynandropsis gynandra. The sequence continues at coordinate 23,128,271 of CM071872.1, read as the reverse complement.
GCCTCGCCCTAAGAAGCTCTCTTCCACACCCCACCGAACCTTCACAAACTTAAGATCTTTGGTTGTTTGTGTTATCCTTGGCTGCGTCCTTATGCCTCTCACAAACTTGATCCTAGATCTACTCCTTGTGTCTTCCTTGGCTACTCCAACACCCAAAGCGCGTATCTTTGTCTTGATATATCCAAACTTCGTGTGTTTGTCTCGCGGCATGTAGTCTTCCATGAGTCAGTGTTCCCCTTTGCCAACCTCTCGAAATATGTCACACATCCTACCTTACCAGTCTCCTCTCCGATGTCCCATGCTCCCTCATTCCTACCCGTCGAGCCCCTCAGTGTTGCACATACTCCGTCTCCATCACCGCAGCCCCCACAATTAGATCCTTCCCTGATCGTTGTTGAGAGCACCACGGACACGAGTGATGCTGCGGCCTCTCCTTCTCCCGTGTTGTCTCCGGATGTGCTCCCCTCTCCGGTCTTGCCCTCGTCCGTAGCCTTGCCCTCGGACGCGGCCCGTGTTGCTACTGCGGAACCGGGAACTCGAAATGTGCATCCGATGGTAACTCGCAGCAAGGTCAATCTTATTCGATCTAATCCTCCATCTGCGAATGTTTGTACAGGATCTTTTGATGACATTGAACCGGCTACAGTGACACAAGCCTTACGTCACACCAATTGGAGACAAGCGATGAGTGACGAATTCAATGCTCTTCTACGCAACGGGACGTGGGATCTGGTCTCTCCTAATATAGCGAGCAATGTGGTTGGTTGCAAATGGGTTTTTCGCATCAAACGAAAACCCGATGGCTCTATTGACCGCTATAAAGCTCGCTTGGTTGCCAAGGGTTTTCATCAACGTCCAGGTGTGGACTTTCACGAGACTTTCAGTCCGGTTGTCAAACCCGCCACCATTCGCATCGTCCTTAGTCTTGCGGTCTCCAATGGATGGTTTATCAATCAACTTGATGTCAATAATGCATTTCTTCAAGGCACACTCACTGAAGATGTGTACATGGAACAACCACCGGGGTTTGTTGACAAGGACCATCCTCATCACGTGTGCAAACTTCGGAAAGCCATCTATGGTCTCAAACAAGCTCCTCGTGCGTGGTACTCGGAATTACGGACATTCTTGCTACAAATTGGATTCAAGAACTCTCTTGCGGATGCCTCCCTCTTTGTTCTCAACACGGCAACACATAAACTCTATGTGCTAGTTTATGTTGATGATATGATCATAACGGGCTCGTCTTCCTCTCACATTCAGCACTTCATCAAGGAGTTAGCGTCTCGGTTTTCCCTCAACGACCTCGGTGCCCTAAAATTCTTTCTTGGAATTGAAGCTACGAGGACATCCCGAGGTCTCCACTTGTCACAGCAGAAATACATTACGGATCTCCTCAATCGCACCAACATGAATGAGGCAAAGCCCGTCTCCACACCCTTGCCATCCACCTCTCGGCTCACCATTACCTCGGGGTCTCCTTTGTCCGATCCAACCGAGTATCGTCAAGTTATTGGCAGTCTACAATACCTTGCTCTCACGCGCCCGGATGTTAGCTACGCCGTCAACAAGCTGTCTCAATTCATGCATCAACCGACGGATGAGCATTGGCAATGTGCCAAACGTGTGCTTCGCTATCTTGCTGGATCTCGAGGCCAAGGTATCTTTCTTGCCGCTCACAATACTTTGTCTCTTCATGCCTTTAGTGATGCGGATTAGGCTGGTGACAAATCGGACTTCAAATCTACGGGGGCGTATATTGTTTATCTTGGCAAACATCCCATCTCCTGGTCGTCCAAGAAACAAAATGGCCACGCTCGCTCTTCCACCGAGGCCGAATATCGATCCGTAGCAAATACCTCGGCTGAACTTTGTTGGATTGGTAATCTTCTCACCGAACTTGGAGTCACTCTTCCCTTGGCGCCTACCATTTATTGTGACAACATTGGAGCTACCTACCTAAGTGCCAATCCGGTCTTTCATTCACGCATGAAGCATCTTGCACTTGACTACTTCTTCGTTCGTGGTCAAATAGAAGCTGGTACACTTCGAGTTTCTCATGTGCACTCCAAGGACCAGCTCGCCGATCTCCTCACCAAGCCACTTCCGAGGTTGTCTTTTCAAGACTTGTGTTCCAAGATTGGAATCACTACGGGTGATTCATTTGATCCCTTTGACCCCTCGATGAGACTTTGTGACCCAGTGCGACCGTACGACTCTGTGACCCACTCTGTCACCTTTGACATTGCAATAAAATGACTCGTTTAGACTCGTTTTCAATAATTGCAATAAACACAAGAGAAACACGAAAAAATCACTATACATACCTGGTTTTTCTGCGGAACGTGCTTAATTGCAAGCTTCTTTGTTGACAACAAAGGATTTCAACCTATTGGCAGCGAATCTGATGCCTATTTCAAGCTACTCTCGTCGAATCTGTTGTGGTGTGGGGGAACAGTAATTTTCGCGCCACAGGAGAGAGAGAATTAGAGGTGCTTTAGAGGAGAGAAAAAAATTTTCGTCAAGGATAATATGTGATTATCAATATTTTAAGGGTAGATTTGAAGTTGAAACTTTTTTTTAGCCAAGGGTATTTTTGAAGCACTTTAACCCTATAGGGGTATTTTTGATAATCCCAAAAACGAGAGTACACATCTTTAGTGAGACTAAATGCAAAAATATTATTATAAAATTAATATTTATTGATAAAGAAAAAAATTTAATATAAAGTTCACTACTAAAAAATTTAAGATTAGAGACGGAATTTGGGGACTGATATTTCCGTCATTAAATTTAGGAACGGATTATACACAGATTAAGGACGGAAAATGAAATTCGTCCCCAATTTTGAGTACTGAAGAGTCGTCTCTAATCCGTCCGTATTTGCGGACCAATTAGGGATGGATGAGTAAGACGTTCCTAAATTAGAGACGGAAATTGTTGTTGTTCCTAAATTTATAACGTTGTAAATTAATAATTTTATAAATAAGTATAATATTAAAACTATTAATAAATAGAAAAATATTAAAATAATATGTTATTAAAAGAACATATTGTATAGATATTTGTAAACAGTTAAATCGTTTAAAACCCGTATAGATCCTCCAATCAAATGTGTAGATTATCTATATGAATATGTAAATAGATACATAGATCTTAGATAAATTGTCTACACCGTCTAATTGTCTAATTATCGTCTCACACCTAAAAATAATTTAAACAAAATCGCAATGTCCAATAATATTTTGCATCTAATCGACGACAACTCTATATACCAAATTTTAAAACTAACTTACAGTTTCCCATGATCTCCATAACAAAAGTAAATAACAAATCTTTCAAAATAATGAAAGATTCGATATATTCAGAAATCATCACCAATCTTGTATTTAATGCATATTTTTTCTTACAAATGCACATAGGGTTCAGCAAAATATTCGAAATATTCGTATTCGATTCGTATTCAAACCGAAAATTTGAATCCGCTGACACAAATACAAATACAAATATTATAATCAGATATTCGACAAATACAAATACAAATAGTAGACTCAATTATCCGAACTATTCGTATCCGTAAATATTAAATAGAAAATATAGGTAATATTTATATATATATATAAAAATTTCTTTTAATAATCAAATTGGAAATAAAAAAAATTACCAATCTTATTTAAATATCAAATATTTTAAAATAACTAATATTGTTGAAGATTTAATTTACACTCAAGAATGGTTCTAATCCAAATGAGTTGGATAATGTTATAGAGACATTACAATATATGAAAAACAAAATTCACTAAATATATAACTTTTTTGCAAGTTTTATTTTAGTGCATAATCTAACAATTTGTTTCATTGTTTTGGGTTAATTGACGATATTTGTAGATATCCATATTTACAAATATCAGAATTTACAAATAAAAATATTAAATTTGAATATTCGTCGAATATAAATACAAATACAAATAGTCAGATATTCGTAAATATCCGTTATTTGTCCAGCCCTACACACGACCTTATATAATTTCACATAAATTCTAACTTTTAAATACTAGTACATTTGGGGAATTCGTTTCTTTGTTCTCGTAAAAATTAGAAATTTTATAAAATTATTTATGAATTAATATTTTTTTGAACATAATAATTTATGTACTAACATAAAAATTTAACAATAGAAAATTTAAGTATTTTAATATATCGAAAAATAATTACCGTATTACTAAAAAACCCAACAAATACAGTCTGAAATGAGAAACCAAGAATCCCAAAAGAAAGCCCAATTAATAGAGAAAAAAGAAAGCCCAGTGAAAGAAAAAAAATTCGTAACGGCTATATAAGAAAGAACCCGCAGCGTCTGGTAAAATGTTTAGCTGATTCTCCTTCCCCTTCTCCTTCAGACTGAAGACCAAACGTAGTGTGACTTTTACCGCATCGCGAGGAATTGGTTGCCTCCATCGAAATGAAATGATAATGGAGAAGGAGAAGTTATTCAAATGGAAACCAAACAAGTTTCGTCAAACTCTGCTGCCTATGAAGTAATTGTTCGAGCTGGTCCTCGAGTTCAGCAACTTCAACAGGTTCATGCCCATCTCATTGTAACGGGATTGGGTCGATGCCGAAGCCTCTTGACAAAGCTCATCACTTTGGCTTGTGCCTCTCGCTCGATCCTCTACACTCGCCTTCTCTTCCTCTCTGTCCCTTTTCCTGATGCTTTTCTCTTCAATTCTGTCATCAAGTCTACTTCTAAGTTCCATTTTCCTTTGGATTGTGTTTGCTTCTACCGCCGTATGCTTTCTGCTAAGATCCCTCCCTGTAATTACACCTTCACGTCTGTGATTAAGTCTTGTGCCGGTTTAGCGGCTTTGCAGATTGGCAGAGGGATTCATGGCCAAGCGGTGGTTAATGGGTTTGGATTGGATTCATTTGTTCAAGCTGCTTTGGTGGCTTTTTATTCCAAGTGCGGTGTAATGCAACTCGCACGTCAAGTGTTCGGTAGAATGCCTGTGAAGTCTGTTGTGGCGTGGAATTCGTTGATTTCTGGGTTTGAGCAAAATGGTTTAGCCAAGGAAGCAATTTCGACCTTTCATCTGATGTGGGATTCGGGCGTTGAGCCGGATTCAACTACATTTGTGAGCATTCTCTCAGCATGCGCGCAGACGGGCTCCATTGCCTTAGGCTCTTGGGTGCATCAGTACATTGACTCTAAGGATCTTGAAATGAATGTTGTGTTGGGTACTACTTTGATTAACTTGTATTCTAGGTGTGGCGAAGTTGTCAAAGCACGGCATGTCTTTGACAAGATGAAGGAAAGAAATGTGGTGACTTGGACTGCTATGATCTCTGCATATGGAACTCATGGATATGGGAAACAAGCAGTGGAGCTGTTTCGTGAAATGAGAGACTCTGGTCCAATACCTAACATTGTAACATTTGTCGCTGTTTTATCGGCTTGTGCTCATGCTGGACTTGTTGACGATGGGCGCTTGATATACAAGAGCATGAGCGAAGATTACGGGTTGATTCCAGGTGTGGAACATAATGTTTGCATGGTAGATATGCTAGGGCGTGCTGGATTTCTGGACGAAGCATATAAATTTATTAAACAACTCGATGGGAAAGGGACTGCAGCAGCTCCAGCGGTGTGGACAGCTATGCTTGGGGCATGCAAGATGCATAAGAACTTTGATCTCGGAGTAGAAATCGCCAAGCATCTCATATCGCTTGAACCCGAAAATCCTGGCCATTATGTCATGCTCTCAAACATCTACGCGCTGACTGGCAATCCAAACGAGGTAGAAAACGTGAGGAACACGATGATTGGAAAATGTCTGAAAAAGCAGGTTGGCTATAGCGTATTAGAAGTTGACAACAAAACATATTTGTTTAGCATGGGCGATAAGTCTCATCCAGAGTCTAGAGAAATTTATCAGTACCTAGACATGTTGATGAGCCGGTGCAGGGACTTAGGGTATGCTCCAGTGGCTGAAGCCGTAATGCACCAAGTCGAGGAAGAGGAAAGGGAATATGCACTTCGGTACCACAGTGAAAAACTTGCTGTAGCATTTGGATTGTTGAAAACCGTCAATGGAACAATCAGAGTCGTGAAGAACCTACGAATCTGCGAAGATTGTCATTCGGCCTTCAAGTACGTATCAGTCGTAGCCAACAGGGAAATTGTTGTGCGTGATAAGATTCGGTTCCACCATTTCAAGGATGGTTCATGCTCTTGTCTTGATTATTGGTAAGAAAAGTGCAAATATAAATACTGTTCTATGAACAATTTGGACTATGGAGGACACCAACATATACAACTCCAAGTGTTGCATAACATTACACAAGATCATAATATACAACTCCAAGTGTTGCATAACATTATACAAGATCATACATGGTTCGTACAACTTTCATATCATACAACATGAACCTATTTTAAACCATTTTATTCTTACACATTCAGACACAAGTGCATATTATACATTTAGATTAGATTTTCCGACATAGTTTATCAAAAGGTGAAACAGCTTTAACAACAAAAGTTAAAAAGTCAACCTCTGTTGCACAAAAATTCCCCAAACTATAATTGTTTCTGTCCAAGTACAATATTTTGTGTATATATACATTAAAAAATGATTTAGACTCCTGAATAATGAAGATGAAAAAAAAATTGATAACATACTGAGTGGTAAAACTGAAAATGGTCATAACGTCTCTAGCCCATGAAGAAGAACCCTATAAATCATTGGTAGGGTTCCTTCTTCTTAAGCCGGATGAATCTTACAATGTAGAAGGCAATGAAGCTTTCCTGTGCCTTGAACTCGATCTTCTGTCTCTCCCACGCCTTCTGACAGGTGTTGTGCTCACTATCCTTTCCCTAACACGATTCCCATAGGACAATTTCCGAGGCAAATCAGCGTTCAAAGGCGGTGGTGGAGCCGAGTGTGAAGGAGGATTAATGACCACAGGAGGTCTTCTCATCGCCAACATCTCTTGTTCTGCTCGATGATATCTCTGCAATCCACAGGATAAAACGGTTATAATAACGACACCGAAATGGAAACTGAACTATGTGAAAAAAGAATCACCTGAATCACAAAGTTGCGTCTTTCGCAGTCCAGGAACATATTGAGGGTCCAGTTTGTTTTGGCTGTAATCTTATCTCTTACAGTTGAGAAACTGATTTGATCTCTGGAAGTGAAGCGATCCACTTCGTTAAACCAGAGGCAAGTAAATAGGTTACTTATGGGAACATGCTCTCTTATAATGACACATCCTTCTGGAACATCTGCAGAGCCAAGGGCACGGATATAAGCTTTTGATCCTCGAAAAGATGATTTGGTTATACCAAGACAACTATGGGAATGATGCTTACCACTTGTGATCGGGAGCTTAGCCTCAGAATATGCGGTCAAACCTTCGTTCTTATAAAAATTCACTTGAAAGTCGATAGAAGTGTTATCATATTTACCAGCAGCTTTATTAGCTTCAGCTTCAACTAATACATCAAACCGTCTGTAATGCCTCGAGATAGCGAACGTGGCATTTTTCCTCCATAAGAACCTGACAAAAGGTAGAATCAGCAAGTCAAGGCCTTCTGAATAAATGAGATGCTCAGTCCAATAGAATTTTACAAGATGCTAAAACCTTTTGATGTTTTACACGGTAAACAATCTTTTAGACTATTGAAAAATAATCTCAATCATAAGTACATACAAGCTGTGTGAGTAAGTTGCTATAGGAAATTCATCTTAAAGGGATGAAAAATAGCAAAACGCCTTTTGAAGTTTTAGCTATGTATTGTAAAGATCAAGGGTCATCAAAAACTAGGGATACCCTCTTACAGAATGAAAATTTCAAGATCAAACGAAAGATAAATATGAGAAAATTTACCTCTCAAGAATTTGATACGGATCTACTACCAGCTCAAGCTTCCCATCAATCCATATTGAGTAGTGAGCATTAGGAAATAGCCTATGCACCAGAAGCTTTGGTACCTGCCATTATTAGAAAAGCTTCAGCAAATGGGTTCTGTTTACTTATCATTTTTTATTTATGGACGTTATCCGTTGACCATCTCCTCACTCTCTGTCCACATGGAGTCACACTTGTGCAGCAGGATAAATGTTACAACTCAAATATGTTATTTTAGGTATCAGTATAATTGAAGCTTCTATTTTCTTTCCTTTTAAGCCTAATTTCTTACTCTGCTATACTCACAACATGGATTAAACTTCATTATGAACTGTAGCAAGTAAAGCACAAGCCATAATTTCAACATATAACGAAAACACTATAAAACATGGGACTGTTGATGTCCTCGTGTCTAAAAGGCAGAGAAGATCACAAATAAAACCAATCAATAATCAGTTCTACCTTTCCATTGCGCCGTCCATCAGAATATGGAAGATTTTGAACAACAACAATTCTCCATATTCCTATTTTGGTGTTATTAAGACCTCGTTCTCTTTTCAAAAAATCATGAGTTTCTTCATCAACGAACATGTAGAAACAAACGGTTTCTTCAGATTGCTTACTGATATTTTGTGGTTCTTTTACACTGTCGAAAGCACCTAAAAAGAAGTGATTTATTCATGCGGAAACAGAAACACACCAAACAAAGGGTTACAATACAAAGTTCAGCAAAGAGAAAAGTGTCAATAGAATCTCTACCAAATACGGCTGAAGCAACAACTATCCCACGACACTGCTCCATTTCAAGAAGATCAGTCCCACCAATGTCAAATCCAGTTCCACGTCCAGGTTGAGGTCCTTTGACAAATCTAATAGGAAATCATGGATAAATTCATGAAATTAACTAAGATAAACGACGTTAAGAGAAGACAACATCTGTTAGACTCCGCAAACAAAGGCAGAGCAGAATAAAGGACACCTACCCACAGTGCACGCTCATTGTTTCTTTAATGTCAAAAGAATCGTTCCTCTGCTTCAGCGTAGGATAACCGCCAAATTCAGATCCTCCAAACTCCGTTTTCTTGTTTAGTGGTTGCTCATATATATAGCTTAAGTTCTTAAGAACAGGGGAAAATGACGGAGCTTTTGGCATTAATGCAACCGCTTCTTCTACTGGAAGGTAACAGACAGGGCATGCTGAAAACAACACCACATATAACAGGGCAGTACAGCTTACGCACCATCTTGAAAAAGTAAGACTCATAGCTTTCTCGCAATATAACGAGACGAATCTTGTGGGGATCACATGAAAGGAGAAAACAATCAAACAGAAAATCAACAAAACAGAAGGAGACCGAAAGATATTAAGAACTAAATCTTACGCCGTGGTCCAGTTCTTTTTTTGTCTGCTGGTGGGGGAGGTAAAGTGAAACTGTTACACGGATGTCCTTGAGGAAGTGTGTAACCAAGAAAATATGAAGGAGGAGGAGGAGGGAACACTGAGATGTCTATCAAGGAAGATAGGTTTCTGTTATAACTTCTTTGCTGAGTGTCAAAGTCATTTACGGTCGAGTTGCCGTTCAATTGCAGACTTGGAGGGCCTTGAACTTCCTGAGCATCTTCACCTGCAACACCAATTAACGACCATTCGATGCCAAGTCATTTGGCAGGTACCAAAACCCTAAACCACAATCCACAGCTTCAATGGCGGCAAGAGCCTTGATTTCGATAACTTCTTTTATCAGTGCACATTCTAGCTACAATGTCAAATTCTTTTACATTCTTCTCTATCTTCATCCATTTATTCTAATACAGCTTCAGTGATAATAACAGAAGCCTTTTGGCACTCCTATTATAGTGTTCAACACCTACAAAAACCACGTTCCTCTGTTCTAACACTATCTACTCGAAGCTACGCAATGAATATAGCCACAGCTAACAAACATGAACCAAGGTTTCTGAAACTAAACCACTAGTTAAGGCACCATAAGTATACTGGCTTAACTGAAAAAGAAAAATCCACGAGTCAAAATTCCAAAAGGATCTAATTTCAGCAATAAAAAGCGAAGAAAGCTAACCTTTTCCAACGTAAAGGACCCAAATGAAGACGATGGCGGAGATTAAGCAGAGGAGCAACATGCCCACCTTCTTACGACCAGCGAATTTACAGATCCAATGGACAATACCTTCTCTATCTTTCTGCATCTTAGAGGGTTTGCTTCGGGTCGTCGTCGTCGTCGTCTGGAGAGGCAAAACGATGCCGTTCTGTGTCGTCTTCTCCAAGGAACCATAGCTACTGGATCGGACGCCTAATCCAGTCATCGTTCCTCTTTCCTCTTTTCACTCCATCAAATCTCTAAACTCCCAAGCAACAAACTCAAATTTGAAGTTTTTACTCAATTTAGATCAAGATTTTCGTTTAAGACCCAATTGTTGAACAAGATTTTTCCGAGGAAATTCGACTTCAAGTTCGGGAATTGGATTCTGGGTTCAATTGAAATCTGATCTGCAAACCAACTGAAACAAAAAACGAAGCAATAGAATCTGGACCCTTTGTCCCGAAAATGAGTTAAAAGAATGAAATAATAATAATAACAATTATTATTATTATTATTATTATTATTATTATTATTATTATATAATTATGAACAGATCGCTGCGGGAGAATTCGACCGAATAATCTCATAGATCAAGAAGATCCGTAGGACGAAGAGGAATATATAAAAGAATAAAGAAAAAAGAGAGGATAAAAAAGGGTTAGTGATTGATAAATAGGGTTTTAAGCAGGAATCTAGAATTTGCAATATCAAAAGACTCTTCTTCCATCAAAACAATACGGCTAAAAAGAATATATTTACAGGGCAAAAAAATACTGTTGCGAAAATTTCTAAAATTCTATGAGAAAAAGAAAGAAAATCCCAAAAATTTGCGCGTGAACATAAAAGACAAAATAATTCTAATATTTGTCTTTTATTACAACTAAAATTAGGCAAAATTAAAAGTCAATGATAATCATGTTGGACCATATATTTGATGGTACAACAAAATCAGATGGTGATGTGTCTGGAAAAGAAAAATATTTAAAAGCATATAGAGTTTATATTATTTGAACTTTAAGTTTTATTTGGCTAAACAAAATTATTTTATTACATTTTCATTATAAAAGGTATGAAAACTATATATTTCGTTATAATTTTATATGATATAGTTATATTTTTATATAACTTGATATAATGTTAGAAAATATAAGATTACTATTAGGATTTGAGATTTTATTAGAGACTCTATTAATTTGTTTTGCATGCTATTTGTATTATAAATTTTTGTTCCAAATGTATAAAATTTAATGTAATATTAGTGTTCATATTTTCTGACAAGAATAGTTAATAATATAAATGCATTATTAAGTATAATCTGATTTGAATATAATTCAACACAAAAGAAAATTAAAATTAAAAAAAATTTAAATTAGATATATATACATTAATGATTTATTTGATAACTTATATACAAGTTCAATTTCTATATGATGTATATCATAATTAAAAATTCAATATTTTATATTCAATTTTTATCTTTAAATGTACATCATAATCAAAAGTTCAATATTGAAATATTCAAATCAATATAAATTAAAATTTGATATAATATTAAATAAATTTGAATCTAATTCATTTCAAAATATAATTAAAAAATTTTAGTTAGTCAAATATATATTCTATTCATGTTGTAGTCTATCTAAGATAATGCACTATAACGTATATTTTATTGAATGAAAACAATTGTTCAATAACGATACGTAGTTAACTTATAAAAATAGTTATTGACATCAAATCCAAACGGAAGATTAATGGTCAACACTTGTAGTTCATGTTGGTTGGGCGTGGAATACTATTTGTATATTATATTTAATACAGAAAAACACTAATGCAATCGTCATTATTTTTTTGTGACAACGAAGATCTAAAATTATTGTCTTGTTTTAACTAATGATTTAATCGACAACCGACAATCCTTAGTCATTCACTCCCATCATAATTGATTTTATTTTCCGCTGTACAAAATATTTTTATTTTTCAGATAAATTTAATGGGTTTAAATTATCCTTATGTCTCTCTAACCCACGTATTTTTCCCATTTCTTCCACATTTTGATTACATGAATACTTTAAATAAATATTCAATTATAGATGAAAAATATGTTTTGTGTCTTCACTTGTCAATTGAACTGACCCTTTTTAAATCACTACAATATAATTTTTTATAAGAATTTATGTTATTTTTGTCAGAAGAAAATTCCATCATAACATATTAAAAAAGTTATAATGGTTAGGACTGATACCTATATAGATGATATATTAATTTCTTGACAAAAAATTTCTAAAACCTAGATATATGAAAGAATTTTGCATAATAAATCTCTACGATAAAAGCTTCCACTTGTTATGAATATTTATCACATCCTTCTCAAAATTCTAAAGCTATTTTACGTCACAAACAATTTTTCCAACGAATCTGTGTTTATATTTTTAATGGATACTAATGTCGTGCTATCCTTTAAAATTTATTGAATATACAACATATCATTGGATATAAGATATCAAAATATCTATTGAAGTCTATTAAAAAGGTCATTGACAATTTCAACTACATTTTCAACTACAATTCTATGGATATTCTTTGAAAATTCAACCGTTCTACGTTGAAAGTTACAATGGTTTATCGACAGATGGACGATGTTGAAAATCTCTACTAAAAACCGTGAAAATTTTCGGATAGTTTTCAACAACCACCCATTGATAATTTAAACGGTTTATTTGTTGTATTATCAATTGAACCGTTAAAAAAATTCAACCATTTTATTTTAGGGTTGCACCTTGTTAGTTTGTTTTTATGGGTGAGAATTTTAATTGTTGATGTCAACCATTGTTCTTCCTTCAGATACCCAAGAAGCAGACTTGGATTTCTGAAGTCTTTAAGCATTATTTCAAAGCAAATGATAAGTTACAAGACTATATCTTGTAACGAAAACAATCAGAAAAAATAATATATTGGATTCTTCCTAATACTAATTTTATAAGATATTCATATAGAAAACAAAACAAAAATTATCTAATGATAATATTTTATACTATTTGATATAATCTTATAGATTTTCTAGATTTCTAATGATTTTAAAACTTCGAATAGTTCGCTCGGTAATTGAGTTGTATATGGAGCTGATTATCAAAATCAAAATATAACAATGATTCTCTTAGCAGATTATCGAGTGAATTTCTCGTGCTCCTTTTCAGTGGACTAAACTTGGAAGACTCATGTACCAGAAAGATCCTCGAATTATTGGTTCCTTGAGCTTGATAGAAAATGTGTCATTGTAATTATCCTATCCAAGATTTTGGCTCTCTTTTTACGATCAATAAATTCAAATGAATACAAGCGTTGATGTTTTCAATGTTATTAATATGAAATTAGCGTTGGAAAATATTAATACTTATATCCTTATTACTAAAAGAAATCTACGCTAATTTCAAGATACACCTTATTTGAAAAATCATTGGCAATTTTGACGCAATATCAATGCCCGTTTTTAACATCGATAATTAGTGAAATGTCCAATTTTATTTTAGTATTATTATATAGAGTCGATGAATCTAATAGAATTTGGGTACAACGATACATACTATTAGTGTTAGGTAGTGTGTATATATATATATATATATAACAATTAGGGTTAACCTAATTACGTATATGTAATTTATAATTATATCCTTATATATATTTTTCACGAGGGATCATTTTGTATGAGTATGATTCAGACACATAAAGAATTGAATAATGTAGGTAGTAGTGGCTTTGTAAGCAAATCTACTAGTTAATAAGTGAAGACGATGTGACTAACACGAAGATAACCAATCTGAACCCGAAAATGTGATAATCCAAGGATAGGAGGTTGCAAACCAACATACTTCCACCGATGTTGCAACAATGGAACGATATTCATCCTATGTGGAAGAACGGATTACAAGTTCTTTTTATTTCTTTGATGATCAAAAGATGGAATGTCGTTCAGGATACATGATGTATGTGTTTGTAGAAGAAAAATCATTGCAAGTGTCCACAAGATATATCACACCCCCGCATTACAATTTATCAATGCTCAAATGTTTGTGCATGCATGAATTATGATATGCGATTCACCGCAAAACATATGTCATGTTTGTAAGAGATAGGTATTGCATACTCCCGCACAACAAAAAAACTGGCGCTTTCCAACGGACATATCCGTTGGAAAGCGGCCAAAATCCGTTGGAAACAGCCGTTTCCAACGGACGCCAACGGATTTTCGTCCGTTGCGAAAAGTTCGTTGCGAATGAAGATCCGTTGCAATTCGCGACGGCGTGTCAACGGATATTATCCGTTACAAATTTGCAACGGACTGTCAACGGAATACGCCGTTGGAAATAGAGTAACGGACGCCCGTTGGAAAACGTTGTGACAGATCACCGTTGCACATTTTCAACAGACGGCCGTTGGAAAGCAACGACACTCCATTGCAAAATTAGGCGGGGAAAAATCATTTTTGCAACAGACATCCGTTGCCATGTGGCGGGAAACTGCAACGGACGGCCGTTGCAAACTGGTGGAAAAGTTTGGCAGGAAACGGATTCCAACGGAATACCGTCAGCCATGCCAACGGATGTCCGTTGCAAACTGGTGGGACGATTTGTCGCGGGAAACACGGTTCAACGGATGACCGTTAGCAGTTCCAACGGATGCCCGTTGGAACTTTTGAAAAAAAATAAAAAAAATATTTTTAAAACTAAAAAAGTTTTTAATAAAAATATTAAAATTATATTACAAAACACAAAAATTAAAACTATTCCTATTACATATCGTTTAGGTGGGTTGCGTCGATATGATCCACGTCATCATCACCACCTTTAGACGGAGTTGCATCCGAATCGAGCCCCGGTTCTTGCTGCGGTGCTGATCCCCTCACCTGGCCCGACAACAACTCAATGACGCTCTCCAAATGTTGTATTTTAGATGATTGTTGCGCCATCTGAGCTCGATGTTCTCGAAGTTGTGATTCGAGATCTTCGATCCGCCGTTGTTGCGAAAAACTCTCTTGCACCGATGGAGGTACCGACGTGACGTCCTCGAGTATATCCTTTTGAAGCGCTCCGAGACCGTACAGACGTCCCTTATACGGTCTCACCGACTACAAGATAAATAAAAGTAACGTTAGATTTTAACAAATTCTTTGATTAATAATTTAGAAACAAAATAATAACTTTTTACCTCTAAATAAATTTGTTCCTTTTGTAAAGGACTTAGGTCGTCGGGGCTTGAACCGCAAGCCTGAGATTGCTGTGTGATCTTCTCCGTTACAGCTTTCACGGTTCGGGCCGCTCGAGGATCGACGAGTTCCGGTTCGTCGGCCTCTTCCCCGACAACCGACTTCTTCTTTGCGTGGGTTTCTAATACCACTTCAAGAAGAGTCGGTTCTCTTCCCATCCGTTGCATCTACAATATAAAAGAAATTTTGTTAGATAAATATTTAAGTAAACAAAAAATCTAAATAATTAAAAATTTACCAATTCTTTTTTTCTTTTCGTGAAGGATTTTGATCCCGAAGTATGACGATGCGGACCATCTCCGGGAACCTTCTCACCGTAGCGATTTTGTTTAGCCTTCTCGCTCTTGGCCTTGAATGCCGCGGACTCCCAGTGCTCAATCAATTTGTTCCGCTTCGGTTGCCCATTTTGGTTGGCTGTTGTTGGTGTAGTAGTTGTGCTTTGCACCGTTCATCATTATGCGCATCCGAATCTGCATGTCGCGCATCCATGCAGTGTGCAGTGTAGATGCGCGTTGTATGAGTTCGACGCCATCTGTATGAACGCTGCAAACAAAGTTATACAATTATTAGTTTTCAAATATATATATATGTAACTTATAAAATTGAAATATAATTAAAAACCTTACAACAAAAGTGCACCACCATCGGTGGCGCACAACTTCTGGCGTAACTTGTCAGGAATAGTATAGATCGTCCTGTAACGACCCTTGGATGATGTTATTGTTGGTGTGTCTTGACACATCATCCTCATCAAACCTGCATAGCAAAATATAAAGTTAGATAATATTTACGAAATTTAAATAAAATTCATAACAATTATATACTATATATTTACCATAACGTTCCAGGAGAACGTTCGGGATCGATGATCGGAAGGGTTGGACGCCCATCGAAATCATCAATCAACGCATCGCGGCGGGGGAGGCGCTCCCGCAGAACCAGCCAACATTCCCCCCGATCCTATAAATCGTCTAGGCCTCATTTTTTCTAAGTTTTTGTAATGTTTTTGAATTCTGGATTTGTTTTGGTGTTGAAATAAGAACAGTTCCGTCGCAATATATGTATCGGATTTTCCAACGGCCATCCGTTAGAATTTCCAACGGACAGCCGTTGAAAAATACGTCATCGCAGCGGAGTGATTAAATTGACACGATGTTTCGAATTCCCAACGGCAATCCGTTGGAAATTCAAACGGACGGCCATTGGGAATGCGTGTTCCCGAGGCGACGGACGGCTAAATGGCGGCTCGTCTGCCCTTCCAACGGTCTTCCGTCGCAAGTTCCAATGGACGACCGTTGGAAACCTGAAAAACGGTTGGGAAAAGCTGCAAATTCTGCAGTCATCATTACACTTTCCAACGGATGTCCGTTGGAATTCTAACGGATGTCCGTTGGAATTCTAACGGATGTCCGTTGGAAACGAACACATGACGTCAACACGTGTCGTCAAGCGTCAACACATGACGTCAATTTACCCTTATACCGTTCCAACGGTCATCCGTTGCTACCTGCAACGGATGTCCGTTGAGATTGTTGAAAATCCAGAATTTTTTTCTAAGTGTCGGGTGCGAATTTACCCTTATCACATTCCAACGGTCATCCGTTGCTCTTTCCAACGGATGTCCGTTAGGATTGTTGAAAATTCGTAAATTTTTTCTAAGTGTCGGGTGCGAATTTGTGGTTCAACAACCGTTAATATTTTCAACGGGCAACCGTCAATATTGGTATTTGATTATTTTAATTTGTTATACATCAAACATCGTTTATATAACATGTTTGATTGTATTAACATTTCGATTATTCGATTACACATCATACATCAAACGTGAAACATAGTTCATTGACGGTATACGTCATTTACATTACACATCATCTACATACATTACACATAGTAATCATTATTGTATTTACATTTCTTCTTCAGTAGATTCATCGATGGGCGAGTCTTCTTTCGCTTGTTCATTGAATTCATCACCGTTTTCATCTTCAGCATCTTCATAATCGCGTATGAGTTCTCCGTCTATGTCATTCCTCGCAAGAATCTCCTCGCGATCTGTATCAATTAAACGAATCGGCTGCGAA
>CM071872.1:23060795-23087920 GCA_036759665.1 Gynandropsis gynandra | reverse complement strand
TCCAATTTGGAGACGGCACGAGCCGTTTCCAAATTTGGAGACCGATTGGGGACTACGTTTCCAGTCCCTAATTAGGGACGGATTGGGGACTAAAATTTCCGTTCCTAATTAGGCACGGATTGGAGACTGGAAAAAATTGGAGTCGCGCGATTGGATACTACCACTGGTCGTCTCTAATCCGTTCCTAAACTGGTTTAGGAACAGATTGGGAACCGATTTTTCGGTTCCTAAAACCTGTTTTTCTTGTAGTGATTATCTGCGTGTCTCATGTCAACACCGACGATCAACTTACGGACATTCTTACGAAATCTCTTCCTCATTCTTTATTTTATGATTTGTGTATCAAGATCGAACTCACCAACGATACTATGTTTTGAGGGGACACTTTTAGAAAAATACAATTATATAATTTCATATGTTAGAATTTGCTAAACGTGTATATAAATAACTATGTACTCAATTGTTAAAGGTTAATAAGAATTACAACTTGGTTATGATAGACACTAATCCGTGATCAACGAGCGGCTATGTGAAAAACATGTGGCACATGAACGGTGTGCGGCAGAGTGAACAGTGCAAGGCGACGACGACTAGGTTTTGGACCAGTCCATACCATAATAGAGTTGTGAAAATGGTAGTGTAGTGTATAGATAATATATAACATATATATTTACGTATTATACAAATACCGTTAATTTAATTATATATATCAAGAATTTATAATTGTATATTTCTATAAAATCTAAATAATAATAATAATAATATTAGAAATACGACCATCAATCCTCTAAAATTGGAAATAGATAAACAAGACAACCCCCGATGGTTCTAGAAATAAAAATACGTGTAGAAATCATCTAAAATTATTTTTCAAATTTTTTTCATTAATCAATTTTAATTTATTACATTTTCCGATTGATTAAAACTCTTATGGTTTTGCATGAAAATAAAAACGTCTTTCTGGGTTTCTTGTGTTTACTTCCACTCATCATTTTTCTAACAAAAATAGGACCATTAGTTAATGGGCACCACAATCGTTTTATTAAAAACAATACCATAGATGATTGAAAATTCAATTTAAGATCGATTAAACACATTAAAGATGTCCACAAAATGTGGTTTGCCGATGGAAATATTAGTGAAAAAAAGGAAAAAAGAAAAGATTAAAAAAAAAACAAACAGAAGAACCGAGTGAAAATCGGACAAAGCTTTGTCCTAAAAAAGGAAAATCTGAATTCCGGAGGAAAACAAAATTAACGACCACAAAATAAACCCTACGAGTTCCACTCTGTCTTCCCTTTTTTATCCCCAAATGCAACCCTAGCTTTTTTTTCTTCTGCAATATCACGCTTCTATTTCACCCTCTCCTTCCTCAAGGAAAGGGTTATAGAAGAAAATCCCAAAGCTCCAAAACCAATAACTTCGGAAAAAAAATACATTTGATCCCCTAAATGGGTCTTAAACTGTTGCTGATCTTCGGTCTCTTAACCTTGGCTATGGTGGCTGAATCGGCTAATGCCAGCTGGCCGCTGACGAAATCTTGCGTCGGCGGCCAAGGATGCATCGGGGACGAGGATGATCTCGAATCCCTAATGGACTCTGAGACCAGCCGGCGTCAGCTGGCTCAGGGGCGGCGTTACATCAGCTACGGGGCCTTAAGAAAGAACAATGTTCCGTGCAACAGACGCGGCCGGTCTTACTACAACTGCAACCGCAGGAAAAGAGCGAATCCTTACCGACGCGGCTGCAGCGTCATTACGCACTGCAGTCGGTTGACTTCTTGAAGGAGGGAGCTAAGGATACAGGTTCGAAACAATGAGGGAAGAGAGAGAGAGAAAGAGAGAGATAGATCGGATTCATTCTACGATCGATCTTTGATATTGCTCAACATTACGTATGTTCGTACCATATTTTTGTTCTTTATTATATGATCATGCATTTCCACCTTTGATTCGTTAATCTCTTCTTTCTTACGTTTGTTGCCTTTTCCTTTGTAATTTCCATTGTTAACGTATTTTCTGTTGTCTCTTATCGTTTCGTTTGTCATATATATGATTAAGTGTCGTTCTATGTGTTAATTATATACTAAACATATATGTTTGTTGAACTCAAAGAGCAAATGGATCCTCTCTTTCTCTTTGTACAAATGTTTCATTTATATGTATTACTCTAACCCGTAAATACATAATTGACAAATTATTGATGATTTTAAGGAGAGAATTATGCTAACGTTACATATCAATTCACTGTCTTGTATTTATATCACTTTGAACGATTTTCCAAATTATTCCCAAGTTTATCCAAATGACAAACGTTTTTTTTTGGGTTCAATATATCTCTATCGAGAAAAATTCGTATGAAATATTTCTTCTTCCACTAATAATAGCTGGAATCTAGACGGAAAAATATACTTTTAGACCTCCAAATTACGAGTTGAGTTACACCCAATACATAAACCAATAATCTTTCTAAGGTTCGTCACATTGTGAAACAAGATTACTTATAGCCCAAATTAAGCGAACAGGTTAAAGCAGTCTGGGCCCAAATGATGTTTCGATTGAGGAAACCCAAAGCCATGACAGGATTGCTTCATCTGAACTCCAAGTTACATTAAATTGAGATTTGGCGGTTTGCCTTGAAAATAATTATAGGGTTTTGCCTGTTTCTTCTTTTTAACAGTTTGCTTGTTTTACTTCCTTCTTGTTAACTTCTACAAAAACTAAAGAATAGATGAGCAAGACGTTTGGTGGAGTTTTAAAATTTTAAAGGACTTTCTATTTAATTCAAACGGTCTTCCAGGTACATCTAAATACAGATTCAGACTCACCCTAAGATTCTACCCGTCTTGAATTCAAATTTCAAGCCCCAAACGTCACATACCCAGTATGTGACCGCCTAAGACTATTCACACAATTGTCTTAGGTTTTTTAATAACTTTACGAATCACTCCCCCACAAATTCCTAGACACAATGTCTAAGATTTGTGTAAAAACACTCACACAATGTAAATGAAACACTTTTTCGGTTTTCCGATTTAAACTCACACTTCTCTCTAGACTTTTTAGGCTCACTTTTTTTTATGATGGAGAAGTCTTAATTTCATCAATAGGACCAACACTCTTTTTACAGAGGTCTTCTTGATGTGTTTGTTGCTAACAAGTCTCTATAAGTTTTGCTTCTTGATTTTCTCCAACAAATCTCCATGTTTTGAGCTCCCTTGATATTCTCCAATTTGTTAGTCTTTGGTTTGTTTAATTTTGACATATTCAAACATGAAATTTCAGCAAATTATTTAAGATCAAAATACTCTAACAATCTCCCCTTTTTGATCTTGTACTTAAACAAACACATCAACCAATCATGATTAGTATCTTGATGTGGGGAAATCTGAGTTTTATATTTTTCCAAGACCACTCTACCGCAAGTATACGGTTCGTGTAGTACAAGGGTCGAACTCTGGGGACTAGTACATCGTTAGAACTAAGATGTCACGAGAAGAAGATCGATCAATAGATGAATAATGAACTAGAAAATAAAGACAAATAAGGATGATGAAGCTAGACTAGGTAATAAGGAGTATCATGGGTGTTGGGAATACCGGAACATGCAATGGATGTTTCTATGGATCATGAAATCGGTTTGTATCAATCGATGGGGAACTAATATCTAATCCTCTATCTAGGGAATCAACGTCACTCATCTCCCGATGTAGCGTGGAATGTCTAGACGCGTTAAGAACAGTAGGGAATTCAACCTTTAATGCTAGATATGACTATCCCAAGCCTATATCTTCTACCTAGGAAATCAACGACACTCATATCCATATGTAGCGCGGAACTTCTATATGCATTAAGAACAATGGGGAACTTGACCTCTAATGTCGGATGGGAACTCGACCTCTATAAACGGAAATGACTCTCCCAAGCCTAAATCCTCTATCTAAAATATAAACGTACTCACTTCCCGATGCAGTAGATCTATACCTAGATTCATGACGAACAATGTGAATTCTACCTCGAATATTACCGTTCCTAAATAGATTAACCGATTGGCCAGATTCTCATTAATCTAATTCATTCGAAAGTTCATTCATGAGACTCAAGCCTGACTTTCCCAAGCCTAGACGAATCTCTAATCTCCCTCAAACGTGCCTAATCTTAGTAGAATAGATCTAGTCTTATTCAAGCATGAAATCAACAATGTATGAAGGCATTACGCACAAATCTATAACCTATCGAACCATTCGATTGAACAAAACCAAAATCAAGCATTAATAAATCAAACTATCCATTACAACAACATCCTTAACCCATGACAACAGATATACTCAGAATACATAGAGAAGTAAACAAAAACAAAGTAAGTGTTCATCTCCCCTATCATCCCGAGCGTTGGCTTCGGATGAATCCTTTGGGTAGCCCCAAAGTCTTCACCCGTGTTCTCTCCTCTTTCTCCTGTGTCTCTTGGTGTCTCCTCTGGTCTATGCCTCGTCTCTCGTTTGTTCGTGGCTTGCCCTTGTGGTTTCCATTTAATTCAGCCCGTTCAAACTTCAAACTAGGTTGTCGAGAAAAAGCTGGACTCGCGCGGGGACACTTTGCACCCGCTCGTGCACAAGTCAGCCCGGTCGTTTCCCTTGCTTAGCCCAAGCGGGCACCCGTGCGTGTGGTTCATCAGCCCGAGTCGGGCTTGAATTCGGGGATTTTGTGGCCGTAAGTGCAGCCTAATCGTGTCCAATACACAGCCCGAGCGGGCTGTGTCGCCCGACCATGTTGTCTATCAGCCCGAGTCGGGCATGCTCTCGGGGATTTTTGGTTCTATTTGCACAACCTGAGCCCGAGCAGGCTGGCTCCATACCCGAGCGTGCGGCCTTCAATTTCTGTTTCCGCTCCTTTCGCTCGAGGCTTGAGTGTTCGATTTGGATCCGTGGCCGTGCACATGTTGTATCTTGTCATTAAATCACGTTTTCGGGGTGGAATTGCCGTAATCACTCGTGTTTTCCTTCATATCTTCGTTTCATACACGAAACACGAAATGGTAGATGAAATCCTCGAATAAACTCAATAAATCGGTAAAGTCCAAGAAATCTAATCAAAACTAAACCTAAGAAACATGTAAATATTACGACGGATTACATGTTATCAGTATCAAAGCATACATCAATCATATCAAAGGATATCAAAGCATATGCCAATCATATCAAAGCATATGTCAATCATACATCAACATAGTTGTCACTCATAGATGTTAATCTGGTCCGAAATACTCATCGATGTTAGTCTGTATCAAATCAACAAACAAAAACTATCAGCTACTGGTATGATTGGGTCATGATTGGTTTTGACTGCATCCTTTCAATAAGTTTCGGGTTCGGGTATGCATGCAGCACTGTCAGTAGCATGTCCACCAGAATTCTCTCCCCCTGTTTGTGTGAGTAAAATATCAAAACAGTTAGACTCACAAATATACGTTAAATAAACCAAGAAAGGATCAACAATACCGATTGACGTTCATATCAACAATTTGACGTGCTTCAAAATCATATGCTGTTCAACAATCATACAATGATCTTTTTCTCGAGCTTTTGTAAGGACACCACTGCACTATCATCTGAGTTGAATCTTATTGCATCCTGTGCAGCCTTCTTATCTGCATACCACTGTTCACAGTTAATCCAAGTATAAATCCTTTCCTTGTGTTCATCTTTCCTAACTATCCCCGCATATTGTTGTCTCAAAAGACCTTGAATGAGACATGGAAAGGGCAGTATAAATCTCGTCCTATTTGAGAAGGCTTGTGTCAGAATTTGGTCAAACATTATTTTGCCAAAGTTGATTGGTATTCCTCTTTCACACAATACAACATCACAATACTCTCTCTTCGAAGCATATGTGTCTTTTTGGTAGGAATCCACTTTGAACGATAAATTTTGTTCAATAATGCATAATCCCACAACATTTTTGATGGACCAATTTTGTCAAACCACAAGGCATCTCCTTTGCCAGTAAGCACACGAGCAACAATGTTCATATCCAAATATAGTTCTAATTCCTTTTCTCGTGTAATAGGATGATTAGGCATGCCAAGACATCTATTAATGTGCAGTGGTGAAAACTCAAACACTCTCCCCCTAAGGTAGACCTTATGATACATTGAGCTACCTGTTAACTCAACAACAAGAGACAAGTTGGCATAAAATTCGTGAATTAGTTCTTTGCTATACTGAGACATATAAGAAAATGTTCTCAACATTTCCCTCTCCTATGACAACCTCTACAAGCCAATCTCCTTGAAATGACTCACATTTACTCCTTGTTCACTATAAATCTTTCGTTCACTAATAGTTTTGAATCGGTTCTCATAGAGAGGAATAAAGAATTTGAACGAGTAGGCTTCCTTAGCAAGGAAATCAGGATTACCTCGACTTCTTCATGGTTCGTCGGACCTTTGACGAATCGGAGAATGATTGAACATTTCTGCAGTAGTCTTCTTTGATTTCCACTGTTTGAACCCCTAGTATGCTTTCTCTTTGACTTGTTGGATTTCTTTCTATGGGTCTTTTCTCGCAACCCGACTTCCTCAACTTGCTCAGCATCTTCTTGAACAGTTTCACCTTGAGGATTTGACTCCTCAACAATTTTTACTGTTTGTGCTGGTATTACCATAGGTTCAAAAGAACCATCTCAGTTACCGCGTTCTCTGGTCTTTCCTCTGGAATCATTTCCAGAATCTGTTCTCGTTCTTCAGTAGATGTAGGTTCATAAGTCATGCAAGAATTTATTACCTTTTCCCTTTCTTCAGAAGTCCGATTTCGGTCTTCTTTTTCTCTTTTTCTTCAATTGGTGCAATTGCATTTTTTGCAGCCGTGGATCTGGTAAACCGCCTTACTATTTCTGTAGGAGATCAAACAATATTTTTTTTCGGTGCCATAGTTGCCAGTTAGGATTTCGCAAAGAGAATTTAAAATTTGAAAAGAGAAATTGTTTGAGCAGTGCATGCATAATAACACTTTAATTAATCTTTTAAACCACATAATTTTTATTTTCTTTAATCACTATACTAAAGATATATATCACTTCACTTCAATTTAGCTGATATTTACCTTTGAACCCTTAACAACTTCCGCACACATAGTTTTCATTTTTTTTATCATTTTCTTTTCTGTTCCATTGAAGAAATAAATCATATACTCAGCACATTCATCATGTATAACTTCAGTATACCAGAATAAAAGTTTTGTAACTGATTTAGAACAAACACTCTAGACTTCTAGATTGTCGAAATTGACAATTTCCCACCACTTAGACTCAGGCTACCTTGTAGGTATACTCTTATGATCAAATCATAACGGAGTATGTAAGTTTTTTTATTTTTTTTATATATCATAATTCATTTTATTTTTCTTTTTATTTTATTCTTGCATAAGTATGCTTCAATATCCTTGTTCTTTTTTCTTTTTTTTTTTTCTTTTTGCCCATTTTTTTTATAAGACTAACCTTTTGCCCTTAAGACGTCGTAGTTGGATATCCGCCTCACCACTTAGACCCGAGCCAATTCCATTGCACTCTTATCAACTATTGTACGTTTTCAAGTACTTTATTGATAGCAGAGTGTAGGAGTGTTGTTCTGAATCTGTACACTGAAAGCTTTTTCCAATATACCTGGTGCACCTCAATATCAGCGTAAGTATACTCTTACTAACATATTTATCAAACAATAAACCACATTCTTTACCCCTTTTTTCCTTTTTTTAAAATTAATGCTCACGAACACCAAGGGATTTTCTCAAATTCACAAAGAGGTTCATATCCAGAGGTTTGGTAAAAATATAGCCAATTGTCGTTCCATAGGCACATATTCAAATAATAATTGTTTTTTTTCTCAACAAGCTCTCTGAGAAAATTATGTCTAATTTCAATTTGCTTTGTTCTAGAGTGTTGTACTGGATTCTTTGAAATATTACTGGCACTTGTATTATCACAATGAGCAATGAAAGATTTAGAATCCATACCATAATGTGACAACATTTGGTTCATCCAAATAAGTTGTGTGCTACAACACCCTAATGCAATATACTCCGCTTCTATCGTGGATAGGGATTTAGAGTTTTTTTATTACTATGCCACAAAATAATATTATTTCCAAGAAAGAAACATCCTCTAGAAGTGTTTTTTTCGGTTATCGACATTTCCACCCCAATCTGCATCACAATAACCTACCAACTCACAATTAGTATCTTTAGTGTAGTATATATCAAACTCAATAGTTCTCTTCACATATTTGATTATTATTTTTACAGCTTGAAGATGGGATCATTTTGGGTTGGCTTGATATCGTGCACAGATTTCTACACTTACTGCTAGATCAGGTCTACTTGCGGTTAAGTAAAGTAAACTCCCTATCATGTTTCGGTACACCTTTTGTTCTACATCCTCTCCTTCGGAATCCTTTGTCAATTCGGTAGTTGTAGACATAGGCATGTGAGCAGTTTTGCTATTATCCATTTCAAATTTCGTACTAAATCACATGCAAACTTGCTTTGTGATACGAAGATTCCATCATCCAATTGTTTCACCTGCAAACCAAGGAAAAACTTTAGTTCTCCGAACATACTCATATCAAATTCATTTTTCATGGTTTGCACAAACCATTCAACTTTCTTTTGAGATGTTGAACCGAAAACAATGTCATCAACATAAATTTCAACAACGAGTAAGTGATTATAAGATTTATGAATAAATAAAGTTCGATCAACTCCCCTTTGCTTGTATCCTTTGTTGATGAGAAACGTGGCCAGCCTCTTATACCATGCCATTGGCGCTTGTTTCTATCCATATAGCGCCTTCTTAAGTCGAAACACATGATTTGGATGTTTGTGATCCTTAAAACCATGAGGTTGTTCAACATATACTTCCTCTTGAATAATTCCATTAAAAAATGTGCTATTCACACCCATTTGATATAACCTGAAACCATGAACACAGGAAACTCCAAGTAGCAACCGTATAGACTCTAGCCTTGCAACTGGTGCGAAGGTTTCATCAAAGTATATCCCTTGAACCTGCGTATATCCCTGAGCTACAAGTCGTGCTTTATTCCTAGTAATTTGACCATCTTCATTAGTTTTGTTTTTGAAGATCCATTTGGTTCCAATCACATTGGTTTCAGTAGGTCGAGGTACTAGATACCAACCATCATTACGTTCAAATTGCTCTAAATCCTCTTGCATGGACTTAATCCAAAACTCATCATTGAATGCCTCTTTAACATTTTTTGGTTCATGTTGAGATGTAAAGCAAACGGATCTCACTGAATCATTGTAGTTGATATGTGGCTTGTTCCTCATTCTTCTTGTGTCACGAACATTTCCAATGACATCTGCTATGGAATGATTTCTGTGTACTTGGATTAAATTTATTTCTTCTTCTATCTCACCTCCCCTTGTTGAGTTCTCCTCGGTAAGTCTTTTTTCTAGGTTGTCAGTTTGTTCCTCAGGTGAACCTTCGGCTTCCACAGGTATGTTTAGCATATATATTTGTAACTAAGCTACAGTTATGTCAACAGATTCCGAGTTTTGACTTTCTTCATCAAATACAACGTTAGTGGACTCAATAACAGTCTTGGTACGAAAATTATAAACTCGAAAAGATACTGAATTTGTACCATAACCTAGAAACATACCATCGTCACTCTTTGAGTCAAACTTACCAAGATACTTTCGATCATTGATTATGTAGCACTTACACCCAAACACATGGAAATAATTGACAGTTGGTGTATTTCATTTCCATATTTCATATGGTGTTTTCTCCGTACCTTCGGGCATAAACTCTGTTGATAATGTGATAAGCCGTGTTTATGACTTTTGCCCAGAATCGAGGTGCAACTTCCTTACAGTGCAGCATTGCCCTAGCCATTCCCTACAAGGTTCTATTTTTTCTTTCCACAACTCCATTTTGTTGTGGAGTTTTTGGAGCAGAATATATTCATGTGAAATACCAAGTTTGTTACACAAACTTTCAAATGGCTCATTCTTAAATTCACGATCATGATCACTCCTAATCCTTTTAATTCTTCCTTTGGTATTTATCAAGTTTAAGCACAAATAATGAAAGACTTCAAAAGTTTCACCTTTCTCTCGCAAAAATCTAACCCATGTATATCTTGAAAATCATCAACACATACGAAAGCATACCTTTTTCCACTTATGCTTTCAGTTTGCATAGGTCCCATCAAATCCATATGAAGCAATTCTAGTATGTGAGTGGTCTTGATTTACGACATCTTCTTGTGATTAATTCGAACTTGTTTACCTTGTTGACATGATTTTCAGATAACGTCCTTTGTCTTTAACATCTTGGACACACCTTGAATCAACTCAGAATTAGACAATTTAATAATAGTTCAATAATTAACATGTCCTAAACGTTGATACCAAAGGTGAATAGGATCTTGTGTAGCATGATAAAATTTCACTTCTTCTATCCAAATGTAGTAGTTGTTAGATGCTCTCTTTCCTGTAAGAACATTCTTACCATACTCATTAGTGACAACACATTTCTCATGTGAGAAAGAAACACGTAACCATTGATCACATAGCTGACTAATACTGATTAAATTTGCTCGAAGTACTTGTACAAAATGTACATTAGTTAGCTTTGGTTGTCCAATTTCTATAATGTAACTTTTTTCTTGTATGCTTCCTTTATGTCCGTCAGCGAAGGTTACACTTTCACCTTTGATACTTTCTTTAAATTTCGATAACAAGCTATGATTACCTGTCATATGTCTTGAACAACCACTATCAAAGTACCACATAGAATCTTGCTCATTTTGTATTGAGGTGAATGAAACATTCTAATTAAGATCCGATTTCTTTACCCAAATTTGTTTAATTGTAGACTTTCTTAATGTCATATATATATTTCACCCTTTTTATCCCATATTTGTCTAACTTTAGGTATTGACCAAAAAGGAAACTTACCTTGGTGTCATCGTGACTTACCTTGGTGTCGTCGTGATTGATGTTGATTCCATCTCGTGACTTTTCTTGAGATCGTCGTGATTGAAATTGATTTCATCTTCTTCTTATCGTCCTTTTCTTTTTGTTAAATTTCCTTTGAGATTTCCAGTCATAATAATTCATTTGATAGCAATTGATTCGAATGTGACCCTTTCTCCCGCAATAGTAACATCTTCTATGCTCTTTTGTTGATATTTAGGTCTCACATCTGCTGGAGGTATACTCTGTGATATCTAAGGTGTTTCTGTCTTTGGCAGAACTTCACTTTTAATAAATTTTCCTTCATTTCCCGAGCTTTATCCTTTATGACCAAGTCTACAATGATTTGAATCTCTTTTTCCTATTGTTAAAAGATAGTCCAACTTCTCCATTCCATTTGATAACATCTTCAAATTCTTCTTCGTTTCTTCTAGTTTACTCGAGATTTGATTTACTTCATCCTCCTTCTTCATAAGTTGTTCCGTAACAAATTTAAATTGTGACTCAACAGCATTCTTCTCTTTGAGAATCTTCAAATTGACTTGACTCATTTGAATACATTTCTCGTATAGTTCTCTCATGGTCACCTCATCATCATTACTTTTCATTCGATTGTTCATCTTCACTTGGTATGAAAATGTAAAATGTAACATAACTAGTCATGTCTTCTTCTTCACTTTCTTCCTCTGATTCAGTTG
The DNA here is from genome assembly GCA_036759665.1 of Gynandropsis gynandra. Taxonomy (NCBI): domain Eukaryota; kingdom Viridiplantae; phylum Streptophyta; class Magnoliopsida; order Brassicales; family Cleomaceae; genus Gynandropsis; species Gynandropsis gynandra. Next base: position 23,076,223 of record CM071872.1, on the reverse strand, counting down.
AATCTTCTTGAGTATGAAGAGACTTGTTTGTCTTTTTCACATAATGACACTCATTTTTCGTGTGTCCAAAATCTCAGCAATTGAAGCATTTTGTTGCATTCAATGCTTTCAAGGTTGCTTCTCGTTTTTGAACACTCGGACAATCATTTTTATATGACCATATTCCTTACACTCATGACATTGAACTTTCGATTTACCTTCTTTTTTTGGGTATGCCTTACGTGTCTTGGGGTATCCTCTTGGTCCTCTTTTTAGAAATTTGTTAGCTTTTTTTTTGCTAACAAGGATATTTCTCCTGCAAGTCCGTCATCCTCTGTAGTATTTTCTTCTACTTTGAGAGCTATACCTTGTGAGAAATTTTTGCTAAATAATCCTTGTTCCAGCTGCAGCTCCATTTCATAAGCAGACAATATTATCACGATTTCCTTTGAAGCTCGTTTGTCGGTATTGAGTGACATGTTCATCGATGCCTTTTGTGTCGAAAACTTCTTAGGTAAGCATCGAAAGATTTTCTTGACAAGCTTCTTATCTTCATATGGTTGACCAATAACATGTGCTTCATTGGTCAAAGCATTTAGTCTTCCACTAACCTCTTTCACATTTTCATTCTCTCCCATTTCAATTTTTTTTCAAATTGATGTTCGAGAATATCCAATCTTGTTCTCTTCACGCTTGGGGTTCCTTCGTGAATTGTTTCAAGCGTGTCCCAAGCATATTTAGCTGATTCATAACCTTGTATTTGTTTAAATTCATCCATGTCCACGTAGGCAAAATTTATAGCTAATGCCTTTGCATTGTATGAAGATGATCTCTTCTTGGCCGATGTCCATTGATCAAGCGGTTTCTCCTTTTCGTTGCCTTTCTCATCAATCACCATTGCAGGATTCCATCCATACTTCACAGCCCCCACGCATCTTTGTCTATGCCGCGAATGTTTGCTCTCATATTAATCTCCCAATATCCATAATTGGAGGAATTGAGTATTACGGGTTTGCAATACGAGTATAGATCTCGTGAACCTTCCATCTCACTCTTTAACTGGATATCAAACAAATATTAACTTCTTTGATTCATTTCCATCTCTGATACCAATTGAAAAAACTAAAGAGTAGATGGCCAAGATGTTTGGTGGAGTTTTAAAACTCCAAAAGACTTCCTATTTAATTCAAACGGTCTTCCAGGTACACCTGAATATAGACTCAGACTCACCCTGAGACTCTACCCGTCTTGAATTCAAATTCCAAGCCCCAAATGTCACACACCCCGTATGTGACCGCCTAAGACTATTCACACTATAGCCTTAGGTTTCTGAATGACTCTACGATTCACTCACCCACAAACCCCTAGACACAATGTCTAAGATTTTTGTAAGAACACTCACACAATGTAAATGAAATATTTTTTCGATTTCTCGGTTTAAACTCACACTTCTCTCTAGACTTTAAGGCTCACTCTTTTCTGATGGAGAAGTCTTAATTTCGTTTATAGAACCATCGCTCTTTTTATAGAGGTCTTCTTGATGTGTTTGTTGCTAACAAGTCTTCATAATTTTTGCTCTTTGATTTTCTCCAACAAATCTCCATGTTTTTAGCTCCCTTGAAATTCTCCAATTTCTTAGTCTTTGATTTGTTTAATTTTGACCTATTCAAACATGAAAATTCAGTAAACCATTTAAGATCAAAATAATCTAACAACTTCAACATTTGATTGGATTCTATTCAATTCGTTTTTTTCTTGTTCGAACTGTGAACTTTGAACCTTAGAGACGATTTGTGTAGACTATTCTTTGAGTTTATGATCAACCTAATAATATGAACAAAACACTTGAAAACAAATGTAAATCACGAACATAAACAAACGATCACTAGTTCCCCAATCTAAATGATGGTTGCATCTCGGCTTAGGATTTCGCCCAAAGATCTTTTACTATTTGGAGGTTTTGATTACAAAAAGATGGTTTTCTTCCTTCTCTCTCAAACAAATTGTTCTGAGAATTGTGAAAACACAACAGTAAATGTTATAAATCAAAATGGATGCCAAAAAGATTGAACCCACACTTTGAGCTGTTGTATTGAGAAACGAGAATCAAAAGAATAGAGAAAGAAATGCGATGAATTGCACACAAGATTTACGTGTCGGGTACACCGACGTAGTTCCCACTTATGGCTAAGAGCGAGGAGACTTCGGTGGCTAATCACTAGGAACCTTGAGATTGAAATGGCGGAATATCAGAAATACCCTCAAAGGGCTAAATCACTTCAAAAATACCCTTCCCCAAAATAATTATTAAATCCGAAAAATAAAAACTGAGGAAAAGACAAATTTGCCCTTAACGTTCGAACGTGGAAAAATGGAAGTTCGGCAGTTTTTCGACGTGAAAAACTGCCGAAAACGAGAAAGCCGAACAGTTTTTCGCCGTGAAACCTGTTTAAAAGTTGATAGCAAGAAAGAAATAAGTATTTCGAACTTGAGAGGGAACGATTTGAAGTTGGCGAACAATTTGAAGTTGGCGAGAAGGAAACTACCGAAGAGAGCACGAAGAGAGCACGAGTCAATCTTCAATGGCGTCAATAAGTGTAAGTAGTTCGATTTCTAGGGTTTTGCAAGCTTTCGAGTCACAAAATGGTTTATTGATTTGAAATGGGTGTCAGTGTCAGTGAGTCGGTTAGGTCGCAAGGGTCGCAAGGGTAGCAGGAGTTGCATGAACATCTTCGACTCCGTGAGTCGGTTGAGTAGCAAGGGTCGCAGTAGTTTCATGACCATCTTAGACTCAGTTTATTGATTTGAAACGGGTGAGTGTCAGTGAGTCGGTTAGGTCGCAATGGTCGTTTGAGTGTCGCGGAGTGTCTGAGGGTCGTTTGAGTCGCATGGGTCGCACACGTCGGTTGAGGGTCGCACGGGTCGATTGCGTCGCATGGGTCGGTTGGGTCGCATGGGTCGCTTAGGTCGGTAGAAGTATAATGTATTCGTAATTGGTCATTTTGCAGGAAAAAGGGACTAAGAGGAAGGAGTGCGTGAGTGATGCTGATGCTGATGCTGCAGTCCCTCTGACACTGGAGAAGAAATTAATAGGGGAAATAAGGAAGTCGGAGAAGAGAATCATCAACGCCGTAAGAGACCTTCTAAGGGATGTCGGGATTCATGTGCCTAATCCAAAATCAAAGGCTGCCGAGAAAGTTGCGATCACCGAAACCCAATCTTCCGACACTGTTGGTGATTTTGCTTTTGAATTCCTTCGACGTCCAAATCCAGTGTCAAGAAACCTTGCTCCTGATGGAGTTCCACCAAGTAAGTAATATTTAGTGAAAAGGTCATTTGAGTGTCAATTTCCATCGAGACATATAAGTCGTAGGGTCGCATAAGCCGTAGGGTCGTTAGAGTCGTAGGGTCGCATAAGCCGCAGGGTCGTTAGAGTCGCATGGGTTTCATATGTCGCATGTGTCACTGGGTCGCTAAAGTCAAATGGTCGCATGGGTCGCATAGGTCGCATTGGTCCCATTGGTCGCATTGGGATAATAGGTCGCATGGGTCGCATGGGTCGCATAGGTCGCATTGGTCCCATTGGTCGCCATATGTTTAATGAGGTAAATTTTATGCAGGTGCTGGACCTTTATCGAAGGAGTCTGCGCCATATGTTGAACCTCCGCCGGCGAAAAGAGCAAGAACAATTCAAGAACCCGAAAAAACGGTGGTTCAAGAACCTGAGGAGTTTGTGTGGAATCCCAGAGGATTAGTAAAGGACTTGATAACCCGATTTCCTACGTTCACTGATGCTAGCGGTGAAAAGTTGACTAAGCTATATTGGTTCCTGAAGGCACCTCGACATGAGCGGTGGTGGATATCTGAGCTAGATATTCCCCGGGGGCCAAAGTTTTGGGAGATTATATTAAAGGCCAACGCATGGCTTGAAGATGAAGTAAGTTTTTTTAAACCCTTAGTCTCACGGAGTTTTGTGTCATATGCATTCCTGTGTGTTAATTTTTTTTTGCAGCAATTGGATGAGGCGTTGATGGAGCTGTCTTCTCGCTTGGCATCGGATCCCAGCGCGTATCAGAATTATTACGTTTGTCCTGTTGCTTTCATGCAGACGCTCTCGATGTGGACGTACGAGGATATGGAAACTTTGCCGGAAAAGCTTAGTCAGTTTTTGAACGCCAACCCACCAATTAGTGATTATGAAGGTTTTGTCTCGGTTCTAAACATTCCATCGATAAATAATCGATGGGTAGGATGTCATTGGGTAGCCATCAAAGCGGATTTCAAAACCCGATGCATCACGGTATACGACTGCAGGATGAGCCTTAAGGAAACACATATCGATCCGGTGATTGAGAGGATAAGGCATGTAGGGAGAGAGTGTTACCAGCGGTGAAGAAGATACCACGATCTCGTGTTCCAACCAAATACCGTAAGACCCTTTTGAGCGCTTGAAGATGTTCCGTTGTCGGGGCATGCATGTATTGAGATAATTTGTTGACAACGTAGCTTATGTCGGGTCTTGTAAGTGTGAGATACTGTAGACTTCCAACAATAGTCCGATAATTGGTTGGGTCGTCTAACTTATCACCTGAGGACAAGGTAAGACGTGCGCTAGGGGCCATAGGAGTGGTGACTGATTTTGCTTCGGAGAAGTGAGCTTTGTTGAGGATATCCGTAACATATTTGCGTTGAGTGAGAAGTAATCCAGAGGCTGTGCGTGTTACTTCAATGCCAAGAAAGTAAGATAAATTGCCCAAGTCTTTGATGGAGAAGCGGTTTCCAAGCACTATGATGAAGCGTTGGACTGCTCCCGAGTTGCTTCCTGTGACCACAATGTCATCCACATAGACAAGAACATATATAGTTACCTCGGGATTGTGAAGAATAAACAAAGATGCGTCGGCCAGGGAGTTGACAAAGCCTTGGCCGAGGAGAAAATCCCGAAGTTCCGAATACCAAGCCCGAGGAGCTTGTTTGAGACCATAAATTGCCTTGTTGAGTTTGCATATGTGGTGAGGATGATCATGATCAACAAAACCTGGAGGTTGTGTCATGTATACCTCTTCCGTGAGTTGCCCTTGAAGAAATGCATTGTTGACATCTAGTTGACGAAGATTCCAGCCATTTGCAATTGCAACACTCAAAATCAGTCGAATGGTAGCAGGTTTAACTAGTAGTCCACGCCCGGGCGTTGTGTAAAACCTTTCGCCACAAGTCTGGCCTTGTAGCGATCCACCGAACCATCAGGTAATCGTTTGATACGATAAATCCACTTGCATCCAACCACATTTGATGCATGTTGAGCCGGTACAAGATCCCATGTTCCGTTACGAACAAGTGCATCAAATTCCTCACTCATGGCCTTCCTCCAACTCGGATCTTTAAGGGCTTGACAGACGGTTGTAGGTTCGGTGTCAGAGAGAAGTGCCCGATCGGGTGAAGAGGACGGGCCCGATCGGGTTACCATTGTAGAATGATCCCCGTAACTTTGCACGACTCGGGTATTAGTGTCACATGCTCGGGCAGAATGTGCCCAATCGTGTGAAGATGGAGAGCCCGATCGGGTAGTTGTTGCTGAATGAGCCCCGAAACTCTGCACGACTCGGGTGGAATGGTCACCTGGTCGGGCATGATGTGCCCGATCGGGTGAATATGAAGAGCCCGATCGGGTGTCTGTTGTTGAAGTATCCCCGAAACTTTGCACGACTCGGGTGGAAGAGTCACCCGCTCGGGTGTGATGCACGATCGGGCGATGTACCTGTCGCCCGGTCGGGCTTGAAGCCTGCAACTGTTTTGTTTTAGATCTCGTTTGCATTGGATGAGTGTTACCTCGAGCTATTGGAGCGGCGACTTCAGGAGGCAATTGTTCGGACATTATGGTGTCATCCCGTGGAGTCGTATGAGTCTGCACTTCCGGTGAAGGATCCATTACAGGGGTGACGGAAGGTGATGGTGATACGTGTGGCATTGGGTAAGAGGGTGCAACACTTACGGGTGATGTCCATGAAGATTCGGGTGGATTGGGGTTGGAGACGTTGGTTAGGAAATAGTGGGAGTAGTTGGAGTACAGAAAGATGGTTTCATGGAACTCTACATGACGAGATGCATATATACGTGAACGTGTGGGATCAAGACACAAGTAGGCACTCTGAGTGGCGGAGTAACCTAAGAAGACACAAGGCTTTGAACGAGGCGAAAGTTTGTGTGTGGAGTACGGACGAAGCCATGGATAACATAGGCAACCAAAAGTCCGAAGCTTAAGATAGTTCGGTTCGGTGCCTAGAAGTCTAGTGAATGGGCTGCCGTACGATAGAACGGGGGTGGGTAAGCGGTTAATGAGATAAACCGCGGTTGGGAAAGCATAGGACCAGAACGAAGGAGGTAGTGACGCATGAGACAAAAGAGAAAGGCCGGTTTCAACAATGTGACGGTGACGACGTTCTGATATGCCATTGTGACGGTGACGACGTTCTGATATGCCATTGTGACGGTGACGACGTTCTGATATGCCATTGTGTTCAGGTGTGTGAGGAGGGGAGGTGTAATGGGATATGCCGTGAGTGGAGAGGAATGAGGCTAGGGCAATGTACTCACCACCATTATCGGTGTAGAGAGTACGTATGACGGTTTGGAATTGTTTTTCCACTAGGGCTTTGAACGTGATAAAGGTTTCTCGAACTTGGGATTTTTGTTTGAGAGGGTACAGCCATGTATATCTAGTGAAATGATCAACAAAGATGACATAGTACTTGAAACCATCAACCGAGATGATTGGTGATGTCCAAACATCGGAGAAGATGATTTCAAGGGGAAATGAAGTAGAGATTGTAGATTCATGAAACGGTAATTTGTGGCTTTTATTGCTGGAACAAGAGTTACATAATGACGACAAACTCGACTTAGACAATGGTAAGGAATGCGTAGAAACAATACGCTTTAAAATGGAAAGCGAGGGATGACCTAAACGTGAATGCCACTCGGACAAAGTGGACTTGACACTGGGAAGAGCCACAATGGACGGTTGAATGGAGTTGGGTTTCGGCCACTCATAGACACCATGGTTAGCCTTTCCGTGAATTATAGGATCCCCCGTTTTTAGATCCTTCACCTGAAAATGATCATCAAAGAATTCCACGGAAATCTCATTAGTCCGACACAATTGACTTATAGAAATCAGATTCTTGTTCATAGTAGGTACACATAGAACTTCATCAAGATGCAAACAATTATCATCAATTGAGTTAGGGATTGAGAGTGAACCAATATGTGTGATGGGCAAGGAGGATCCATCACCAATTACCACTTCTTCACCTCCTTTGTACGGGGAATGCAATGATAAATTTTGGAGATCCGAGGTGATATGGTGAGAGGCGCCGCTGTCAAGAAGCCATGACTCCGGTTCATAGTTGGTGAGAGTGGTGTTGTGAGCACGTGGTTGCCATGGTCGTGGTGATGAAGCCCACGGTGGTGGCGTTGTGGTGGTGGAGTTCCGAGTTGCAAGTTGTGAACACTTGCGAGCACTATGCCCAAAAACGCCACATAGTTGACAGCGACCTTGATATCCCGATGACGATCTATTTGCATTTCTATTCCATTGATTATTCTGTCGGTTACGATTTGATTGATTCGGACGAGTGTTGACAGCAAGCGCATTTACGGGCGGCGTGAATAGCAAAGGGGCGGCTTGAAGTAGCTTTGCTTCATGATTGAGGAGTTTCTCATGGAGTTCCTCAATAGGAATGATGCTATCTCTGGCATTCACAGCATCTACAATTGGTTTGTAGTCCTCCGGCAATCCATCAAGAATATATTGCAACAAGTCTTCCGCATCAAGAGGTTTGCCGAGGAGCGCTAATTCATCCGCCTTGTTGATGATGGTGCGCATATAATCATCGATGGGTTGAGATCCTTTGGAGCTTCGTTTGAGTTGTTCCTTCAATTGAAGGATGTGCCCCCTTGATGCCTTACCATATGTGCGAGCAAGAAGAAGCCACGCCTCTCGCACGGAGGAAACCCTAGCAATCATCGGTTGGAGTGGTGGTGAGATCGCTCCTAGAATGGCCGAGAATAGGAGGCGATCTTGCTGTTTGAAGGGCGCAAACGCTGGATTCGGTGTTGAGATGCCATTAACAGTGATAGTGGCATCGGGAACAAGTGAATCGGTTTGGAGAAAACACTCCAACCGATGACCTTCAAGGAGTGCACGGATCTGAATACTCCAGATCATATAGTTGGAGGAGGTGAGCTTCGTCACGTTTGTCATGTTGACGGTGAGAAGTGTTGCATGAGGATCATTGACGTTGAAAGCCGGAGTTGCATCAGCAGCGGAGGAGGTAGCCATAGTTGTGTGTGAGATTTGGAAGCGGTAGGAAGGTGCCCAGTCGGGTAGTGTAAGAGTGCCCGGTCGGGTAGGGCAAAATGTGAGATACTCGGGTAGTTATTGAAAGTGCCCGATCGGGTAGTATAGTAGCGCCCGGTCGGGTACGGCTGAAGTTTGGATCTAAGGTTAGATCTAGGAGTAGATTAAGGTTCTGATGCGGGGGGGGAGGGGGCGACTAGCCACGCTTTGGGACGAGGGAGGGATGGTGGAGCCGGGATTGAGAGAGAAGGTTGGGAATGACCGACGGCGTGTAGGGGCGTTCGAATGAAAAATTAGGGTTAGGGTTTTGAGTGGGAGTGGCCGACGGTGAGGGTGTTTAGGGTTGAGAGGGCCGACGGGAAGGGTGAGATTGGCCGACGGTGAGGTAGGGTTAGGGTTTAAGGGCCGGCGGCGGTGAGGAGAAAGGAGAAGAGAGGCGGCCGGCGGCGGTGAGGAGAAGGGAGAAGAGAGGTGGCCGGCGGCGGTGAGGAGAAAGGAGAAGAGAGGCGGCCGGCGGCGGTGAGGAGAGCTAGGGTTAGGGTTCGGATCAGCGCTCTGATACCATGTGGAAAGGGATTTCGTATATTGATCTCAACATGAATTACATCAGTTATGATATATATATACAAGATAATATTTGTTCCTTTTCTTTCTGGCTTTTTTTTTTACTCTTCATCTTCATGTTCTTCTTCTTAAACCTCTTTCTGACCTTTGTAACCTTTGTGACCTTATGTAATCAATATTTAAACGTTGAAAATGTCTTATTTTGCATCTATTGTTCGTAAGATTATGAAAGAAGTCGAAAATATTATACGGAAAAGGAAATATAATATCGCATAATATTATACAATCTTCGAAAATATTGCAGATTTAAATAAGATATCAGAAAATATCCAGAATATCTCATAGAATATCATCAGAATAACTTTTGTGACCTTTGTAACCCATGGAAGAAGATGACCCTGACATCGAATCGCCGTCACCAGTCGTTTGCATTTTCGGCAATATGATGATGATGATGATGATGAGAGTTAGAGAGAGAGTTTCGTTATTAGAAAAAAGGAAACAGCTCGAATACGAATCGCCGTCCGTCAGATGGAATTCGAAAAGTTTTTTCAAATTTTGGCGAAAAGTTCGGCGGGAATTCTGGTGAAAATGAAATAATTCCAAATGAGGGTCGCATGGGTCGCATGGTCGCATGTGTTGATGAATAGATGCGAACTCGGCGAATTTACGGGTTTAAGATGATAAAATGACAAAAACCAATCAAACAATACATTTACAACGTCAAACTAATGAATTCCAAATTAGGGTCGCATGGGTCGCATGGTCGCATGTATTGATGAATAGATGCGAACTCGGCGAATTTACGGGTTTAAGATGATAAAATGACAAAAACCAATCAAACAATACATTTACAACGTCAAACTAATGAATTCCAAATTAGGGTCGCATGCGTCGCATGGGTCGCATGATCGCATATATTGATGAATAGATGCGAACTCGACGAATTTACGGGTTTGGGATGATAAAATGACAAAAACCAATCAAACAATACATTTACAACGTCAATCAACGGTTAAAACAGATTGTGACCCATGTGTACCTAGTTGAGTTGTGTATAACCAATGCCCGTGTTTCAAAAGTGATAGTAGTGTTTTAAGAACTCGGGGGATGATTAAACAATACATTTAACATTTTCTTCAAATGTCGATATTATTTATATTATTATCTATATTGATTCTAAATTAGACATATACAACTCAAATATATTGTTAATGGCATATTGATAATGGCATGGGTCGCTTGGTCGCATATATGCCAAATTAGGGTCGCATGATCGCATATATTGATGAATAGATGCGAACTCGATGAATTTACGGGTTTGGGATGATAAAATGACAAAACCAATCAAAACAATACATTTACAAAGATTCCAAATCAAAACAATACATTTACAAAGATTCCAAATCAAAACAATACATTTACAAAGATTCCAAATCAAAACAATACATTTACAAAGATTCTAAATCAAACAATACATTTACAAATATTCTAAATCAAAACAATACATTTACAAAGATTCTAAATCAAAACAATACATTTACAAAGATTCCAAATCAAAACAATACATTTACAAAGATTCCAAATCAAAACAATACATTTACAAAGATTCTAAATCAAAACAATACATTTACAAATATTCTAAATCAAAACAATACATTTACAAATATTCTAAATCAAAACAATACATTTACAAATATTCTAAATCAAAACAATACATTTACAAAGTCAATCAAAGATTCTGCACGCATTCTATTTCCACTGGAGAAATAGTTCATTGAGGGTCGCATGGGTCGCATGGGTCGCATGAGTTCACTGGAGAAATATTACATTAGCAGAGAGTGACCCAACACCGTCACCTACGACATCTCCTGCCATGTATTTGGTCTTCCAGTGAACATTTGAAGAGTGACCCAACACCGTCACCTAACTCACCCCCGCAACTCGTCAGTGACTGCATAGACCCTGAGTCCGCCGATTACCAAGACCTTGAGTAACACATAGACAGCACGATGCCCTGCGTCGACAATGGTGACTGCGCCACGCAGGTCACAAAGGTAAAAAAGATTTTTCATAGAAATATGGGTTAGATACGCATACTAAGAGAAGAGACGTAGACGTTAACTTATATACATGGGTCGGAAGGGTCACATGGGTCGGCAGACAGGAGTCTGACAGCAAAAGGACAAGTCACATGGGTCGGAAGAAAATATTCGGACTGCAAAACGACAAGTCCATGGGTAGGAAGGGTCACATGGGTCGCATGGGTCACATTGGTGGCAAGACAGGAGTCTGACAGCAAAACGATAAGTCGCACGAGTCGCATAGGTCGCATGAGTCGAACAAGGGTATTATGTGGTCGCATGAGTCGTCCATGGGTTACAAAGGTCACAAAAGTTATTCTGATGATATTCTATGAGATATTCTGGATATTTTCTGATATCTTATTTAAATCTGGAATATTTTCGAAGATTGTATAATATTATGCGATATTATATTTCCTTTTCCGTATAATATTTTCGACTTCTTTCATAATCTTACGAACAATAGATGCAAAATAAGACATTTTCAACGTTTAAATATTGATTACATAAGGTCTCAAAGGTTACAAAGGTCAGAAAGAGGTTTAAGAAGAAGAACATGAAGATGAAGAGTAAAAAAAAGCTAGAAAGAAGAGGAACAAGCAAATTTAATCGTTTGCGTCATCTTATTTCCATTACTATCCTCTAAATAAAACTTGGAACCTGAGCTCCAATCTATTGGTTTCTTCTTCCTCGTCAACCCACAAGAAGAAATCAATAGATTGGAGCTCAGGTTCCAAGTTTTATTTAGAGGATAGTGATGGAAATAAGATGACGCAAACGATTAAATTTGCTTGTTCCTCTTCTTTCTGGCTTTTTTTTTTACTCTTCATCTTCATGTTCTTCTTCTTAAACCTCTTTCTGACCTTTGTAACCTTTGTGACCTTATGTAATCAATATTTAAACGTTTAAAATGTCTTATTTTGCATCTATTGTTCGTAAGATTATGAAAGAAGTCGAAAATATTATACGGAAAAGGAAATATAATATCGCATAATATTATACAATCTTCGAAAATATTCCAGATTTAAATAAGATATCAGAAAATATCCAGAATATCTCATAGAATATCATCAGAATAACTTTTGTGACCTTTGTAACCCATGGAAGAAGATGACCCTGACATCGAATCGCCGTCACCAGTCGTTTGCATTTTCGGCAATATGATGATGATGATGATGAGAGTTAGAGAGAGAGTTTCGTTATTAGAAAAAAGGAAACGGCTGGAATACAAATTGCCGTTAGCCATCCGAAAAGTTTTTTCAAATTTTGGCGAAAAGTTCGGCGGGAATTCTGGTGAAAATGAAATAATTCCAAATGAGGGTCGCATGGGTCGCATGGGTCGCATGGTCGCATGTATTGATGAATAGATGCGAACTCGGCGAATTTACGGGTTTAAGATGATAAAATGACAAAAACCAATCAAACAATACATTTACAACGTCAAACTAATGAATTCCAAATTAGGGTCGCATGGGTCGCATGGGTCGCATGGTCGCATGTATTGATGAATAGATGCGAACTCGGCGAATTTACGGGTTTAAGATGATAAAATGACAAAAACCAATCAAACAATACATTTACAACGTCAAACTAATGAATTCCAAATTAGGGTCGCATGATCGCATATATTGATGAATAGATGCGAACTCGACGAATTTACGGGTTTGGGATGATAAAATGACAAAAACCAATCAAAACAATACATTTACAACGTCAATCAACGGTTAAAACAGATTGTGACCCATGTGTACCTAGTTGAGTTGTGTATAACCAATGCCCGTGTTTCAAAAGTGATAGTAGTGTTTTAAGAACTCGGGGGATGATTAAACAATACATTTAACATTTTCTTCAAATGTCGATATTATTTATATTATTATCTATATTGATTCTAAATTAGACATATACAACTCAAATATATTGTTAATGGCATATTGATAATGGCATGGGTCGCTTGGTCGCATATATGCCAAATTAGGGTCGCATGATCGCATATATTGATGAATAGATGCGAACTCGACGAATTTACGGGTTTAGGATGATAAAATGACAAAAACCAATCAAAACAATACATTTACAAAGATTCCAAATCAAAACAATACATTTACAAAGATTCCAAATCAAAACAATACATTTACAAAGATTCCAAATCAAAACAATACATTTACAAAGATTCCAAATCAAAACAATACATTTACAAAGATTCCAAATCAAAACAATACATTTACAAAGATTCCAAATCAAAACAATACATTTACAAAGATTCTAAATCAAAACAATGTTGAGAAAAATGACCAACAACTCTTCCCTAGTCTCAAGGAGCCGACCTTTTTTAGGAGCCGACCTTTTTTTATGGATGGTGGTTACCGAGAGCTCACCTATAAAAGGCAACCGAGAGCTTAAGAAAAATCATCCAAAAAATAGTTCATTGAGGGTCGCATGGGTCGCATGGGTCGCATGGGTCGCATGGGTCGCATGGGTCGCATGAGTTCACTGGAGAAATATTACATTAGCAGAGAGTGACCAAACACCGTCACCTAAGCCATCTCCTGCCATGTATTTCGTTTTCCAGTGAACATTTGAAAAGTGACCACCTAACTCACCCCCGCAACTCGTCAGTGACTGCATAGACCCTGAGTCCGCCGATTACCAAGACCTTGAGTAACACATAGACAGCACGATGCCCTGCGTCGACAATGGTGACTGCGCCACGCAGGTCACAAAGGTAAAAAAGATTTTTCATAGAAATATGGGTTAGATACGCATACTAAGAGAAGAGACGTAGACGTTAACTTATATACATGGGTCGGAAGGGTCACATGGGTCGGAAGGGTCACATGGGTCGGAAGGGTCACATGGGTCGGAAGGGTCACATGGGTCGGAAGGGTCACATGGGTCGGAAGGGTCACATGGGTCGGCAGACAGGAGTCTGACAGCAAAAGGACAAGTCACATGGGTCGGAAGAAAAGATTCAGACTGCAAAACGACAAGTCCATGGGTAGGAAGGGTCACATGGGTCGCACGGGTCACATTGGTGGCAAGACAGGAGTCTGACAGCAAAACGACAAGTCGCACGAGTCGCATAGGTCGCATGAGTCGAACAAGGGTATTATGTGGTCGCATGAGTCGTCCATGGGTTACAAAGGTCACAAAAGTTATTCTGATGATATTCTATGAGATATTCTGGATATTTTCTGATATCTTATTTAAATCAGAATTATTTTCGAAGATTGTATAATATTATGCGATATTATATTTCCTTTTCCGTATAATATTTTCAAAGATTGTATATTGATTCGACTTCTTTCATAATCTTACGAACAATAGATGCAAAATAAGACATTTTCAACGTTTAAATATTGATTACATAAGGTCTCAAAGGTTACAAAGGTCACAAGAGTTACATAAGGTTACATAAGGTCTCAAAGGTCACAACGGTTAAGGAAAGAAAAAAGTTGAAGCAAAAGAAAAAGGCAAAAAGAAGTTCGAGAAAGAAGAAGGCAAAGTACGAAAAAAAAAGAAAAAAGGTCAAATTTGCTGAAGATTAATGACTCTTTCACCGCAAGAAATGCTCCATTGACATTTCGGGCTTTGAGTCATGTACGGTGAGTTCCACGGTAGCAAATGACCTCCAACCGTGACCTTAGGTAACGCGGATAGAGCTTGATGCCTGAGTCCGCCGATTACCAAGACCTTATGTAGTGCAGATACATCACAAAGTACTCCATCCATGTTGTAAGTACTTGTGTGTATCTGCATACAGACTGAGTCCGACGATTACCAAGACATTGAGTAACAAATAGACAGCACGATGCCCTGGGTCGACCATGTGACCTTAACGGTCACAAAGGTAACAAGGATTTTTCAGAGAATTAGATGTTAGAAATCGCCCTTTTGGGAGAATGAAAGACTCGAAACAAGAGATGATTTGGTGCTTGTTGTTGTAGCTTTCCTCCTCTATTTATAACGAAAAATAAATGGACTCCTAAAATCCACAAAGACAATAAATACAAAGAATGACCAAGGTGCATGTATTGACCACATCTTTACGTCTTCACTGTGGCATTGGTAAAATAAAAAGCATAGCTAGAACCTGGAAAAGGCAGTGTAGTCTGACATTGAAAAGACTAGTCGGAAGGGTCGCAATGGTCGGAAGGGTCGCAATGGTCGGAAGGGTCGCAATGGTCGGAAGGGTCGCAATGGTCGGAAGGGTCGCAATGGTCGGAAGGGTCGCAATGGTCGGAAGGGTCGCAATGGTCGGAAGGGTCGCAATGGTCAAAAGGATCGCAATGGTCGGAGGGATCGCACGGGTCCAACATATTTTGATTTGAGCTGTATTTTCAAATTTTATTCATATTATGTGTAAATAATTTGTAAATAATAAATTAGTATCGCAGGGGTCTAAGGGTCGCAGAAGGACAAGGGTCGAAGAGGAACAAGGGTCG
>CM071872.1:22970125-23051656 GCA_036759665.1 Gynandropsis gynandra | reverse complement strand
CTGGGATGATGCCCGATCGGGCATGGCATGTGTGCCCGCTCGGGTACAAGGCAAAATGGTCAGGATTGCTTGCCCGAGTCGTGTTAAATGGTCCACACAATTGGCCGTAGGTTTTGCCCGATCGTGCAAGGGTTGTGCCCGACCGGGTGAGGCTTTTCCATGCTCAATCTCGTCCCGTTTGTCCCGTGATGATCCCCAAAGTTGCTCCTTAGCTCCGTGCATGTTCCTTTAGCTCCAAAATGGTCCAAATACGCGTAAAAAACTGTAAGAACATGAAAAGCACGAAAGCAAGTAAAACGGATACGGAATCATACGTAAAACATCACATATGTATAAAAAACGTCTCCTAAATCGTGCAAGAAATACGTATGAAAACGAGATGATCAACCGTCATATTGGTATATCTTTGAATCTATTAAAAGGCATCTGCAATGCATTTTTTACTGCAAAAGAGTTCTTTTTTACGACCAGGCTCAGGTGATTTAATGATTTTCTTATCATGTTTTAATTTTGATACTATATTTCTTATTTGTCTTAAAAGTTTGGGCATCTGATGTGCTATTTCTATTCTAAAGGTTTCTAATGAATTCCTTCTGCTATATATGATAACCAATCTGTGTGAATCACATCGGGACCTCTATTACATTGATACTATGCAACCGGGTCAGTACCGTATAAGCCATTTTGTTATATTTACTGATAATTTAACTTCTGATCTTACTCTATTGTAAATTTGATACTTACCAATCTAACTGTAATTTCTTGACTTTGGTAGTTCCAGTTAGAATTGTTGACCAACAAAGCACTTGGACTCTTATGGGATTGGGAATGTATTCTGAAAGGAAAGAGTCAAAAGTTGAAAACTCAAGCAAGCGAATAATACAATATTTATATCCAGCAGATATTCAAATCAAAGGGATGACAGATAGAAGGAACAACCTCAAACGGGGATGAACTCTTAATGTGAGTTTTAAATTTGAATAAGTACATTTGACTGTTTGAAGTTTAAACTGGACGTCTAATTCTTTCAGTATCAAAGTGATCCCATCTCATGGTTCCACAAGAGGATAAGAGGAAATATGGTTGTTCTCACTGGTCACATTTCTAAAGAGATGAATGAACTGGATCTCATTCGGCGTCGGAGTATCCCAAAGAGGTCGGGTGCTGATTGGCATGATCTTCCAGATGCAAAGGCTTCTCTTTATGTAAGTAGGCAGCTTTTATGGAATCTGAGAGAAAATGTTAAAGATGGGATGCGGAGGAAACCACCACCAAATCGCCATTGAAGATCGTGGAGAGCTCAAGCAAGCCCGAAAATCTCTCGCGGTTTCCATAAAAGCTGCCTCCCCACTCCTTCATCGTATTAAATGGAATTTCATGACGAGCTTATGTTATAGTCCAAAGGCGGCTAGAGTTAAGGCCCACATAAAACCTTATGCCATGGGTGTAGCCTTACACTATCAGTGTCCTGTCAGAAATTTAAATTAAAAACTCTATTATCGGACATGTAACTATCATCACATATTTGGTAATTTTTTTTGGATTTTTTTGTTTTGTATATCTTTCTTATATTTTTATATAATACATCTTCAAAACCTAAAACCTAAATTAATATAAACATGTTGATGCGATGGACAAAGACAAAAAAAAATAGATGGTGATAAAGATGGAAGTCTAATCAAACTAAATAAACCCGAAAGATAACGAAACTTAAAAAGAGGAAGAAAGAGATAAAGAAACAAAGAAAGATTTAATTTGATATGCTGAAACCATTATTTATAAACAATTTAGAAGGAATGCAAGAAAAAAAAAGAAAAACGTTTACAAGGAATGCAAGAAAACATAAAGAAAAGCGCGAAAATAGTCTCTGACGAGTCAAGAAGAGTGAGACAGTTACCAACATTAAACGGGAACATGCAGAAAGTAGTGTTTTATTGTTAACAAAATCATCATAAAATTACAGATACAATTATGATAACAACAACATTTTTTCATGATCCTTCTTTAGTGATGGCATTAATCCACTCTCTCTTATTGTTGTTGTTACTCTATAAATTGAAGAATGTTCTAATTTTAGTCAACATGACATTGGTGAATTTTAAAGTTTTTTTTTAAAATGCATACTTTGTAACAATTACTTGCTTTTTTATAACTAAGTTCCTTCGTTTATTTATTTATTTTATTTTCATCTCTAAATTGTAAATAAATTCTAAATATCAGATTGATTCAATTAACTAAAAAATAAAATGAATAAAAATCACTATTTAATTTTTTAGTTAGTGTGTAACTTTATTTATAATTTTATTTATGATATTTATAATTTTATTTATGATATTAAACAAGAATCGTTTGAGTATATGAAATATAAGTCAATATCCAAAATGTTAACTCCTCATATAATTAGATTCATTTCGTACCATTTTCTTTGTATTGTTAATTTTTGGGGTATCATCATTATGCTTAAAAATATTTTACTCTTTATCTCTATTTAAATGGAAACTAACCGATTCTGAAACATTACCTTTTGTATAATTACTTTTTTGTATCATAGTTAAATTTAAAAATATTTGAGTATGAATCTCAATTCGAATGAAAAATGATCGGTACACCAAACATTTTTTAGTTTAATAGAAATTTGGCGTATGATTTTATATAAAGAAGATCAATAAAATGTGTAATGTTGAGAGTAGATCAAATCTTGATAATGTGAATATTCTGGTATTTTTATATATTGAATAGTCTATAAAAGAAACAATATATTATGATGTAAAAAAATAATAATAGAGAATATTATATTATATAGAAGATATGTTTAATTTTAGAATATAATATAGACATTACACATGAAATGATAGTGTGACAATAAAAGATATTTTACGAAATATAACAATATTCGAAGAGGATTTTTCACGTATGTGCTTCAATCCCATTCCTTTTCGGTTTTAGGTCTTATTATAAACAAATTGCACTATTAGTTTACATTACAACTTATACATCTATTGTTCAAATCTATACATAGAAAATTTTATTCCGTGTGTTTGTATTGCCCCGTATGCATATCATTTATAATGACAATATCAAAATAATTAATTGTCTATAAAATGTACGATTAATATATTTTAATTATCACATATTCGTGTGTAGCGCGGGTATCATCTAGTAGTAATAATAATAATGAGACTTATTAGAATTAATAGTTGAGCACGAATTTGAGACCAATTTTGATGTTAATTTCAAAAAAGCTCCTTTTTTTTGCAACAGTCCTTAACAAAAAGTTTTTCATTGAACTAAAATAATAAAGGGAAGGAAAACTTTTTTTGGTAAGAGATGGACATTATTATATGTAAATTCGGGTGCATGGTACACATCAGTGCTCGAGTCCATTTCTCTCTCGGAGTCAAAATAAATATGGTTTCAAACCTCTCTTTAAAATGAAAAGTGTATATTCCCTCGCGAATCTCAGCAATCACTTGTTATGATTCCACATATTGATCATTTTGAACTAAGTATACTCAGTTAGACTAGTTCAGAGGAAAAAAAAGTTTAATGACCTTAACAGTTTTATACATATTTTTGTATGTAGATGTCACGTATCGACCTCGTGTTTTCACCCAATTTAAACACCACTTGGTTTAATCACCAATATTGATTGGGTTAGACAAATCACGTGAGTGGTTGAACTGAACCAAAGCGAACTCTTCTCCCTGGGTAGAGTGTTCATTACACTGAGAATAATATACAACAAATCTCCACCTTAGTTAGAGTGTGCAGCACAGTAACCTTCAAACTTTACCAAGCTCTAGCATACTTTAATGTGTTCTTTGTAACTTAAAACAATCCAAGCATCTCTAGTGTTATTGATGCATGGTCAATGGTCAAGAGGACCATTATGTTTATCTTCTTGGTCTTCTCCCCACCTAGTTTTTCCCTTAGTCTTTGTCTTGGTATTTGTTATGCAATTACTCTAATTATTTTATCTTTGACCAAACCATGTATATAAATATGTAACCATCCTCCTTGTTTCATAAGAAAAATAATCTTCTTCTTTGATTCTCTTCTTACTAGTATTCTCTTTGTCTCTTAATCTTTATGGTATCAGAGCCTAAGATTTTGGGTATCTTTCTAGTTTTTCTTGTTGTCTTTGATTCTCATATCCACAGATTTGTTACTATGGATGCTGGGAAGAACATCACCGTTACATTCAACGGAAGCAATTATTCTGTGTGGGCTAAGCTTGCAAAAGCTAACCTAGGTATGCGTGGCCTTTGGAGCCATGTCACTGATGGATGCACGCGACCGACCGATTCAAGCTCTGGCTCGGAGAAGTGGGAACAAGAAAATCTCACCGCTTTATTTGTTCTACAAAACTCATTGGAGCCAAGTATTCTTCGGGCGTACAGCCACAACGAAACGCCTAAGGCGCTATGGGATGAGCTAAAGCAAGTGTATGGCAATGAATCCAACCTTAGTCGAGTATTTGAATTAAAGAGGGCTCTCATAACTCTCAAGCAAGAAGGGAGGCCCTTCAATGATGCTCTCGGAGACTTCAAAGAATTAGTGGCCGAACTCAATGTGCTTTGACCTCAAACCGTCAGCATTGTGCAGATCACCGAGCGCAACAATCAAGACCAAGTGTTTGGTCTCTTATTTATTCTTGATCAAAGTTATAATCATCTAATTCAACATATCCTTCGACAGGCCACGTTACCCTCCTTTACGGAAGTGTGCTCTATGATCCAAAGAGAAGAAGGGAGCAATCGCCTATTCAAGGGACTTACGGAGGTTGCTCATGTTGCTAAAGGATCAGACTCTACTAGAAACTTCAAAAGGCCCGATGACTCGTTCAAAGGATCAAACACAAGGAAAGTGTATTTTTGTGAGTATTGTAAGAAAAAGGGTCATATGAAGGATCATTGTTGGCTTCTCCATCCTCATCTCAAGAATAAAGGAAAGGCAAGCTATCAAGACAAGCAAACAGCAAACACGGCTACCGAAACCGAATACATCACCAAAGCCGACTTCGAGAAAATGATGCACCTCTTCAACAAATCAATTTCTACTGATACGGAGGATGCGGGTAACTCTTCTCTAAACTCTTCGATAAAGGATTTTATTATAATTGACTCTGGAGCTACTAACCACATGATTAGATCGCGTGGCCTTCTGGAAGATGTTAAGCACTCTCAAAGCAATGTTTCTATTGCCAATGGAGAAACCGTGCCGATCAAAGGAATTGGAAAAATAAATCTGATTCATCAAAGTTCTACAGCTCTTTATGTTCCTAGTTTTTCTAATAACCTATTACCTGTTCAAAAGATACCTAAAGATCTCAATTGCATTATTTATTTCGATGCTAATCATTTTTCGATACAGGATATTAAAACCAAGGAGATTATCGGTAAAGGATCGCTGAAAAATGGTCTCTACATTCTCGACAATCTCAAGAGTGATCTTATATCCGGATTGTTCTCAAAACATTCATCTCATGATAATATGAACTCATTATGGCATGCTCGTCCTGGTCACCCTCATAATAAAGTTTTAAGAATTTTTCCTGATATTAAGACTTGTGATGATGTGTGTGAAGCATGTGTGTTAGGCAAGCATTGTAGAACCGTGTTCCCTAAAACTATTACAAAATATGATAATTGTTTTGATCTCATACATTCTAATGTATGGACCGCTCCTTGTTATTATCGTGATAGGAAGAAATATTTCGTTACTTTTATAGATGAAAAGTCAAAATTCACTTGGTTGTATATGCTTTCCTCAAAAGATGTTGTGTTTGATGCTTTTGTTACCTTTTATAATCATGTTCTAACGCAGTATGAAACCAAAGTTAAGTGTCTTAGATCCGATAATGGAGGAGAGTATATAAACAAACAACTTCAGAAGTTTCTTGGAGATCACGGAATCGTTCACCAAACAACGTGTCCTCACACACCGCAACAAAACGGTGTGGCCGAACGTAAAAATAGACACCTGATGGAGGTAACGAGAACTCTTTTGTTCCACAAAAATGTTCCAAAGCAGTTTTGGGGCGATGCAGTGATGACGGCCTGCCACCTTATCAATCGTTTTACCAACAAAGTGTCTCGATGACAAGTCTCCTTTTGAGGTTCTAAATCAGTCCAAACCTAATATTGATTATCTTATAACTTTTGGTTGCATTTGTTTTGTCTTTCTAACTGAATCAAAACGTAACAAGCTGGAACCTCGAAGTGTAAAGACTATGTTCATCGGATACTCAACCACTCAGAAAGGTTACAAATGTTTTGACCCGAATTCTCGTAAAGTTATGGTCTCACGTGATGTTAAGTTTATTGAGGACAAAAGATTTTATGAAAAAGGTTGGGAAGAAGAAATCAAAGACATCGCAATCCCTTGCGACATGGGTTTGTCTCTACGCACTCTCTTAGAATCTATTCAACTTTCTAACAAATCCAATGCAGGATCTGTTACTCCTCCGATTACAGTTCAGAATAAAGAAAGACGTTACACATCAGAGTCTCACTCCAATGAGAACCCTGAGTTTTGTAACGCACAAGAAAAGGAGCGAAATGACACGAGGGAACAATCATCTGAAAGCCCAAGCTCAGAACAACAAAGGGAATCTAGTGAAGAGGATGAAATAGAAGGAAGAATTCAGGATGAAATTGTTCCTCGTCGTAGCATAAGAGTAAGACGTCCAATCACAGGATAGATGAATGACTACTTTATCGGTCTTTCCACTACTCACCCTATTCAATTTTTTTGTGCTATTTCTCACTTATCAACTGAAAATCAAGTGTTTCTTAGTAAGCTTGACAAAGAACAAGAGCCTAAAAGCTTTGGAGAAGCCAAAGGGAAACAAGAATGGGAGAAGGCCATGGCCGACGAACTTGCTGCCTTGGAGAAAAGCAACACATGGGATCTTGTCCCCCTTCCTAAAGATAAAAAGGCGATAGGAAGTAAATGGGTGTACAAAATCAAGTACTCAAGCAATGGAGATATAGAAAGATACAAAGCTATACTTGTGGCTCAAGGTTTCACTCAGAAATACGGGGAGGACTACACTGAAACATTCGCTTCTGTAGCGAAACTACACTCGGTAAGAATAATTTTTTCTGTGGCTACTAATCTAAGTTGGGACCTTTGGCAGATGGATGTCAAAAACGTGTTCCTACATGGAGAAATCAATGAGAAAATCTACATGAGACCACCTCCGGGACTTCAAGTCAAACCTGGGAATGTCTGCAAACTTAAAGGTGCCCTATATGGTCTAAAACAATCCCCACGTGCATGGTACACGAAACTCTATGAAGCTCTTCGTGAACACGGGTTCAAACGAAATAGCTTTGATCATTCGATGTTCATTCTCAAGAAAAATTCAGGTATTACCGTTTTGCTTGTCTACGTTGATGATATAATCATCACAGGTAACGATAAGCTAGGAATTGAAGATACAAAGCTTTTTCTTAGATCTAAATTTGATATTAAAGATCTCGGTGCTTTAAAGTATTTTCTTGGCATAGAAGTCATTAGATCTAATGGAAATCTGTTTCTCTCGCAAAGGAAATATGCGCTCGATCTTCTAAATGAAACAAGAAAACTCGGAGCTAAACCCGCCAAACTCCGATTGAAGAAAAGTTCAAGGATCACGATGAGGGGGAACCAATTCTGAATATCGATCAATATCGACGCATAATAGGTAAGTTAATTTATTTAACCATTACTCGACCTGACTTGTGTTATGTGATAACATGTAATCCGTTGTAGTTTTTATATCATTCTTAGGTCTAGTTTAGAGTAGGTTATTTAGATTTCATTCACTTATCGAGTATATTCGAAGACTTTATCTACATTTCGTGTTTTGCATAGGAAACGAAGACATGAGGAGAAACACGAGTGATTATGGCAATCTAACCCCGAAAACGTAGTTGAGTAACAAGGTTCGACTTGTGCAAGGCCATGGACTGAAAGTGAACACTCAAACACCGAGCGAAGGGAGCGGAAACAACATTTCAAGACATGCCCGCTCGGGCATTGGAAGTGTACACGATCGGGCTAATTGCTGCCAATTACCCCCGTAGCTTTGCACAACTCGGGCACTCAAGGTACACGACCAAGATGGAGTGCCCGCTCGGGTGGAATTGGAGTGCCCGCTCGGGCTAATTGATGCCAAGAAATCGCCGAAGGTTTGCACGACTCGGGCTCAAGAATCACACGATCGGGCATGGTGCCCGCTCGGGCTGGAAGGAGGGCACACGGTCGGGCAAGTGACCTGCACGAGCGGGTAGAGGACGTGCCCGCTCGGGTCCTTGTTTCTCTCAACTAATTCCTAAGTTTTGGAACGACCAAATTAAGGGAAAATCAGATCTGAAAGAGGAGTTTTCGAACCAGATTGGATCAGAGAAGATTCAGAGACATTAGGGCAGAAGGAAGAAGGAAGAAAAGACGGAGCAACGGATCGGGAGCAAGGAGGATCTATCGAAGACATCGGTTTATGAATAGGGAGTCATCTCATTCTCTATCTATGTCGAACGTAGAATTCTCTTGTGTTTCCTTTGTTGTATTCATGTCTGAGTAGATCCATTGCCATGGGTTAGCATGTAAGATGCGCAATGGATACATTGGTATATGCATGCTAGATAGTGGACAAGTCTACGCCAGTCAGTTCCTATAGGAGAGTTTGAATTCCCTGAACTCATGATAGTACCTTAGACCAATTATCCTTTTAGAACTTCGTTACATCATTACGCAAACTCTCGATACCCATGGTGCTTAGCTATAAGTTTATCTCATCGATTTAGTTTAGTTTAGTTCAATAACAATTTCATCTTTAGTCACCTTACACGTCTATTCCATTAGTTTAATAGCTTATAAGTCGCATCAATTCCTTGTGTTCGACCCTAGTTACTACACGATCCGTATTGTTGCGGAAGCGTTAGTCTAGGTTTTATTACTTGAGCTTAACGCACATCATTATGACGATGACGGGGAACCAATTCTGAATATCGATCAATATCGACGCATAATAGGTAAGTTAATTTATTTAACCATTACTCGACCTGACTTGTATTATGCTGTGAACTAGGTAAGTCAACACATGCACAACCCCAAGACACATCATTGGAGGATGGTCGAGAGAATCCTTCGGTACATAAAGGGGGCTCCTGGAAAAGACATCTTAATGCAATGCAACAACAACACAAGCGTTGTCGGCTACTGTGATGCTGACTGGGCAGGTGATCGTGAAGATAGGAAGTTCACGACCGGTTTTTGCACATTCGTAGGGGGAAATCTCGTCACTTGGCGCAGCAAGAAACAAAATGTGGTGGCTCGTTCGAGTGCCGAAGCTGAGTATCGAGCCATGGAAAATACCACCTGCGAGTTAATCTGGATCAGGGCCATCCTAAAGGATCTTGGGATCGAATCTGTGGAAGCTACAACGCTCCACAGTGACAATCAAGCAGCCATCCATATTGCTACGAACCCCGTCTTTCACGAAAGGACTAAGCATATAGAAGTGGACTGCCACTTTATAAGAGAAAAGTTGGAAGATGGGATCATCACATTCACATTCACGAAGAGTTCAGATCAACTTGCCGACACTTTCACCAAGGCAACTAGTGAAAAGATCTGCAAGAATCTCCATAACTGAATCGGTCTTGTAGACATCTTCAAACCTGGTGAAGTGATCAAGCTTGATCGGTGCGCATGAGTTGATGTACTCTTTTCCTAGTTGGGTTTTGTCCCTATTGGGTTTTTCCAACGAGGTTTTTAACGAGGCATCCCTCATGCCTTTGCTTCCCGATCAAGCTTGAGGAGGAATGTTATTGATGCATGGTCAACGGTCAAGAGGACCATTATGTTTATCTTCTTGGTCTTCTCCCCACCTAGTTTTTCCCTTAGTCTTTTGCCTTAGTATTTGTTATGCAATTACTTTAATTATTTTATCTTTGACCAAACCATGTATATAAATATGTAACCATCCTCCTTGTTTCATAAAAAAAAGAATCTTCTTCTTTGATTCTCTTCTTATTAGTATTCTCTTTGTCTCGTAATCTTTATCTAGTGCTTGTTTTAGCTTAGAAATTTGGGCTGGTTTTCTAAGAATATTTGCTGGATTTTGAAGTGTGGAGATCCTTTTAACCTTCACCAGACCTTGTTCAATCAATTCCTATGTGATGAAATTTTACATCTATATGTTTTAACCTCTCATGATAAATATTGTTCTTGGATAAACACATTACCCTCTGAGAGTCACACCATATTGTTATAGATTCATGTTTGAATTAAAACTCTGTCATCAACCCTTTGATTCATTTATCTTCCTTATCTATTTCTATCAAAGTTATGTATTCTATCACTGTGTTTGACATTACCATAATATGTTGAAGGTTCGATTTTCAGGTTGTGTTGCTCCAAATATAAATACAGAACTATATATAAACATTCTCTTTTCTAGATAAGAAGCAAAGTTAGAATCACAATTCCCTTCAACTTTGAAATCATCATCTTTGCTGTAAAACCAAATTAAATCTGCAACACCCTTGAGATAACAAAGTTTCCAATTTACTGTAAGTAAGTGATCCTTTAGGTTTACTCATGTACCTACAAACTACACCAAAAACATGAGCCAAATCAGGTATTGAATCAACCATAGCATACATGATGTTATCAACTACATTTGAGTATGGAACATAATCCATTAAGAGTTTTCCTCTGTTTCTTTTGTTGCTTAAAAGTTGAAATGTGCTCCCAGGAGAATTGAAACTGTCTTGCCTCATTCATACCAAACGTGTTAAGAACTTTGTGAACATAGATTTCTTGAGACAATGTTAAAATACCTTTGTTCTTGTCATTCTTGAAAATTAGATATATATGTCTTTACCTTGACAATTTTCAAAATCCTTTAATTTAGACATATGTATCTAATTTTCAAGATTTTAATGGAGGAATGTCGTCTTGACATCCAGTTGTTACAGGTCTAAATGTGAAAAAGCCACTAGATTGAGCAATAAATCTGTTAAAAATCTGCTTTACTACTAGAGCAAATACTTCTTCATAGTCAGTTTTTCCATTGACTCTTGATCAATTATTCTCCTCTGTCTATTTCGGATAACGAATAAATTTTAAGATCTAGAGTTAATTTTTCCATAGACTCTTGACCAGAAGTATTTCCTATCACTTGCTCATCATATGAATCGTAAATATACTGCAAGTTGGTTCACTTGACATATTTTTACCTTCCAAACCTCCACCTTGATCTGAACTTAGTATTTCTTTGGTACTTAGATCATTGGTAACCATTAGAACCATTACAAATACTTATTTATAGGAACTCTGCTGTTATTGACTCCATTTTCATTGGATTTAAGATCTTTAAACACCGTATCTTCCTTAAATACCATATGCTTATGTATAACACATTTCTCATCAACCACTGGCCATGTTTTGTACCTTTGTATCTCTTCAGGGTATCACAGAAATATTCCATTTTTTCTCTTCGATTTAGCTTTCCATGATCTTGATGAACATAAGAAACTAATCTAAACCTTCTAAGGTATTTGTATGTTGGTCGATTTCTTGACCACTTTGTCTTAAGGTATCCCATAACCAATAGTAGTAGAGGGTGACGTATTGATTATATGGATTGTTGTGTTTGTAGCCTTTGCCCAAAACTCTTTTCTAAGACATGAATCATCAGGGAGACACATCAATTTCTCCATAATGGTTCTATTCATCCCTTCAGCTATACCATTTTATTGAGGGGTATATTAATAATTTTTCAAATGTTTTGTTACATAATTCAAGTCCATTGCATGTCCTTATGCACTTCATTGATTTTCCAAAGTAAATCTCAACCCTTTTCTTCCATTCATCAAATGCTTTGAAAGATTCATCCTTAGTTCTGGTAAAGCGTATTCATACCTTTTTTGGTATAATCATCAATTATCGACATGAAGTATTGTTTTCCTGACATTGATGATATCACAGATGGAGCCCAAAAGGTCAATGTGCAAGTATTCCAGAGGTCCCTTAGAAGTGCGTCTTCTAGTAGGAAACTACTTTTGTGAATTTGTGCCATCACCCAACTTTCACAAAAGGGAAGGTTAACTATTTACCTTCCATCCAACAATCCTTGCTTGGCTAAACCTTTCATCTCATTGAGACTCATGTGTACTAATATCTTATGTCAGAGACCAAGCACACTTTCTTTGTTGATAACCTTGTTACTTTTCCTTTCCAAATTTGAACCTTGAAGTACATAGAGACCCCCTTTTAATTCTCCTTTCATTACAACCATGGAGCCCTTGGTCACCTTAAGGATTTCCTCTTGAGATTATATGCAAAACCCTATTTATCCAAGGTATCCTAAGGATCTTAAATTCCTCTTGAGATTTGTATTAAACCTAACTTGTGACAACAACATGGTGGTTCCATCATGTATTCTAATTTTGCATAGAATCAATATCTTTTACCTCACAATTCATGTTATTTCCAATAAGTACATTTCCAACATCAAAGGGATTAAATTCTCGAAACCATTCTTTGGGTGGAGTCATGTGATAAGTGCATCTAGAGTCAAAGATTAACTGGTCTTCTGGATCTTGATCTGAAATTGAGAGAACTTTTGTTTAAGTTTCTACAACTGCAATAGTCTCACCTCTATGTTTCTCTTGTTCCTTTTGCAAACATTTCTTCTTGGCATTACAACCCTTTTTTGTGATGTCCTTCATTTCCACAATATCAGCATCCTAACCTGATTTCCCTTTGGATTTTCAGATCTTCCCCTCACAACCAGTTCCTCTCCTAAGTTCTTGGTTAGTTTTCCTTGAGCCTTTAGCTCCATCTCCTTGGTCCTTGCAGCTTCTTTCACCTATTGAACAGATATAGATGCTCCAGAGTACTTCAATACTTGCCTTAGCTACTCATATGGAGGTAGAATAAAGTTTAAGATATACATTGTTTGGTATTTGTCCTCCATTTTGACATGCAATTTTTACAAGTCAGATAACATATTCTAAAAGTCATCAAGATTGTCTTCAAACAACTTGGTTTCATCTATCTTGAAGCCTACCACCCTTTGCATTAGGTACATTCTGTTCTGAAGAGATTGATCTAAGTGCATCTTGTTAAGAAGCTTTCAAATACCATTGATGTGCGTTATATCAAGTAATAAAAACCTAGACTAACGCTTCCGCAAGAATACGGATCGTGTAGTAACTAGGGTCGAACACAAGGAGTTAATGCGACTAATGAGCTACTAAACTAATTGAATAGACGTGTGAGATGACTAAAGTTGGAATTGTGGTTAAGCTAAGCTAAACTAAGTCGAAGATAATAAACTTATGGCTAAGTACCATGGGTGTTGAGAATTTGCCTAATGAAGTAATGAAGTTTCAAAAGGATAATTGGTCTAGGTAATATCATGGATTTAGGGAATTCAAGCTCTCCTATAGGAACTGACTGGCGTAGACTTGTCCACTATCTAGCATGCATATACCAATGTATCCATTGCGTATCTTACATGCATAGACGCATTATGGCCGCTATCCTAATCCCTAGATTAAACCGATTGACCTGGCGTAGATTCTAAACCGGCTAACCCTAAGTCATGGCTAAGTTCCGAAACCTAATGCCCTGGCGTTGGTTTATTAGGCTTCTAAGATCATTCAATCAAGTGGCGTACAGGTAGAGAAAGCATTAAGAACAAC
This sequence comes from Gynandropsis gynandra, assembly GCA_036759665.1. Lineage (NCBI taxonomy): Eukaryota > Viridiplantae > Streptophyta > Magnoliopsida > Brassicales > Cleomaceae > Gynandropsis > Gynandropsis gynandra. Next base: position 23,037,953 of record CM071872.1, on the reverse strand, counting down.
CATGAAATCTAAAAACATGATAGATACCAATTTCATTCATTCAAGTGGCGTACAGGTAATGAAAGCATTAAGTACCACCATTCATTAAGCATAGACTTCATTACAACATGGCAAATCACTCTAACCCATGGCAAAGGATCTACTCAGACATAGATACAGAAAAGGAAACACAAGAGAAGTCTAGATTCGACATAGATATGGAAAGAGATAACTCCCTATTCATAAACCGATGTCTTCGGTAGATTCTCCTCGCTCCCGATCCGTAGATCCGTCTTATCTTCCTTCTTCTCCTTACTCTAATGTCTCTCTATCTCCTCTGATCTCCTCTGGTTCGAATTCCCTCTTTCAGATCTGATTTATCTTTTAATTTGGCCGTTCTAGATCTTAGGAAAGTTTGTTGAGAATCAAGGACCCGAGCGGGCATGTCCCTTACCCGCTCGTGCAAGACCTCTACCCGACCGGGTTGCACACCTTTGAGCCCGAGCGGGCACCATGCCCGACCGTGTGCTTCATCAGCCCGAGTCGTGTAAACCTACGGGTTTCTAGCAGAGCAGCGGTACGACTTAGAGGCTGCGAGGGATGCGGGGCAGCAGCAGTTCCAGGAGCAATCTATTCAGCATACCTACTACCTCACCGAGTCCGTCCGACGGTTCCAGCAGCTGAGCATGACACATTACCAGGAGCCGTATATCCCGATCCCGCAGGACTACCATTCCGGAGCTATACCCTACCGTCCTCATATCCCATACGAGCTGGAGGCGTTCTATTTCCCACCTGGGGAAGGAGCATCAGCGGATCCAGCGGACATGCCGACTACCCGCGATGGAGCGGATGAGGATTAGACGATCTCTTTCCTTTGTCCTATTTCTTTTCTTTTCTTTTTATTTTATTTTCATGGACTATTTTTATCGTTTTCTTGTTTTTAGATAGATATCTTGTACGCTCTTCAGACTTATTTAGTGCTCTTTGTTCTACTCTCTTGCATTGTATGGTCTTGTCACAGGTATTTCACATTAGCATATGCATTAGAGCGCAGGAGTCACTACATCCAGACATATCATCGAGAAAGTCACACGCATGTCACACGCACACATCAGGTGTATTCGCATCTTTTTCATGCTTTCTCGCATTTTTATGTTTTGGAGGTCCCTTATAGGTTTAGAACACAGGGACTGTGTTTCATTTAAGTCTGGGGGAGGGTACTCGTTGAGTATTTTTTGTTTTTGTTTTAGATTAGATGTAGATTTTTGTTTTTAGGAATAAACGGATGGGTATCTAGCATGAATTTTCAAGTTTTAGTCATTATTGTGTGACTTTGTCGAATCGTGAATAAAAGTGTAGGTGTGTTTAGAAGTCTTCTTGATTTCCGATTAGTTGAAGTAATTGTGCTTGAAACCATGACTTATAGTTACATTCACCTCCTAGGTTTCAGTACCAAGTATTATATCTCCGTGTATACCGATTAATCGATGCTTGTTTGATAGATTTTTTAGCGTTCATTAAACTCTACACGCTTATACTCCGCTGTCAATTTTTTCGCCTTGGATAAGTCTTGACTATTTTAGGTTTTCATTGACATGAGTACATCGAGATCGATGGTTCGGGTCTAAGTGGTGGGTTGAGGCGCTATTCTACGTCCTAAGGGTTAGAGTTATGCGTATTCTTCATAAAAAATAAAAAATCAGAAAATAAGTTTCAATGACGCATCTCTTCACTCCTCTAAGGCCGTGCGACCTTATGAGTGTGCCATAGGCAGCCTGGGTCTAAGTAGAAAGCCACCCTCTTCGACTTCGACGTCCTAGGAACAAAGCGTGGATCTATAAAAAAGAATAAAGAAAGAAATAAAAAAAAAGAAGAATAAGAACGAGAATTTGAGCTTAATGATATCTCAAGCTTAGAAGAGTTTGGTATGGAGATCGCTTGGACGTTGTTAGGAGTACGGATTAGACTTAGGTCATTGGTAGGATTGCATGGTTCGAGACTTTTCGGATTGATAGAAGTCTGAACTTGGTACGCTTAGGCTTGCGTTCATGTGACGCGTTGTTTTGCATGATGGCTATTCCTTTGATGTATTTGTGTTAGTATCCGATGTTGTTTAGCTTTTCTAGTACTCGACTCTAGGTTTGCTCGAGGACGAGCAAAAGGTTAAGTCTGGGGGAGTTTGATAACACGCAATCCGTAGTAGTTTTTATGTCATTCTTAGGTCTAGTTTTAGGTAGATTTATTAGATTTCATTCATTTATCGAGACTATTCGAGGATTTTATCTACATTTCGTGTTTGGTGTAGGAAACGAAGACATTACGAGAAACACGAGAGAAATCGGCAATTAACCCCAAAATGACAAGATTCAGCTTATACAAGACCGTGGATTGAAGTGAGCGTGCAAACACCGAGCGAAAGGAGCGAAAACGCCATTTTAGGACATGCCCGCTCGGGTAATGGAAGATGCCCGCTCGGGTAATTTGTGCCTTGACAACCCCGTAGCTTTACACGACTCGGGTGCTCAAGGAACATGGTCGGGCATGAGTGCCCGATCGGGTGGAAATGTTGCGCCCGCTCGGGTTACTGATCATCAAAATATGCCGTAACTTTGCACGACTCGGGCTGAAGAAGAACACGATCGGGCAAAGGTGCCCGCTCGGGCGAATATGGATGCACACGGTCGGGTAAATGGCCTGCACGATCGGGTACACTATGTGCCCGATCGGGTCCCTAGATCTCAACAACTTTCCTAAGTTTTGGTTCGGCCAAATCAAGGGAAATCAGATCTATTTAAAGGGGAATCGAGCAGAATTGAAAGGGGGGGGACTCAAGGACGATTCAGTGCCATAGAAGACACACTTTGAAGGGTCGAGAAGGACGGATCTACGGATCCGAGGCATGGAGGATCTAATGAAGACATAGGGAGTCATCTCTTTCTCTATCTATGTTGAATTTAGATTTCTTTTGTGTTTCGTTTCCTTAGTTCATGTTCGAGTAGATCTATTGCCATAGGTTAGAGAGTATTGCCAATATGTAGAGAAGTCTTGTGCTTAACGAATGGTGGATCTTAATGCTTTCATTACCTGTACGCCACTTGAATGAATGAATTTGGTATTTATCATGTTTTCAGATCTCATGGTTGTACTTAATGCTTTCTCTACCTGTACGCCACTTGATTGAATGATCTTAGAAGCCTAATAAACCAACGCCAGGGCATTAGACTTCGGAACTTAGCCATGATTTAGGGTTTAGCCGGTTTAGAATCTACGCCAGGTCAATCGGTTAAATCTAGGGATTAGGATAGCGGTCGTAATGCGTCTATGCATGTAAGATGCGCAATGGATACATTGGCATATGCATGCTAGATAGTGGACAAGTCTACGCCAGTCATGGTTGTTCTTAAAACTTTTCCCTGAACTCCCTATAGGAGAGCTTGAATTCCCTGAACTCATGATAGTACCTTAGACCAATTATCTTGTTAGAACTTCGATACATTGTTGTGCAACTCTTGATACCTATGGTGATTTGTCGCTGAGTTATTCCCATCTTTAGGTTTAGTTTGCATTTAGATTAGTTTGCATTCCCCTACGATTTGATTCATCACGTCTTATTCATTGGTCTAATAGCTTTAGAATCGCATCAATTCCTTGTGTTCGACCCTAGTTGCTACACGATCCGTATCCTTGCGGAAGCGTTAGTCTAGGTAATTTATTACTTGATTAAACGCACATCAAGTTTTTGGCGCCGTTGCCGGGGAGTTGATTACGATTTTAGGGTTATTATTACTTTTGATTAAGACATAGTCCTTTCCGGAGTCTTCATTTATTTTTTCGTTTTGTTTTGTTTAGAGTCATAAAAAAAAATAAAAAAAAAAAGAGAATTATTACCTCTCAAAGCTTAATTGAATTTTATTCTTTATTTTGCGAGGTAATATGAACAACAACAACTTTTGGAGTGCCGATATAGCTGAAACGAACTATCAATTTTCAGAACCTCGTCATATGCCATATAATTCATACCGTCCATCGAAACAATCATGGGAACAAGACGTTTGGGGAAATACCGATGGTGTGCTGAATAGTCAATATGGATTTGGGAATTTTCAGCCATGGATGCAACCCCAAATTCAGAATTATCCATCATATACACCCCCATGTCCGCAACAAGAGGCCAACTCCGATATTATGTCCATGCTTGCCCAAATCTTACAAGTGCAAAAAGATCAATCCAATGAAATTAGAGCGTTGAAAACGCAACAAGAAGAGATGCGAGCAAGTTGTAGAGACATGAATAATGAGTTTAAGGAGATAATAAGGCACGTAAAGATCTTGGACGATCAAGTTGCACAACTCGCTGCAAGTTCCTTTGAACCACAAGAGGTTCTAACGGAAAATTTAGAAACGGATCTTCATGAGCACGACAATGAAATTTTCCTAAGGGATTATTTGACGATGTATCGACCCATTGCAATATTTGAAAGGAATGATACATCTATCACAGTAGCGGAATTAGATAAGCTTAAGGAGAAGCTTAAGGAAGAGGAGGAACCCAAATATGTAAAACCGGAACCTAGACCACCTCCCTTGCCGTTCCCACAACGTCAACGCATAAAGACGGTAGTTAAGCCAAATCCCTCAATGAGTGACAAAGGAGATGAACCTAATATAGGAGTGGATAAGGCTATGGGCATTGATAAGGCTATGACGAAACCCGATATGGAAGAAGAGTTCAGTTTGGAGGACACATTAGAGCAACCATGTGTTATCGATTATGTGTTCCCCGAAGGCATCTTTGAGAGTTTAGCCAAGGAAGTTAGTGACGAAACTCAGAATATGGAATCCCTAGATATGAATCTCTTAACAGCTGGAGAAGATTCATACAGAGTACCAAACGAGCGCCTTGTTAATGAAAAGAAAGAGGAATCCACCGAACGAAACTTCCACATGGCACGAGTTGAATGCGGTAGAAATCAGTACATCAACGATCTCGAAATGCCGCAAAGCTACACTAAACGTCCAACACATAATTGGGACGTTGATAAAATGCCCAAGGTGAAGATGAAACCTTCACCACAAAGCATTTTTGGACAGCACGATCTAGCCCCCAACCTAGAAAACATCAACATGATTGATCGTGCAACGAACTCCATTATTCCGCGTGCCACACCTTATCGAACATACTATGCACGCAAGACGCTACGAACGCCACGACGTCGAAGACGTCCATCTAATGGGTAGCATTCGGTCAGGCTCGAGACCTTAAACAAGCGCTCCTCGGGAGGCAACCCGAGCATATCCTTTAGTTTTTACTTTTGAATTTTCGGACTATTTTTCGTATTTTTTTTGTTTTAGATGATTTTAGGATTTAAGGACTTAGAGATCTATGATTTTTGCTGCGTATTGTTTTCCGTGTATAATTTTTTTTAGAAAATTGCAGCATTACCCGATCGGGCATGATTTCATTACCCGATCGGGCACGGTTCAGAATTGGAGAATCGGTCGGGCGACCTTGCACCCGACCGGGTAGGTCAACATTGAAGCACCCGATCGGGCGTCTTCAGTGTGCCCGATCGGGCACCGTAAATATTTTCGAGGTAAGTTAAATTCGAGTAACCCGAGCGGCACACACACTTCACCTTCAAACCCGATCGTGCACTTTCAGAAAGCAATCTCCTTACTACGATCTGGTCGCCGGAATCACCTTGGTGTCACCGCCGTTTCACCACCGCCGGAAGAACCGCTCGGTTGCTCGGAAAACTTACTCCCTTTCTCCAAAACTCTGAAATTTTCCTCCATTCATTGCATAATCCAGGTAAAATTGTGAAATTTCTTGAGATTAGGATTAGCATGGGTTAGATCTAGGTCTGATTAGGAAGGTCTGAGGTAATTTTGGTCGGATTAGTCGAATTTTGTGGATTTCAGTTCGCAGATTCGTAACCCCACCCGATCGGGTAAGGCTAGCAGCCCGATCGGGCATTCATACATTCACCCGATCGGGCGACGTGTTCGCCCGAGTCGGGCACTTCTACGGGGATTTCGACTTATTTGTTACCCGATCGGGCAGTGCTTAGGACCCGATCGGGCATCGAGCAGACCATGGCCGATACTGATTTTCTATCTTTCGATTGTTTGCAGATGGCCTCCAGAACTTCCCAGAATTCTAAGAAACGCAGATCCGACGCACATGACCCAGAGCACGGATGGCCTGTAAGATCGGATACGATTACGGAGCTGACGCCGTACACGCCAATCACTCCCTCTCATCAGCAATTCAGCTATAAGACGACGAACTTCTTACCCCGCCACAAGTCAAGGTTCGCAGAACTTCAGTCGCGGATCTTTACGTCCAGATTCCTATCTTCCGAGGCGATGAATGCTCTCGGCATCTTTGAGCACATGAGCACCATTTTTCGCACATTGGGATGGACGGGTTTGTGGAGTGCTAAGGAATACACTTACCGCAAACTCACAGCGGAGTTTTTCGCGTCTTACACTGCTTTCTTTGCTGAATCCGGAGACCGAGAGAAGACATTCATGGAGTTCCGCCTGCTGGGGCAGAACTATAGGATCACCGCACGGCAATTCGCAGACATTCTTGACGTTCCGCATAGCGTTTATGCGAAGCTTCCAGAGATCAACCGGAACCGTCAAGCCGAGTTTTGGTCGCAGATTGCCTTTGGCGAGTTCTCGACGAGAGCGAAAGCGAGTCACATACGCCACCCCGCCCTCAGGTATTTTCACTACTTCCTAGTCTCTTCGATACTAGGGAAGGGAGCACAAGGCGGTGTTAACCACACCGAACTAGGCATCCTGAGGCGGGTTGTGCAGACGAACATTCCTGATGATGAGTGGGACGTCGACTTAGCATCGTTGATCATCGGACACTTCCTAGACATTTCCACCTCGAGGCAGCGCAGCCGACGTGCGACTCACTCACACGCGCGTCCGGAGTACCCCCATAGCCGCTCTGATTTTCCATCGATGGATGGAGTCTCCGACACCCTCAGGTATGTAGCAGAGGAGACTAGGTATCAGTCCTTTCTAGCAGAGCAGCGGTACGACTTAGAGGCTGCGAGGGATGCGGGGCAGCAGCAGTTCCAGGAGCAATCTATTCAGCATACCTACTACCTCACCGAGTCCGTCCGACGGTTCCAGCAGCTGAGCATGACACATTACCAGGAGCCGTATATCCCGATCCCGCAGGACTACCATACCGGAGCTATACCCTACCGTCCTCATATCCCATACGAGCTGGAGGCGTTCTATTTCCCACCTGGGGAAGGAGCATCAGCGGATCCAGCGGACATGCCGACTACCCGCGATGGAGCGGATGAGGATTAGACGATCTCTTTCCTTTGTCCTATTTCTTTTCTTTTCTTTTTATTTTATTTTCATGGACTATTTTTATCGTTTTCTTGTTTTTAGATAGATATCTTGTACGCTCTTCAGACTTATTTAGTGCTCTTTGTTCTACTCTCTTGCATTGTATGGTCTTGTCACAGGTATTTCACATTAGCATATGCATTAGAGCGCAGGAGTCACTACATCCAGACATATCATCGAGAAAGTCACACGCATGTCACACGCACACATCAGGTGTATTCGCATCTTTTTCATGCTTTCTCGCATTTTTATGTTTTGGAGGTCCCTTATAGGTTTAGAACACAGGGACTGTGTTTCATTTAAGTCTGGGGGGAGTACTCGTCGAGTATTGTCATGTGATTAGGATTGGATTATTAAGATTAGATGTAGATTTTTGTTTTTAGGAATAAACGGATGGGTATCTAGCATGAATTTTCAAGTTTTAGTCATTATTGTGTGACTTTGTCGAATCGTGAATAAAAGTGTAGGTGTGTTTAGAAGTCTTCTTGATTTCCGATTAGTTGAAGTAATTGTGCTTGAAACCATGACTTATAGTTACATTCACCTCCTAGGTTTCAGTACCAAGTATTATATCTCCGTGTATACCGATTAATCGATGCTTGTTTGATAGATTTTTTAGCGTTCATTAAACTCTACACGCTTATACTCCGCTGTCAATTTTTTTCGCCTTGGATAAGTCTTGACTATTTTAGGTTTTCATTGACATGAGTACATCGAGATCGATGGTTCGGGTCTAAGTGGTGGGTTGAGGCGCTATTCTACGTCCTAAGGGTTAGAGTTATGCGTATTCTTCATAAAAAAATAAAAAATCAGAAAATAAGTTTCAATGACGCATCTCTTCACTCCTCTAAGGCCGCGCGACCTTATGAGTGTGCCATAGGCAGCCTGGGTCTAAGTAGAAAGCCACCCTCTTCGACTTCGACGTCCTAGGAACAAAGCGTGGATCTATAAAAAAAGAATAAAAAAAAAAGAAGAATAAGAACGAGAATTTGAGCTTAATGATATCTCAAGCTTAGAAGAGTTTGGTATGGAGATCGCTTGGACGTTGTTAGGAGTACGGATTAGACTTAGGTCATTGGTAGGATTGCATGGTTCGAGACTTTTCGGATTGATAGAAGTCTGAACTTGGTACGCTTAGGCTTGCGTTCATGTGACGCGTTGTTTTGCATGATGGCTATTCCTTTGATGTATTTGTGCTAGTATCCGATGTTGTTTAGCTTTTCTAGTACTCGACTCTAGGTTTGCTCGAGGACGAGCAAAAGGTTAAGTCTGGGGGAGGTTGATAACACGTAGTCCGTAGTAGTTTTTATGTCATTCTTAGGTATAGTTTTTATTAGATTTATTAGATTTCATTCATTTATCGAGACTATTCGAGGATTTTATCTACATTTCGTGTTTGGTGTAGGAAATGAAGACATTACGAGAAACACGAGAGAAATCGGCAATTAACCCCAAAATGACAAGATTCAGCTTATACAAGACCGTGGATTGAAGTGAGCGTGCAAACACCGAGCGAAAGGAGCGAAAACGCCATTTTAGGACATGCCCGCTCGGGTAATGGAAGATGCCCGCTCGGGTAATTTGTGCCTTGACAACCCCGTAGCCTTACACGACTCGGGTGCTCAAGGGATATGCTCGGGCATAGGTGCCCGCTCGGGTGTATTTGCATTGCCCGCTCGGGCCAATTCATGCCAAGAAGCACCGTGAGTTTTACCCGCTCGGGCTCAATACACACATGGTCGGGCACGAGTGCCCGCTCGGGTGAAAATGGATGAACACGCTCGGGCACAAGGCTTGCACGAGCGGGTACAAGGTGTGCCCGCTCGGGTCCCTAGATCTCAACAACTTTCCTAAGTTTTGGAACGGCCGAATCAAGGGAAATTAGATCTATTTAAAGAGGATTCGAGCTAGAACAGAAGGGGGACGACAAGGGGGACGATTCAGAGGCATTAGAGCACGAATTGGAGACATCACGGAGGACGGAACGAGGGATCCGAGGCATGGAGGATCTATTGAAGACATAGGGAGTCATCTCTTTCTCTTTCTATGTTGAATATAGATTTGTTTTGTGTTTCGTTTTCTGAGTTCATGTTCATATAGATCTATTGCCATAGGATAGAGAGCAAGATGAAGATGTAATGGAGTTTCGTACTTAATGAATGGTGGAACTTAATGCTTTCATTACCTGTACGCCACTTGGATGAATGAATTCTATCATGTATCATGTTTTCAGATCTCATGGTTGTTCTTAATGCTTTCTCTACCTGTACGCCACTTGATTGAATGATCTTAGAAATCTAATAAACCAACGCCAGGGCATTAGGTTTCGGAACAAAGCCATGATTTAGGGTTTAGCCGGTTTAGAATCTACGCCAGGTCAATCGGTTAAATCTAGGGATTAGGATAGCGGTCGTAATGCGTCTATCCATGTAAGATACGCAATGGATACATTGGTATATGCATGGTAGATAGTGGACAAGTCTACGCCAGTCAGTTCCTATAGGAGAGCTTGAATTCCCTGAACTCATGATAGTACTTTAGACCAATTATCTCGTTAGAACTCCGTTACATTGTCATGCAACTCTCGATACCTATGGTGATTAGTCTTAGAGTCATTCCTACCTATCTTTAGTTTAGTTTGCATTTAGGTTAGTTTGCATTCCACCACTATTTGATCCATCACGTCTTATTCATTAATTTAATAACTTGTAAGTCGCATCAATTCCTTGTGTTCGACCCTAGTTGCTACACGATCCGTATTCTTGCGGAAGCGTTAGTCTAGGTAATTTATTACTTGATTAAACGCATTAGTCTAGGTAATCTAGGTAATTCATTAGTCTAGGTAATTCTTGCGGAAGCGTTAGTCTAGGTAATTCATTAGTTTAATAGGTAATCTATTTTTGCGTTGACGTTGAGGAAATGGCAAAGGAGGTGGTCTCGGTTCCGGTTTCACATATTTCGGCTCTCCTTCCTCCTCGGGTTTATCGTTATGCTCTTTGCTGCTACTGCCCTTTTTCATCGCTTTATTGGACTGTTCACCTTTGTCGAATGTCGAGGGAATGGTTTGATCCATCAGTCTCTTACGTTGACGTTGTGGGAATGGGAGAGGTGGCGGTCTTGGTTCCGGTTTCACATACTTTGGCTCTTCCTCTTCTTCGGTTTTCATGTTTCGCTTTTCAACGTAGTTGCCATTTTCCGCTGCCGTGCTAGTTGCTTCATCCTTCTCAAACATCAAATGAGTGGGATGATCCACCACTTTGCCACTCCGAAGGTATATGGCATTGACGTGTTCACGAGGATTTGCTTCCGGTCGCGCCGGTAGAACTCCTTGCGGTCGCGATGTTTGCGCAGCGAGTTGTGAAACTTGAGTGTCCAAGATCTTTACATGCGTCTTTAACTCATTATGTTCTCTCTTCCTCTCTTGATTTTCTGCCATTAGCAAACTGAACTGATCGGAATGCTCCTTTTGTACTTGAATGATTTGAGCTAGCATTGATGCGATATCGGGGCTAGCTTCTTGTTGTGGAGGGGCAGATGCACGTGGTTGGTAATACTGATCTTGGGGTTGCGTCTTTGGTTGAAAATTCTGATTGCGTTGCATCAAACGCGGCTGAAAATTCCCCCATGAGCGTTGTGCATTGAATGCACCGTCGGAATTCTTGTACGAGAGGTTGGGGTGATTCCTCCACTCGGGGGTGTAGGTATTACCCAAAGGCTGAGTGTTGCTCACGTAATTCACCCCTTCGTACCTTTGAATTCCTTGCTCGTCCGGCTGCTCATAATATTGCTGTTGATTTGCTCCGGACATCAATTCGTAGAGCCCATTGATTTTACCATTCATCTCAGCTCTCATTTTGGATAGCTCCGCATATATGGTATGCGTATTATCCACATGGGCTACCCTTGTTGGAGCATTGCGATTGTACTCTCCGGCGTTGTGGTTTCCTTCGTAAGCCATACGATCTATAAGATCCTCGACTTGTGGGAAGGTGAGGTTGCTCAAAGAACCTCCAGCAGCGGCTACGATCAAGATCCTCGTATTGTCCATGAGACCTTGCATAAAATTGTGTATGAGATAACTTTGATCCATGCCGTGATGTGGGCAAAGGCGTTGATAGCCCTTGAATCGCTCCCACGCTTCGTATAAGCTCTCGGCTGCCCCTTGCACGAATGTGTTGATGTTGTTCTTGGCTAGCTGAGCTTTGCTTTGAGGGAAGAACCTCGTCATAAACTTCTCCTCTAGCTGTCCCCATGATGCAATAGAATTCGCTGGTTGCGAATATAGCCAATCTTGCGCCTTATCTTTCACCGAAAATGGGAAGGCAGCTAACATGATATCCTCATCCGAGACCCCATCTCCAGCTCTTATTGTTCGACACAGCATCTTGAAATCGGTGAGATGCTGGTTTGGGTCCTCGGCGGGTCTCCCTCTAAACGCCGCGTTACCAAGCATTTGGATGAATGCCGGTTGAAGCTCTACGCGGGCGTTTCTCCTCGCAATACATGACAAGAGCTGCGTGTGCCTAGGGATTGTGTATGATCCATAGGTCAGTGCCGGTTGCACTTGCTGCGCGTTTTGAACGTTCAAATCTCGACGTTCGGCCATTAGCTCTTCTTCAAACGGTTGTTCGACTACTTCCTCGGGTTGGAAGTTCAAGTGTACTTGCGTGTTATCAACTGGATTGCTCGCACTAGCTCTCGTTTCCTTCCTTAGTTTTCTGAGTGTCTTATCAATGTCGGGGTCGAAAACCAGATCCGCGCTTCCGGTATTTCTCATGCACAATTAAGCTGCACAAGAAAAAGAAGATAAACACAAGAACACGTGAGATCCGAGAAGCAATAGAACTTGACTCTAAACACAATAGACAAACGAAATAAACACGAAAAAGCAAGAAACAAACAAAACTCCTATCTAAACTAATGTCTAATCTAAAAGTTTCCTAACTCCTAAGCCGTAATTAACTCCCCGGCAACGGCGCCAAAAACTTGATGTGCGTTATATCAAGTAATAAAAACCTAGACTAACGCTTCCGCAAGAATACGGATCGTGTAGTAACTAGGGTCGAACACAAGGAGTTAATGCGACTAATGAGCTACTAAACTAATTGAATAGACGTGTGAGATGACTAAAGTTGGAATTGTGGTTAAGCTAAACTAAACTAAATCGAAGAGAATAAACTTATAGATAAGCACCATGGGTGTCGAGAATTTGCCTAATGAAGTAACGAAGTTTCAAAAGGATAATTGGTCTAGGTACTATCATGAATTTAGGGAATTCAAGCTCTCCTATAGGAACTGACTGGCGTAGACTTGTCCACTATCTAGCATGCATATACCAATGTATCCATTGCGTATCTTACATGCATAGACGCATTATGGCCGCTATCCTAATCCCTAGATTAAACCGATTGACCTGGCGTAGATTCTAAACCGGCTAACCCTAAGTCATGGCTAAGTTCCGAAACCTAATGCCCTGGCGTTGGTTTATTAGGCTTCTAAGATCATTCAATCAAGTGGCGTACAGGTAGAGAAAGCATTAAGAACAACCATGAAATCTAAAAACATGATAGATACCAATTTCATTCATTCAAGTGGCGTACAGGTAATGAAAGCATTAAGTACCACCATTCATTAAGCATAGACTTCGTTACAACATGGCAAATCACTCTAACCCATGGCAAAGGATCTACTCAGACATAGATACAGAAAAGGAAACACAAGAGAAGTCTAGATTCGACATAGATATGGAAAGAGATAACTCCCTATTCATAAACCGATGTCTTCGGTAGATTCTCCTCGCTCCCGATCCGTAGATCCGTCTTTTCTTCCTTCTTCTCCTTGCTCTAATGTCTCTCTATCTCCTCTGATCTCTTCTGGTTCGAATTCCCTCTTTCAGATCTGATTTATCTTTTAATTTGGCCGTTCTAGATCTTAGGAAAGTTTGTTGAGAATCAAGGACCCGAGCGGGCATGTCCCTTACCCGCTCGTGCAAGACCTCTACCCGACCGGGTTGCACACCTTTGAGCCCGAGCGGGCACCATGCCCGACCGTGTGCTTCATCAGCCCGAGTCGTGTAAACCTACGGGATTTTCTTGACACGAATGAGCCCGAGCGGGCACACCAAATGGACCCGAGCGGGCACACCTCCCAGGTCGTGTCCCTTGAGTGCCCGAGTCGTGTAAAGCTACGGGGATATTTGGTAGCAATCAACCCGACCGGGCACTCCCAATCCACCCGAGCGGGCATGACTTGAGGTGTTGTTTCCGCTCCTTTCGCTCGGTGTTTGAGTGCTCACTTCCATCCGTCGCCTCGCACAAGTTGAACCTACGTTTCCGGGGTTAGATTGCCAAAAGCACTCGTTTTTCTTCTCGTGTCTTCATTTCCTACGCAAAACACGAAATGTGGATAAAGTCTCCGAATATACTCAATAAATGAATGAAATATGAATAATCTACTCTAAACTAGACCTAAGAATGATATAAAAACTATAACGGATTGCGTGTTATCCACCATCTTTCTCAAAATATTGTTTGAAAGGTTCAGAACAATCATATGCCTTACTTTGTGTCTTCTTTCAGTCTATTCTTCTAGTGACCATTCTTGAAAAGATCTAGTTACATGTTTCATCCATGCATATGTCGTAAGGATTGAAGCCATACCATGTGTATATGCAGAGTCTTGCAGTGAGAACTTACTCCATCCATAGCTGTTGGATTTTTGGTTCCAATTTCTCTTCTTCTAGTCGTTCTTCCCTTGTATTTGGAATGTCCTCTAGAACCTTGTGTAGTCCCAATTTTTCGAAGTTTGCTCACACTTTCTCCTTCCGGTTTGCCATTTAATTTTTTAACGTTCAATTTCCATAATCCTGTCGTCATCTTGTTTCACTTGCTTACTCGAGTTTAGGACCCTTGAAACGCGTGAAGAAACTTGTTCTCGGCGAGAACTCTATCTAGTTCCAATCAGAATACGTTTGAACCTTGAATTTTCGAAGTACATTGCAAATCAAGTCGGTGACATCACCTCTGATTGCAATCTGGTTCTGATACCAATTGTTGTGAATAAAAATTGATATATGAAAATTAAATCTACGATTTGAGCTATTGAGTTGAGACGATAAGAATCAAAAGAACATAGAAAGAAATGTAAAGAATTGCTTACAAGAATTAAATAATCGATACACCAATGTGATATCCTACTCACGACAACAAAGATCAAGGAGATTGGCGACTAATCACTAAAAAGTTTAAGATAAAAGACAATTACAATGTACACATTTCTATGGCGATCGCACAAAGTATTTACAATCTGTTAGATATAGTTCAGAGGAAGAAGAAGGTTTCACGACCTTAAAGACCTTATACATATTTTGAAAGAATTCGTTTTAAACTTTATATGAATTCTAAATCCTAATTTTCTATTGCGATTTACATCAAAAATTGAATAGAAGATCGTGATAAATACCTGTATCCGTAGAATACGTAACGCATCGGAATTGATCTTCTGATTCTACGTGTAATCGCCGGAATCAACACACGGATGGGATGTGTGAAGAACGTAATGAGAGTTCGGTATTTTTTTAAGTGTTGGTAACAAAATGAATCCACAAAAAAAAAACTTAAATCTCATCTTTATGTACACGTGAACCAGGGACCATAAAACCGAGAGTTAACCGGTTAATTATCCGGTTCTCAATATATCGTTTAATTCCGCCCATCATGAAATTAACGATATAACCAAAGGTCTCTACACATATAACCTCCCACATTTAATTCAATACCGAAGTCCGATCAATTAGACTTAAATCCGATCACTAATTTGGACGACTAACCCGATGACAACACTTATTCCAAAATTATTCACATATATAGGTCCACAAATATAAGATTAAACCAAAAATCTTATAATCTCCCAATTGGACCATATATGTGACCATAAAACTATGGAATAACCTTAAGAGCGCTCATCAATTGTTGTCATCAAACCGGTATTGACATCAATCTCGTCCATCAACCATATCAACGTAGAACCAAAGAGATTTAACCACAATATATACGTAGTTAGACCCATATTTGATTACTTACGTAATACAGAAGAATGACATAGATTTGAATGTGGATGCGTAGCATGAAGATTACACGTGAAGTGATCGAAACGTGTCTATATCCAAATGGTCCTACCTTATCGAGATAATCTTAAACCGAATCATACAGAGTGAATAACTTAAACTTCAACTGAATAGTTCCCGAACATAATGCTGAAACTGAATAAGCGTACATTGCTACAATTAAAGAGCAAAATAGAATAGATACAAGACTCCCACTAAACCAAAATATCATCACAAAAGACAATACCCATACGAGTAGTGTGCTCATGAAAGACTTTAGGTATAACACCCTTTGTCAGCGGATCCGCAACCATGGAGTTTGTACCTATATGCTCTATCGAAATGATCCCACTCTGTATTCTCTCACGAACAACAAGATACTTAATACAATATGCTTTGACTTCGTAGTACTCTTGTTGTTGTTAGAGTATAGAACTGCAGAACGATTGTCACAATAAAGTTTTAGCGGACTATCCACACCCGCCATAATGTGTAGCCCTGTGACAAGATTCCGCAACCATAAAGCTTGATTGGATGCCTCATAACATGCTACATACTCTGCCTCCATTGTGGACGATGCCACGAGCTTTTGCTTGGCGCTACGCCAAGAAATAGCCCCACCAGCAAGAAGAAATACATAGCCTGAAGTGGATCGAAGACTATCGAGGCACCCAACATGATCTGAATCTGAATAACCAATGATCTCGAGCTGGTCCGATCGTCTGTACACGAGCATATGATCCTTTGTTTTCTGAAGATATCGCATCACCCGTTTGGCTGCCATCCAAAGATCAATCCCGGGGTAAACCTAATATACCACGAGAGCGGTCTCGGTGTATTTTTATACCCAATACAAAAGAGACATCACCAAGATCTTTCATCTCGAATTGCTCCGAAAGAAATTTCTTAGTTTCGCACATAAAGCTTACATCGTTTGCAGCAATAAGGATATCATCCACGTAAAGGATTATCAAAATAAATTTTCTCCCACTGATCTTATGATATACACAGTCATCTACCTGATTCACCTCAAAACCATATGAGATGATTATATGATAAAACTTGCGATACTATTGACGAGACACTTGCTTCAAACATCAAACCATAGATGGATTTCCTTAATTTGTAAACCATTTTCTTTGGATCTCCAACCAAAAAGTGTTCTGGTTGCACCATATAGATAGTCTCTTCAATGTCACCATTGAGAAAGGTTGTCTTAACATCCATCTGATGCAGCTCTAAATCATAATGAGCTGTTAGTGCCATCAATACTCTCAAAGAGTCTTTCGATGAAATCGGAGAGAAAGTCTCTTTCTAGTCTATGCCTTCCTTTTGAGTAAAACCTTTAGCGACTAGACGTGCTTTATACCTCTCCACATTGCGTTGCGAATCCCGTTTGGTTTTGAATATCCATTTGCATCCAATGGGTTTCGCACCTTCAGGCAAAGGTACAAGTTCCCAAACGCCATTGTCATCCATAGATTTAATCTCTTCTATCATGGCATCGGTCTACTTTTAAGAGTTAACACTTTGAATGGCTTGACGGATGTTAACTGGATCATCTTCCGTCAATCCAATGCCATCCTCATGTTCTTGAAGGAATACTATATAGTCATCAGAAATAGCACTTCTCCTCTCTCGAGTAGACCTTCGTGGCATAATTTCCTGATGTAACTGTTCTTGAGGTTCATGAACTTATTCCACATGGATTTCAGGAACAACATTTGGAGTATCTTGATTTGTAACTCGAGCAATATGATCCAAATCATTGCCAGCTACAATAATTGGAATAGGAATCATTACCTTTTGTGAAACAAAAGTTTCATCCTTATCCCAGGTTCGATGTCTTCAAAGAACGTCGCTACTCCCGTCTCAAAGATCGTCTTTTTCATTGGATCATAAAACTTTTACCCTTTAGATCTTTCCGAGTATCTAACAAAGTAACAACTCTCAGTTTTGAAATTCAGTTTCTTTTCATCGGATCGATAAGATCAAGCCTCTGCTGGACATCCCCAAATGTGAAAATGCCTTAAGCTAGGACGTCTACCCGTCCATAACTCGTAAGGCATCTTAATTGTTGCTTTAGTTGGTACCCTGTTCAGGATATAAACCGCCGTCTTTAATGCCTCACCCCACAGGGATTTTGGGAGAGTAGAGAATAATATCATACTTCTCACCATTTCTTGAAGTGTACGGTTTCGTCTCTCCGCAATACCATTCATGCTAGGTGTACCCGGCATTGTGTATTGGGGAACGATTCCATACTCCTCGAGGTACCTGGCAAACGGTCCTGGACGTTGTTCACCCGGTCCATCATTTCTACCGTAGTATTCATCACCACGATTAGAACGAACGACCTTAACGCATTTATTAAGTTGAAGTTCAACTTCAGCCTTAAACGCTTTGAAAACATCTAAAACCTCTGACTTCTCATGAATAAGATAAAGATAACCATATCGACTGTAATCATCTATGAATGATACAAAGTAATGTTGACCATTCCAAGAAGCATTAGGAAGCGATCCACATACATCCGTATGTATCAATTGCAAAGTCTCTGAAGTTCGATATGTACCTTTACCTACTTTGTTTGTCTGCTTCCCTTGATACAATTGACACAATGGTCAAAATCCGAAAAATCAAGAGTTTCAATTATTCCGTCTGATACTAAATGTTCCATTCTCGGTTTCGAGATATGTCCTAATCGTTTATGCCATAAAACAACGGAATTTTCATTCATCAATTTACGCTTCACACCACGTAAACCAACATGCAAGATTTCATTATATGAAGTGATAATATCGAGCATATAAAGATTATCTGAAATGGATAAAGAACCAGTTCCAATAACATCCGAATGAAATGAAAGGGTAAATTTAAGGATTCCAAATGAACAACAAAATCCCAATTTGTCCAATGCAGAAACTGAAATCAAGTTTCGTCTAAAAGACGGTACAACGAAAACACCCTTCAAATCAAGAAATTGACCAGTCTTCATCAAAAGTCTAAATTGCCCGATCGCTTCCTCTTCCAGCTTTTTACCATCTCCCACATAGATGTATCTTTCACCATCAATCGGCTTTCGGTAATGGAGGCAACCATGCATAGTAATACTTACGTGAGTTGTAGCACCAGAATCAACCCACCAAGGATGACTCGTACAGAAGCTAAATTGATCTCAGAACAAACCAAAGTGAGAGTCAAACCTTTATCCGCACGCTAAGTATGATACTTCGTGCAAGATTTCTTCATATGACTAGTTTTGTGGCAAAAGAAACATTTTTGCACCTTAGCCTGATCTGCATGATGTTTCTTTTGCACATTAGCTGTTCCCGAATAAGCGGTTTCATAACCCTTTTTCCTTTTCTCGACCTTGCCCCTTGAGGTAGTAGCGGCAAAAGCACTATGTGTCTTTTCCTGCCTCAATCTTTGTTCCTCTTGCACACAATGGGAAATAAGCTCATTAAGAGTCCATTTGTCCATCTAACAGTTATAACTAACCTTAAAATGACCGTATTGTGCAGAGAGAGAGATCAAAATCAAGCACACTAGGACGTCTTCCGACAACTCAAGTCCAAGTGCCTTTAACTTAAAGGCATTGTTTTAAATTTTCATGATGTACTCCTGAATACTCCCGTTGCCTTTGTACCTCATGGAGACAATTTTCGCTAAAAGCGTGATTGTTTCCGCTTTGTCATTTATGGAAAAGCATTTCTCCAAGGCCTCGAGATATTCCTTAGTCAATGTCACCTCATTAGGCACAGAGCCCCTGAATACCGAAGGAATGGAATGCTTGATGATCATCAAACACGTGTGGTTCGAGGTTTCCCAGCGTTCGAGTTTGTTACGATCCTCAACAGAACTCGATTCCACTATCGCTAGACGAACCTCCCTAATCGCAAGGTCGTGACCCATCAAAGCAAGCACGATCAATAAGTGCTCCTTCCATTCAGAAAAGTTTGACCCATTCAACATAGGGATCGAACTGATGTTGGCAGAGATACTTGATGCCGATTGCACAACTGTAAAACAAAAGATAACTCGTGTTCCAAACCATGATTCACCTTTGGGTTTATCAAAGTTCGCATGAATTATATTATGTTACCTTCTCAACGTAATTGAAATAATTATTTTTCTCTAGATTGCCTACTTTGGTAGGATGTTGAAAAAATTAATTAAATCGCATACATTGATCAAAGGATATAATAATCATCATAATAATTCAGTGAATAACTTTTATCAAAGAACTATGATATAACCTTATAACTACACTATCTTTATGTGTAATTAATCATAGTAAACTAAATTCACCGCAATTATCATATGATATATATATAAATAATTTTTATGTCAATTCTAATCCAAATGAATTATACAAATTAATTAAAAAAATATATAAACTCATTCTTTTACGTATTAATCAGCGGGTTCGATTCAAAATTTACCGAAATATTTTCCCAGTTAGAACTGTTGGTACAACTGTCAGAGAATTGTCCTCATAATCCATAGGTCTTGGGTTCAAATCTTAAAATGGTTCTGCTGAAGAACACATTTTTTTTTAAAATAAATGGGCAGGTTTTTTTTAAATGGGCGTGTTTTTTTATATCAATTAAACGGGCCTCTTTTTTATAAGTGGGCCATAACCGAAAAATTATTAAATAGACCTTACATAGTGGGTTAGGCCTGCTTTAAAAAATTAAAGGGTTTGGGCTAATAATTTTCAATTCTGTTGGGCCATATCAATTTTATTTTATAAAAAAAATCTTGAAAACCCAAACGAACCCAAATTGTTTTTAAAAAAATCTGCCAAAATTATTTATTTATTTAACCTTTTTTTTTAAAATAAAAAAATCAGTTTTGACCGTGCAAATGTGATCCACCTTTTATGGTGCAGTTAGTTTCATCTTTTTAAAAAAAAATTAATAACAAAAAAAATGTTCTTCACCGTAGGTTTCATCAAATTTTCTTTAATTTTATTCAAAATTTTGCTTAATTTACCACATTCAAAGTCAAATTTGATATAAATACATTAAATCATTCTTAAATTTATGTAAATACAATAGATTAGGCTCTGATACCAATGGAAAGAATTCGTTTTAAACTTTATACGAATTCTAAATCCTAATTTTCTTTTGCGATTTACATCAAAAATTGAATAGAAGATCGTGATAAATTACTGTATCCATAGAATACGTAACACAGCGGAACTGATCTTCTGATTCTATGTGTAATCGCCGGAATCAACACACGTATGGGATGTGTGAAGAACGTAATGAGAGTTCGATATTTTTTTAAGTGTTGGTAACAAAATGAATCCACACAAAAAAACTTAAATATCATCTTTATGTACACGTGAACTAGGGACCATAAACCGAGAGTTAACCGGTTAATTATCCGGTTCTCAATATATCGTTTAATTCC
The DNA here is from genome assembly GCA_036759665.1 of Gynandropsis gynandra. NCBI lineage: Eukaryota > Viridiplantae > Streptophyta > Magnoliopsida > Brassicales > Cleomaceae > Gynandropsis > Gynandropsis gynandra. The sequence goes on along the minus strand of CM071872.1, from coordinate 23,017,063 downwards.
GCCCATCATGAAATTAACGATATAACCAAAACTCTCTACACATATAACCTCCCACATTTAATTCAATACCGAAGCCCGATCAATTAAACTTAAATCCGATCACATTTAATTTGGACTAACCCGATGACAACACTTATTCCAAAATTATTCATATATATAGGTCCACAAATATAAGATTAAAACAAAAATCTTATATATTTTTGTATGTAAATATCATGTGCCTTCTTTGTGTTTTCATTCGACTTAAATATTGTTTGGTTTAATAACCAATATCGATCGGTTTAAATGAATCACACGAGTGAATGAACTAAACCAGAGCGAACTCTCTTCCTTAGCCAGAGTGTTCACTACACTTGACTTCCAACTCGTTGTCTTGCCATGGCCATGAAAATATACCTGATATGGAACACCCTTTATTAAGTTTTGGTGCATATTTTTCATCACATATCCTCTATTGTGATTTCATAGTTTATGCCATATATGTTTTGGATTCCTTGTATATTTGCCATGCCTCATGACCATTTTACATTTGACCAATGCTCCAATGAGGTATTTCTCATGAATCTTTTAACCACTCCAATGTTGTAGGCTAAATATTGATGCAACCGTTGCATACATTAAACTTCACATTGCACTTGAGTTTTGAACTAATTCCATTTCCTGATATGTGAAATCGGTTTGTACTGTCCGCCAACATGTGTGTTTACCTCTTTTGGCTCTCATATACCAATCACATTTACAATTTTACTGAGATAACTAAATTTTCAATGTGTTATGATCCCTTTGTTTGTTGTCTTGGGAAATGTCTATTCCCACAATCCTTCTTGTTGACCCTAAATTCTTCATTTCGAATTCAACGTAACATTTCTATAAGTCTCTCAATTTTGTTCTCGTCTTTAGAAGCTAATAACATGCCACCGAAATATAATAACAAATAGTTTATCAACTTGAAGTGATCACATAAATCATATGAACTCGTTTTGAATTGTTATACCATCATGAATGAATTCTCTATTCCACTTGCTAAATGTTTGTTTTAGACCATAGAGTGATTTTTTGAGCAAACACACTTGATCTTCAGTCCTTGGTTTTGCAAACCCCTATGTTTGTGTCACGTTATATGTGTTCATTCAAGGTTTCATGATGAAATGTTGTTTTCATCAAGATGTTTTAGCTATAAATAAAATTTCCGGATTTAACACTGGTGAAAAAACATTACTGTAATCGATGCCTTTAATATGTGAGTATCTTTTTTCAACCAGCGGGCTTTAAACCGTGGTATTTTTAACTATTGGAATTCCTTGTTTCTGTTTGGAACTCCACTTCAAACCTCATTTTTTTTCTTATCAAGTTTATTTACCATCTTCCAGGTTTCCTTTTTTTTTGTAAAGATAACATTTATTCATCCATAGATGCCTTCTACTTTTCCCAATCCCTGTTGTGTGTTGCTTCTCCATAACTCTTTCGTTCTTCATTAGAGATGCCATCTACCACTGGCAAGGCCAAAGCTACAACATATGAGCTTATGAATCTAGATCGAGGCTTAATTTGTATTCTTGTACGATCATTGTCCAACTATTATTTTGATAGTTGTTCTGCATACCAAGTTCTAAACTTTGGTTATCAAATTGATCATCATATTCTTCTCCTTCCATACACGCTTCTAACTCATCTTATATTTAAGTTCCACCTTGAGTTGATATTCTTATTTTTCCCTCAACTTATGTTAGAGGATGTTGGATTGGAATCTAAAAATGTTAAAGACAACACATATAGCGAAAATAAAAATAAGAAATTGTGTTTCGCCGAACTATTGCTTTTTATTCATGCATCAACTCCAAGTACACTTGTTTTCCTTTACAATGCATTAAAGATTTCCGCAGATAACTCCCTCTGAGTTAGACCATGAATAGAAAAACCTATGTTCAAAAAACACACGCTCTACCAGTGCTAGCAATCCCCGCCACACACTCAAGCAACTCTCCAAGGACTTTTTTCTGTCCCTAAGAGTATATTTCACAATTTACTCAATGCTTGGTTCACCTTCCGAGCTTCCACCATCCTCTTTTTATAGAGGCCGTTTTAAATTGAAAATGTCGAAATTCCTGATACACCTTGTCCGTTTCAGCTCACCAAGGTGTATCACTTAATTAGGAAGGTTGTTGTGTGTTTGTTTCAGGTTGTTAAGAGATTTGAGGAATGAACTTAATCAAAGGTTGTTGAGAGTCTTGGGGATCAAATGTTGCTGAGAGTTTAATGGAAATGTTGTTGAGCATTTAATGGTGAGCTGAAATTTCTGATCACTCAAACTCAAACTCAAACATTCGTCAAATATAATTATAGTTAAGCACAATCATCACAAGTTGTTGATTCATTCATTTCGTCATGCTTTGATCACCATATATCCAAAAGCTAGAACCTCCATTTTCTCCCTCTGTTATATGATCAGATATTCAAAATCAATAAAGATTAGTCACACATATAAAATGAATCAATTTAAATATCGATCAATTATTTTTCTTGCACAAGATTCTACAATTTGATGTTCTTCCATATCTTTACCTCATTTTTATTTCTTTTGTCCCAAAACAATGTTCAGCAATCTGTTCTCTTTAAACCACATTTAATAAAATCAAGGACGAATACATAAGAGAAACAAGAATAAGTTTTAGAGTTACCTTTTCTGTTTAAGTGTACTTAACCTATCACGAGATATACTGAGCAAGTTTTAGTACACATATGAGCTAATTTTTTTATCATTCTTTTTCTGTTCCTTTTCTTTTCTTTATCTTTTCCTTTTCTTTTCTCTGTTCTCTGCTTCTTGACGTTGTTTAGATATATATATGTTGCTTTACGTATGATTCCGTTTCCGTTTTACTTGTTTTCGTGTTTTCATGTTCTTACAGGTTTTTACGCGTATTTGGATCATTTTGGAGCTAAAAGGACATGCACGGAGCTAAGGAACAACTTCGGGGATCATCACGGGACAAACGGGACGAGATTTAGCATGGAAAGCCTCCACCCGGTCGGGCACAACTCATGCACGATCGGGCAAAAGCTACGGCAAATTTTGTGCACAATTCATGCACGACTCGGGCATGAATATGCCCGACCAGTTGCCTTGTACCCGAGCGGGTGCTCCCCATGCCCGATCGGGCACCCCTTGTAGCCACACTACCTGCACGTTCTGCCCTAGCCGCACCCGAGCGGGCACAATCAATGCCCGAGTGGGTCGCGACCCGAGAAACTAGCAAAGTTAAGTAAAATTAACTTAAAACAAAAGGGAACTCGTGGGGGCAATTAAGGCAACACTTAGACCGACTTAGGAGGCATAAAAGAGGCCAGAAGACGTCATTAGAGGGAGCTTACATTGGACCATTCATTCAGTTCGTGATCTTTATCTGAGTGCTTAAATTACTTGTATTTGCGAACGGCCGCGTAGATACATGTGTTAGAGATTAGGATAAGGACCGAAAGGAGAATTCTAGTCCTAGAAGATTAGGTTTAGAACAACCGAGGTTAGGCCACGAAAGTAGGGTAGCAACGGTTGAGGGTAAAACGGATGAATCATAGTTCTTATGGGTTTAGTTCAAGGTGTCAGCCACGAAAGTAGGGGGCAACTTGTCTAGATCACGTGTCTATTCCTTGAGAGAGGGTAGATATCATATTAGGATCGTCTGCCTTAGATAGCTTTAACTGGGATTGCATGATAGATAGATCGATTGTCGGTTTTGGTAGTCTTGTGGTGAAACTGGATTCCTAGAACGTTTGTCCTATAGTTAAGAGTCAAATCATTTATTTACTTTCAGTATTTTATTCTTCATCCATATTCGTTCTTCAGCAAGTTTGAATCCTAGTTCGGGTTTAGATAGTGTTGCGTAGTCTCTGTGGGATCGACACCTAAAATACTACACACGTGCCGTGCACTTGCGGGTAGTTTAGGTTATTTTATTTAACTTTGAGAACGCATCAAGTTTTTGGCGCCGTTGTCGAGGACTATTGTCAACGCGTCTTAGATTCGAACCTAGAGTCTTTCTTGCTTTGTTTTTTGTTTTTGTTTTTGTTTTCTTTTCTTTCGTTCCTTCTACGTAATTTGTTCTTTGTTTGTCCTTTGCAGAACCTTCAGATCGACAAAAGATGGATAATCAGAACGGCAATGGACAGATGCAATTATAGGCTCCTCCACCACGTCGTTTAAAGGATTACGTGGTGCCGAACATGAAAAACGTGCAAATAACCATAAGGATACATGCTGTTGCAAGAGAGCAATTTGAGATTAAGCCAGCAATGATCAACATGCTTTATAAGAAGCAATTCATGGGTGGAAACCATGAGGATCCCCATCAGCACCTCAGAGACTTCCTCGAGCTTTCAGGTACGTTCAAAATTCACGGAGTCTCAGAGGATGCGATCTTGTTGCGTCGCTTCCCCTTCTCTATTGGGGGACGAGCGAAAACTTGGCTGCAATCGCTCCCCGCTGGATCTATCACCACTTGGGATCAACTCTGCACACTGTTCCTATCACGCTTCTTTCCTCCGAGCAAGACGATTCAGATGAGGGGGGAGATCACAACATTCAGATGCAGAGATGGAGAGACTTTGTTTGAGGCGTGGGGTAGATTCAAGGATCGTCTACAGTTGTGTCCGCACCATGGTCTTGAGCAATGGTACGTTATCCAAACTTTTTGTAACGGAATTTCAGATGAACATCGAACGACGTTGGATAATGCTGCCAGAGGATCATTCATGGATCTGAGCGTCGAGGAGGCATTCGAGCTGATTGATAACCTCGCCATGAACCACACCATGTGGTCAACTCCGAGAGGTATGCCTAATAGCACTCGTCGTTTATATGAGCCTAATCAGAACAGAGCTATGGGTAATGCAGCGAATGCCATGTACTGTGCGAATTGCGGAGATACGGAGCATGTAGCGTATCAATGCACGGTACATGAGGATTACGAATAGATGAATTATGCCCAGCAGCAAGGCAACACGCAATTCGGGAATATTTACAACTCGAATTGGAGGAATCATCCGAACTTGTCATACCGAACGACTCAACCGGTAAGGTATTCGGAGTTTCCACAAAGGCAGAATAATTTTCAGCAAAACAACCAGTAATTCCAGCAAGCTCAGCAAGCTCCGCAAGCCCCTCAACCTCCTCAGGCCCCTTCATTGAACCTTGAGGCGGTGATGCTTAAATTTATCAAGGATCAAAAGCAGCAACAAGCCAAATTTGACGCGGATGTGGGGATAGCGATTAGTGAGCTTAAATCTCAGATAGAGTCTCTGAGTACACATTTGAAGAGTTTAGAGAACTCCGTCGCACAGCAAGCTGCCTCATCCTCTCGGAATCCCGGACAGCTCCCAGGTAAACCCGAGCTAAACCCGAGAGAGTATGTGAATGCTATTTCTGTGTACAGCGGTGATGTGGTTGAGAATTCGCCCTCGAAAGAGCGAGGGAATGGTGCTGGTACTTCCATGAATAGAGGAAAAGGTAAAGTTGCGATTATGGAAGGAGTCGAACTAGATTTAGATAAGCCATACGTTGCTCCTCCGGCGTACAAACCTCCGATACCGTATCCTCAACGATTGGTAAGCAGTAAGAACCAAGAGAGAGTGGGCAGATTTGTAGAGTGTCTCCAGAAGCTTGACATCAACATTCCGTACGTGGAAGCCCTCCAAAAGATGCCTAATCATGCCAAACTCATCAAAGATGTACTGTCCAAAGAGAAGCACATCGAAGAGAACGAGATAGTAGCACTCACAGAGGAATGCAGTGCAATTCTTCAGAACAAGCTGCCACCAATATAGATATCTCTAATGCTTTGTGTGATTTAGGAGCAAGCGTGATCATGCCACACTCGATTTTCAAGCGGATGGACTTCGGGAATCTCAAACCTACGAAGATGTCTCTACGCCTCGCGGATCGTACGGTAAGAGATCCGGCGGGAATCGTTGAAAACGTTCCCACCAAGGTAGGTAAGCTTTGCATTCCCACTGATGATACCTATTATTCTTGGTAGGCCGTTCTTAGCTACTGCAGGTGCCCTGATAGACGTACAACAAGGAAAGCTGTCCTTACGTGTCGGAGATGAGACGATAGAATTCAACCTGTCCAGCCCCATGAACGAATCCTCATTTAAGGAGTCTTGCTTTACAGTTGATTCGCTGGACGAGTTAGAGAAAGACACACACGATCATATAAGTGTTTCCGATTCTCTTGTACGGTATTTGACACGAGTTTGCGACAATGCAAGATTTGCGGATGAAGGAGCTGAGGTGTATACCAAGTTCATGAGTGCCATTGCAGCACTAGGAGACGCCCCACGTGAGGTGATACCACGTGATACGCATGCTGGTTTTGCAGCGGAGAAGACGCCCGAACTTGAGCCAGACCCTCCGCCATCTTCTTCTCGGTATGAGTACGTTGATTCCGATAAAATATATCTTGCTGTTTTGAATGCTAACATGAGTGCAGATGAGATGAGAAAACAGCCCACACGCATGAAGAAGCGTAAGAGGGTCAGCTCTTCAATGTGTATGTACGGAAATTGATAACACGTAATCCGTTATAGTTTTTATATCATTCTTGTCTAGTTTATAGAGTAGATTATTCATATTTCATTCATTTATTGAGTATATTCGGAGACTTTATCCACATTTCGTGTTTTGCGTAGGAAACGAAGACACGAGAAGAAGCACGAGTGATTTTGGCAATCTAACCCCGGAAACGTAGGTTCAACTTGTGCGAGGCGACGGATGGAAGTGAGCACTCAAACACCGAGCGAAAGGAGCGGAAATAACACCTCAAGTCATGCCCGCTCGGGTGGATTGGGAGTGCCCGGTCGGGTTGATTGCTACCAAATATCCCCGTAGCTTTACACGACTCGGGCACTCAAGGAACACGACCTGGAAGGTGTGCCCGCTCGGGTCCATTTGGTGTGCCCGCTCGGGCTCATTCATGTCAAGAAAACCCCGTAAGTCTACACGACTCGGGCTGATGAAGCACACGGTCGGGCATGGTGCCCGCTCGGGCTCAAAGGAGTGCAACCCGGTCGGGTAGAGGTCTTGCACGAGCGGGTAGGGGACATGCCCTAAGATCTAGAACGGCCAAATTAAAAGATAAATCAGATCTAAAAGAGGGAATTAGAACCAGAAGAGAGGAGAGCAGATAGAGAGACATTAGAGCAAGAAGAAGAAGGAAGAAAAGACGGATCTACGGATCGGGAGCGAGGAGAATCTACCGAAGACATCGGTTTATGAATAGGGAGTTATCGCTTTCCATATCTATGTCGAATCTAGACTTCTCTTGTGTTTCCTTTTCTGTATCTATGTCTGAGTAGATCCTTTGCCATGGGTTAGAGTGATTTGCCATGTTGTAACGAAGTCTATGCTTAATGAATGGTGGTACTTAATGCTTTCATTACCTGTACGCCACTTGAATGAATGAAATTGGTATCTATCATGTTTTTAGATTTCATGGTTGTTCTTAATGCTTTCTCTACCTGTACGCCACTTGATTGAATGATCTTAGAAGCCTAATAAACCAACGCCAGGGCATTAGGTTTCGGAACTTAGCCATGACTTAGGGTTAGCCGGTTTAGAATCTACGCCAGGTCAATCGGTTTAATCTAGGGATTAGGATAGCGGCCATAATGCGTCTATGCATGTAAGATACGCAATGGATACATTGGTATATGCATGCTAGATAGTGGACAAGTCTACGCCAGTCAGTTCCTATAGGAGAGCTTGAATTCCCTAAATCCATGATAGTACCTAGACCAATTATCCTTTTGAAACTTCGTTACATCATTAGGCAAATTCTCGACACCCATGGTACTTAGCCATAAGTTTATTCTCTTCGATTTAGTTTAGTTTGCAGATGAGATGAGAAAATAGCCCACACGCGTGAAGAAGCGTAAGAGGGTCAGCTCTTCAATGTGTATGTACGGAAATTATAGGGAGGACAGCCACGAGCCTTCAACCGAAATTCAAAGGAGGCTGCACCCGCACTTGCACGAGGTAATGGAAAAAGATGTCATTAAACTTTTCAACGCAGATACCCTTTATCCAACCTCAGGCAGCGAGCAAGTGAATCCCGTGCATGATGTGCCTAAAGGATGGCATGACAAAATGACCCTACCTCATGACTTCCAATCAGGTGATTTCGTTCCACTTTTCAATTCTCGACCTATGATTTTTTCGGGCACACTAGCGCCCCGTTGGTCTGACTCTTTGCAGGTACGAGAAGTCTTCACACATGGAGACGTGGAACTATGGAGTGATGCGAGTGGCGCATTCAAAGCCAATGGACAGCGGCTAAAGCTCTACCAAGTCGCTCAACCGATCGAAAGTGGAAACTCCATTTCCCTTTCCGATCCACCCGTCGCGCACGCATGAGGAATGGAGACGTCAAAGCTTAATGACGTTAAATAAGCACTTTCTGGGAGGCAACTCAGCTGTTTGTTTTTATGTTTAAGAACTTGGTTATTCGTTTTAGTTAAAAAAAAGAAAAAAAGAAAAAAAAAACACCACAAACGTGCTTCACTTCCTTTATCCTCCATTGGAGCTTCACGTCGAGGACGCCGTTCAATTCAAGTCTGGGGGAGTAGCTCATGTTTGTCAGGTGATTTCGTTTCATTTTCTTTTGACTTTGTAGTTTTTAGGTTATTTTGGTAGTTTTAGTTTGTTTTTGTTTTTGTGCGTCAGAGTCGTCCCAAGGAACTTGTCCGGTGCCACGTTTTGAGATGAACCCCGAACCTAGGATGCTTAAAAAATTAACCTTTTCCGTGAGACTTTGCATGATTGAGCTAGGTTTTCCTAAGCGTTAGAGCTTATTAGTCGGCTGAAAAACAATAGGTCGTAGTTCTTGGGAATCCTAGTGTTGCTTGTGGGGAGGTTTAGACGGGGTTGCTAGGCTAGTTTATCGTTTATCCTTTCTACCCAGGTTGTCATACTTCGTGTAGATGATGCTTTACTTCTGTTATATTGAGGATTATTGGATCATATAAAATCGAGCTTATTTTGCAGATTAAAAGCGCACACTAACACTCCGTTGTCGATAGAAATAATGCCTAAAAATCATGATCAAAAATCGATATGAGTGCATCGACCTTGTTACTCCTTCGGTGGCTCGGGTCTAAGTGGTGGGTTGGCGATCATCTTTCTACGTCCTAAGGGCATGGCACAAAAAGCCGCCTACTCCGCTGCGCTCTTACACGAGATGCATGAGTATACCGTCATCGGTAGTCTGGGTCTAAGTAGAGGCTGAATCCCTTCAAATCCGACGTCCTAGAAGCCTAGTGTGTATGTAAAGAAAAAGAAAAGAAGAAAACAAAAAAGAAGAATAAAAAAAAGAGAAGAACAAAAAGAAGTCATAAAAAGAAAATAAAAAGAAAAAGAAAATAAAAAGAAAGAAAGAAGTTCGGAAAGAAAGAAACAAGTATCCTCGGTTGATCTAGGTTTAGCATTGTCTGAAGTCTTGTTTGGTGGAGGGAGTTACGGTAGCATATCTAGTTTCCTTTGATTTACTTTCTCATGGGTAACCGTGGTGGACCTAGGATTAAGACTGAAAACTCGATTAGGCCGAATTTGCTCTCGACATGCTAGTTGATCGGTTAGGCTCGCTTTAGCGGTATCTCTAGGAGAAGGGGGATTCTCGTATTTTCATACCCCATGTATTCCACGTTTACGTTTGCTTAGGGACAAGCAAACATTCAAGTCTGAGGGATTTTGATCATCTCATTTTCATACGTATTTCTTGCACGATATAGGAGACGTTTTTGATACATATGTGATGCTTTACGTATGATTCCGTATCCATTTTACTTGCTTTCGTGCTTTTCATGTTCTTACAGGTTCTTACGCGTATTTGGATCATTTTGGAGCTAAAAGGACATGCACGGAGCTAAGGAACAACTTCGGGGATCATCACGGGACAAACGAGACGAGATTTAGCATGGAAAGCCTCCACCCGGTCGGGCACAACTCATGCACGATCGGGCAAAAGCTACGGCAAATTTTGTGCACAATTCATGCACGACTCGGGCATGAATATGCCGGACCAGTTGCCTTGTACCCGAGAGTGTGCTCCCCATGCCCGATCAGGCACCCCTTACAGCCACACGACCTGCACGTTCTGCCCTAGCCGCACCCGAGCGGGCACAATCAACGCCCGAGCGGGTCGCGACCCGAGAAACTAGCAAAGTTAAGTAAAATTAACTTAAAACAAAAGGGAACTCGTGGGGGCAATTAAGGCAACACTTAGACCGACTTAGGAGGCATAAAAGAGGCCAGAAGACGTCATTAGAGGGAGCTTACATTGGACATTCATTCAGTTCGTGATTGGAGAAGAATTCTTGCGAGGAGGCAAGCAAGGAGCATTGGAGATCAACCCGTTTCTATTTATCTTTGAATGCATCTTCCGTTTTAGTTTATCTATTCTCTATCTGAGTGCTTGAATTTACTTGTATTTGCGACGGCCGCGTAGATGCATGTGTTAGAGATTAGGAGAAGGACCGAAAGGAGAATTCTAGTCCTAGAAGATCAGGTTTAGAACAACCAAGATTAGGCCACGAATGTAGGGTAACAACGGTTGAGGGTAAAACGGATGAATCACCGTTCATATGGGTTTAGTTCAAGGTGTCAGCCACGAAAGTAGTGGGCAACTTGTCTAGATCACGTGTCTATGCCTTGAGAGAGGGTAGATATCATATTAGGATCGTCTGCCTTAGATAGCTTTAACTGGGATTGCATGATAGATAGATCGATTGTCGGTTTCGGTAGTCTTGTGGTGAAACTGGATTCCTAGAATGTTTGTCCTATCGTTAAGAGTCAATTCATTTATTTACTTTCAGTATTTCATTCTTCATCCATATTCGTTCGTTAGCAAGTTTGATTCCTATTTCGGGTTTAGATAGTGTTGCGTAGTCTCTATGGGATCGATACCTAAAATACTACACACGTGCCGTGCACTTGCGGGTAGTTTAGGTTATTTTATTTAAATTTGAGAACGCATCATTCATATAACAAGCTCCTTGATTACCCTTTTTAGGTATACTCTTATGTAAATATAGAGGAGTATTTAAGCTTCACTTAGCTTTGTATCATAGGACGTTATGAACCATCGAGTCATTAGAGGAGTAAGAAAACCAAACCCTTTTTTTATGTCAAACATCGAATCTCAAAGAAAGGATAAGTTTGCTAGCCTATGTGTAATCCAGTAAAGCTTAAGTGATCTTGATAAACCAAGTACAAATAAAACATACCATTAGCTCCAAAAATCATTCTCACTTTCTTATATACATAGTCCTAATTTTATCTCAAATCAGTTCAAAGAGTCAGGACTAATAAACATGATCTAAATCGAGGGTTTTTGTGAATGTTTCATTTAGTTGGCGATCGATAGACAAATATCAAGATTATCAAGATTTAGTTTAGAAATACCTCAAATCTAAGTCGAATCTGCAAATTTTACCAAGATTTGATAATCTTTCGTCACTTTCAAAACTCATTTGTCCAATCTCTCCACACATAGAAATTGTTTGATGATTGCATACCTGAAAGAATACACTTTCCGTTAGAATTCATGATACAACATTCATTTTGTTTAAATTTTACTTTGTAACCACTATCACACAATTGACTAATGCTAATCAAATTAGCACTCAAGCCCTTCACATAATGAACGTTGTTTAACATGGATTGTCCGAGAATTTGTAGATCTCCTTGTCCATTGATTTTTCATTTGTTTCCATCACCAAATGTAACACTTCTGGCATTCCCTCTCTTACTAAAATTTGATAGAAGTTCTTTATTCCTTGTCACATGTTTAGAACATCACTATCAAAGTACCAAGTGTGAGATTTATCATTTTCAGTTGGAATATAAGCAACTTTGCATTGAAGATCACTTTTTCTTATCCATATCTGTTTTATTTTGGGAAGAACATACTTACCTGAATCAAAGCTAAATTTTTTGTTGCAGGTGATCTGTTTGTGTCCTCTTATTCCACAGAAATAGCACCTCACTTTATTTTTCTTTTGATACTGAAACCAAGCTTGTCCTCTAAAGTTATATCTATGATGATTATGATGCCCATAATATCTAGAGTTATATCCATAATGTCTGATATTTGAGTCAAAAATTCTATGATTTCTATTCTTCTTGGATGAATAACTCTGTTTCTCCTTTTCTTGTACCGTTGAAGAAGACTCTACCGATTTGCCTCCAGAAACAAATTTGCTATTAGTCGTTTCTTTATTTCCCGTATAACCAATTCCATGGTTATCTCCTTTTCGTTTTCCTAAGGAGAGCAGATGATCAAGTTTGTCAGTACTATTTGAAAGCATTTTCAATTGCTTATTTGTTTCCTCAAGTTGGCTTTTGGCAAAACACACTTCTGCTTCCTTCAGCGCTACTTTCTGCTTCATTTCTTGAGTTTGAGCTTCTAGTTTCTTATTAGTCTTGACTAGTTGAATGTTTATCTTACTCATTTTCAGTCACTCATTGTAGATAGTCTCCACATCTACTTCATCTTCTTCTTCAATCTCTGTCTCATCAACTTTGTTACCTTCTCTTGGAATTTCCATTGTTGTCTTTAAGAATCTCACACCAAACAATAGATATAATATCTAGCTTCGGTGACTAGCTCTGATACCAATTGAACATGTTAAAGACAACACATATAGCGAAAATAAAAATAAGAAATTGTGTTTCACTGAACTATTGCTTTTTATTCATGCATCAATCTCCAAGTACACTTGTTTTTCTTTACAATGCACTAATGATTTCCGCAGATAACTACCCTGAGTTAGACCATAAATACAAAAACCTAAGTTCAAAAAACACACGCTCTACCAGTACTAACAATCCCCGCCACACACTCAAGTAACTCTCCAAGGATTTTTTTGTTGTCCCTAAGAGTATATTTCACAATTTACTCAATGCTTAGTTCACCTTTCAAGCTTCCAACACCTCTTTTTATAGAGGCCGTTTTTAATTGCAATTTTCGAAATTCCTGATACACCTTGTCCGAAATTTCAGCTCACCAAGTTGTTTTATGATCAAGTCAAATCCATTAAATGCTCAACAACATTTTCATTAAACTCTCAACAACATTTGATTCCCAAGACTCTCAACAACCTTTATTAAGTCCATTCCTCTAATCTCTCAACAACCTGAAACAAATACACAACAACCTTCCTAATTAAGTGATATTTCAAACATTAACAAAATCATGGACTCTGTTTCCCTAATGTCCTCCTTATCCTGAGCTGTCTCCTCCATGACTAAGACTTTATAGAATTTTTCCTAATGAAATACTATGTCATGGTATATGACATATTTTTTTCATAAATAAGCCATACTCTATAACCTTTTGAAACCTTCAAGATAACACAACAAAATACCCTTCTTTGCTCATGGTTTTAGTTTTATTTGATCTACTTTGTTGTATGCAATAACCCCAAATCTTTGCAGATAATAGTACCCTCATTTTTTTTAATATTACTTTCACAAAAAATGTTAAAGTCTATCGCTGATGATGAAGATTTGTTTATAACATGGATTGAAGTTGATGTTGACTCTGCCCGAAAAGAGTGACTCATTCATGAATCACTTAACATCGTTCTAACCTTTTCCATAATAGGTCTTCATCTTTTGGCTACATTGTTTTACTGCGGAGTATATGTGCGTGTCCAATATATGAGTATCCCTTGATTCTGGTAGAAACCGATGAATTCCTCAATCAGAGACAAAAAATAATTAGTCTTTGAAAGTGGAGGAGTGGAAATATGTGAAACCCATTAGTCTGAATGTATGTATTCCAAGATTTCTCTTGATGTGTATTTTACTAAAGCTTATCCTCTGAGACTTTACACAACTTTCACAAAAGGAAAGGTATGTTGTTATTTTTTCTTCAATGATTCCTTCTTATGAAGAATCTATAATCATTGGTTGCTCATATGGCCAAGACTTGTGCCATAATTCTGCTACATTGAGACCAAATTCTTCCCTCTACACTTTTTCATGAACTTTTCTCTCGTAGCACATGCGACCCCCCTTTATCATGCCTCGCATTGCAATTAATTATGCTACATTGAAATTCCCTTTAACATCAAGTGAACCAAGTTAGATTTAATTTTGTTCTTAATTCTGGAATAAACCTTACATGTCTCACTGGTTTTTATTGTGCCATCATATACTTTGATCTTAAAACTTCCAATACCATTTCTCTAACATGTCATCTTTTGTTTTCCATGAAGACTACGTCTCCTCCTGTTAATTCTTGAAGATCCTTGGACCACTCTTTTCTTGGTGACAAGTCACTACAAACCAATAGGTCGTTTTCAATGGACATATAAACAAAATATTCCATTAAAGTAATATCAAAGGATGCCAACAACAATCAAAGGGCTTATATCCATTGAAATCGGTTAAAAATATCAATGGAAAATAATTACAAGTGCACTGTTGAGACATGTTGATAGGCATTTAACGTTCAATTGCAACTTTCATAGGATTATTAATTATTAGAATTTGTTAGAAAGTATCAACAGTTTTTCAATGGACTCGACCATAGAAATACATGTTGGAATATGTTGGAATGCCCATTGAAATACCATGGAAAACATGACAAGATTTCTAATGGATTACCATTGAAACTATTAATGGGTATAAGTTGATATTACCAATCGGATGTCCGTTGAAATATTTAAATTTTCAATTCAAATATCAATGAATGAACAATGAAAATGTTACTATTTATACAGGGAGCTATTTTTGTCTATCATTACCAATTCAAGATATAAACTTACTATTAAACAAGATCTTTTTATTCAAATAAAAATATATATAGGTCAAGATAATTGATATATATATATATATATATATATATAAAAGAGAGATAAGGAGAACCATGACAACTGAAAGAAAAAGACCAAGTGCAGAAGGGTGATGAACTTATCTAGACTACATTTGAAGAATCAAACTACTAGTGAAGACGAGATAAATGTGAGGTTATGGCGGCAACTAATCAAGAGATCGACTGACACGTTGGATTAGGCTATATCATGTGTATTAAATAGGCATGAAAATCATATCTAGAGGCTAGGTTAATCTATTTGTAAATAAGGATATCAAGAAAAAATGTATTCAACGTGTAAGTCAATGCACAATGATTTAGATGTTGGATATGTATCTAGATTGCGAGAGCATGTAGATTTACAAATAATGTTTGATATGAAGGTCCTTTGATGGAGATTTGAATGATCTATATGATAGAATATGATCTAACTACGAGAGTAGGTAGATGCAATTAAGATAATTGAATTCCCCGATAAAAGCAAAAAAGATATTTCGCGAAACCTTTTCTGAGTTCATTTACTTGAAAGAAATTATCAAATTAAGAAGCACCATTTCAAATGTATATAATTGTAACAATAGTTTTTTTACTTGTTCATATTAGATATATTCATACTTCTTATTTTTCATCGTCGTAGTTTTCGTAAAATTATTAGTTATATTCCTACTCAGTGTATGTGTTCGACCTTCACATTACATGATTCGTACCCTTTCGGAATGTCTAATCCATGTATAAATTGTAAACCTTGATAATATTAAATCACACCTTGAAAATACATCAAGTAATAGCAGGGTTTGGAGCATTCATTGGCTAAAATTTAAAGATCCAGGTTCTGTTATAGAGTTATGGATTTCAATCCCTTTGCCATCATTACTAACAATAGAACATTGGTTTAGGTTCATATCAAGTGGTATTAGGGTCTCGTTCTTACGTTAGACTATCTATCCTATTTTATTTTATCTAATTGTGTTACTTGTAAATCTTTTATCGTTGTAGGTCAACCGAAATAAAAAGAAGAAAGAAAAAGGAAAGCAAAGAATCAAACTAAAAAATGTCAAACCAAAACAAAGGAGGATATTTTTTTTTTAAAAAAAAAAGAGATAAAGAAGAATTGTAGGACTAGGCTTGGGAATTGAAACTTAGTTGATATATCATAGGGAGAACAACTCACTAATTTGATTCTTTGTGTTCTCAACTACATCGAACAAAAGAATCCAAGGAAAGGACGTGAGAATGAGTGAAATTGAGTGAACACAACTTCTTTCATGTTTTCTATTTTTATTAACGAGTGTTTTCTAATTTGTAGAAATGTTTCATGATAAATTCATAAAATCTTCTCGATGAACCACTGCAAGGCAAGGTAGTGACTGTATTGCAAACATAAATGCAACTCATGATGGTGGAATTCCATAGGATATTGCAGGATGAATTCACTCTTGTCAACCTAAGACTCGATCGGGTAGGAGACACGACTTGTGGTGTTCATCTAGAACAATTGAAAAGGTAACTACTGTAGGTAAAAATCCTCAACCTATGGTATTTTCATAGGCAAGTATGCATGATTAACTGATAAAGAGGATATTCAGGTACAACAACATGTTCATAGATACAAGAATCAAGAAGATGGTGATATCAATAATATTAAATATAGATATCGACTTTTATGGTTCGAAGAGATGTAGAGGCGTACTTGGAATGGTAGAGGAAAATTGAGATGATTTTGTACTCCTATCGATATTTTCTTTGAAGAAATTAACGTTGGTTTCCACAAAGTTCAGTGAGTACGCGCTTGCATGGTCGGATGAACTCACTTTTCACTTCAATGGAATGGATATAGTGAAGTGGGATGAAATCCTACAGACTCATTATCATCAAGAGGTGAATCAACACCTATATGATAATTGTCGCAAGGTAGTCAAAGCCATGAGGACAACCACAAGGAGATGAACTTCTTGGTGGTACATGATAATGCAGATGAGGATCGACATGTCATGATGGATCACTTAGTTGGAAGTCTAAACTAAGAAATTCAAGAATGCATAGATACTCATCACCGTGCTAGAATATATTCTTTAATTATCCATTGGAATCGAGAAACAAATCAAAAGAAAATAATGGGTAACTCAAGACTATGAGAATCCACTCACGAGCAGCATGATTGAGCCAAAACCCGAGCAATCAAGGCCCATAATGCAGGGTACCAATGAAATTCTTATGCCTAATTGTGACATTAGATGTTTCAAACGTCTAGCATACGGTCATTATGCAAAGGATTATCCTAAGAAGTAAACTATGTTGGTACACATAGATGGTGGATATTAGATAGTTACGAGGGACAAAGTTGGACATAGGGCTGGTTGCATGTCTCGCGATTCAAATGAAATTTTTGAGGAGTATGAGGTAACAAATAGAGAATTTTTCGTACTGCAACAAGTCTTTAATATACATGCCAATGAGGATACAATGGAGCAATGAGAAAACATGTTTTATATGCAAGGGTTTATCAAAGAGAATTTGTGTAGTATTATTATAGATGGTAGGAGCTAAATGAATGTGGCAACTATTTCGCATGTTGACTAGTTAGACTCCGAAATACTTTTGAAGAAGAACATAATGATGAATACAAGGTCATGGATAAGACAAAAAATATACAAGGACCCATTATGACGGATGATGGTGAAGGAGATTTAGTATATGCTCATTCACATGGACGCTGAAGAAGTGGAAATGCACTAAGTTAATTTCACATCACTTGTGTACATCTAGAAAAGATTGAGAGGAGCAAGGAGCTGGATGAACCAAATGTTCTCAACTCGAGCAAGGAACCGTTCGGCCCGAGTGATTCTTGTGTAAAATGTGTGCATAACATTCATTGGCTTACTGACCTAAACATCATCCACTCGATTTAGCGGCTACTACAACTTGATCGAGCAGAGGCCTGCATTTTCTGAGACAAGTTTTACTTCAAAACCCTTATACGACGCTCAACTGAGCCATCTCTCCGCTCGAACGAGCACTTTTCTGTGTTTGGCTTTATTTCTCTTATTTTGTTAGTCTTAGTTGTGTCTTGAACCATATAAATAAGACATATTTTAGAACAATGTAACCAAGTTTTTATATTAACTGTGAGTCTTTTTCCTTGATATTTTTTGAGAGATCTAGCTAAAAAATTCTTATAGTGATTTCGAGTGTTCGACCTACGTATTAACACTAGATCACAAGTGTTATGACATCTTCATTGTATTTGAGATTTGCTAGTTCAGTCATAGTAGGGTCTAGAGCATTCGTCGGTTGAAGAACAAGTTCTAGTTTTTGTTATCGAATTATTTGTGGGTTTCAAGCCCTTTTCCATCTTTAGTAACAATATATTACTATCTAGTTTCATATCAATAACAATGATATTTCATTAAGTTGAGTTACATGCTCATCATTTTTTTTCTCTTGTATCAATTTATCCTATGTATCCTTTTCATCGATTGAAATTGTACCTCTAGAAAAAAACTTTAATAAACACACTATGATACTCACGTTTTATCATTATGTTGAAATACATAAGTAAAACCATGTGATTAACATGTAATGATAATACGATATTGTAATACATCCGTGATGTCTGAACATCATAACTTGCACTCTTATTTATTCTAGTTCCTCTCCCGATCTTGGATCAAACCGTTCAAAGTTGAAAAATATCATCTTTCATCTAAAATATACCTGATACTTAACCTGCAAAATATCGTTAAGAATAATGTAAAGGTATTATTTTTCCAGAGGAATTTCAGTATTTAGCAAATACCATAATTTCTTTTCTTTCTTTCTAAACCATGATTATGTGTGAAGCATACAGATGAAGAAGTATAGTTAATTTCACAATTCTTATTAGAGGTGTACTAAGTCATATAAGCATGCGGATGAAGCAGTATATCTTGTGTTGCAATTTTAGACATTAATAAATATTATGGTTAGTGATTATCAAGAGATATATAATTTTAAACTCACATGTACAATAAATATTATTGCTAGTGATCATCCTGCATAATTTTAAGACATGGTGCTTATGTTTTTTATTTTATCTTGATGAGATATTCATTCGCTAAATATGAATTATTACTTCGTGTACCATCACAAAAAATACTACATATATGTATACACGTATATGTAGTTTTGTACTTTACATACATGTACACGCAAATAGTTTTTTACATTATCTTTAATATTGACAGAACTCTTAACAATTTAATAAAAGATAGGGAAATGCATGATGAAGCTCTTAATCCATAGGCAATATTTGGTAAATTTTCTGCTCAATTTTTAGTTTTATTTAATATATCAAGATTATCGGTGAAACTTTCACTAACTCGAATAAAGGATTTTCATTCATGCTTCACAATTTATACTCGGATTATGTCACTATATGAGGGTCAAAATAGTATTCAATTTATTAATGTATTGCTTCACAATTGACCCATCAAGTCTTCAATTGTTTTTTAACATTCCTTTTAAGATTGAAAAAAAAACTTTTGAAATGGATACATCCATTGAAATTGATCACCCACACCCAACTCTATTGGAACGACGCTCTAGACTAAATGTCGGATGGACATGCCTTGCTGCAATGAGTCACACAAGGTGGGTGGAGCGATTGGTCACACGAGAGTTACAGAAAAACTCTCGATCATCGGCCCGTCTTCGAAGGATATTACGCACCAACAAATAACGAACAAACGTTGGATATGACTCACCAATGGATTTGCTGGATGTAACGCACCAACAAAGGAAAGATTTCACAAGGAAAATCAAGTTTAATTCAAAATTCAATATTGTCTAAGAAACATCACCATGGTCGGCCATAATAAGCAAAAACGTGGCCATGCAACACATAAATATAGCATTAAATGCTAGTCACCATGCAAGGCAACAATTTAATAATCTAGAAAATAGCAAATGTCATTAACATGACAAGTTGTAAGATGTGTTGTTGGGTTGTGAACTTGTCTTGAAACCCTCGGGTCAATAATTAGGTCGCGAAAAGTGATTTGCGGCCTCGTTAAGAGCCCGTCGTTGGAAAACCCCATGGGACAAAACCAATAAAGGGAAAAGAGTACACACGAGTAACTTACCTAATTATTAACCGTTGCAAGTTAGGCTTCGGCCTGAAGAATGATACGGATATTAGTGACTTCACGTGGACTTAAATACTCGTCTTAAACATGGACGGCCGTGAGGATCCCGATGATCGCCTCCTTGAGCTTTGTAGCTTTGGCTCGGGTCACGGGACCAGCTGGTAGGGTCAAGGCCTCCTCCTCTCAAGACCTAGCTCGGGTAATTGGACCAATGTCCTTCCATCGGGTCGCGTCCGCCTTTCGTTTAATTCGGGACTTCTCCTCCGCGGCACGGGTCGCATCTTCCTTCGCGCAGGTCGCGTCTCGGGTCGTGCAGATTATGTCTCGGTCGTACAGGTCGCGTCTCGGGTCACGCATGTCGCATCTTCTTTAGCACTGTAGGTGGCGTCCTCCTCTGCATTATAGGTCACATCCTCGACGTCGTCCGAGATCATATCATGCCCCCTACTTGAAAAGGATTTGCCCTCAAATCCGCTTGATCTGCGACAAAATGAACCAAGTTAGTAACATTAAAGCTAGAACTCATGTTATACTTACCTTGCAAGTTGAGTTGGTAGGCGTTGTTGCTAATTCTCTTGGTCACTGTGAATGGGTCGTCGATCCGAGTTACTAATTTGGACTTCCGCTCATTTCGAGAATCGTTCTTTTTGTAGATGAACCCAAACTTGGTCACTGGGCTTGAAAGTCAATTGTTTACGTCCTTTGTTCGCCTGTTTCACATAGGCATCAGATCCAATGGTAAAGCAGGATTGAACCCATACACAATTTCAAAAGGAGAAAATTTGGAAGCAAAATGTACAACATGATTGTAAGCAAATTCAGCATGTGGTAAACATTCTTCTTAAATTTTCAAGTTCTTCCTTACAATTGCACGTAATAAAGTTCCTAGGGTTCGATTTACTACTTCGGTTTGACCATCGGTTTGTGGATGACAAGTTGTAGAGAATAATAATTTAGTTCCAAACTTGGACCACAAAGTATTCCATAAATAGCTAAGAAACTTAGTATCCCTATCGGAAACTATCTTACTAGGCATGCCATGCAAAAGGACTACCTCCTTAAAGAAAACTTCAGCTACATGCAATGCATCATCACTCTTTTGACATGCAATAAAATGCGCAATTTTAGAGAACCTATCTACCACCACGAAAATTGAATCTTTACCATTCTTAGTCCTAGGCAACCCAATCACAAAATCCATTGATATATCTGTCCAAGGGTGAGTTGGGATAGGAAGAGGGGTATAAAAACCGTGAGGTAGAACCTTAGACTTAGCCTGTTTGCAGGCGACGCATCGCTCACAAAAACCCTCAACGTCCCTCTTCATATGTGGCCAGTAGAAGTGGTCCTATAATATCTTAAGAGTTTTTGCAACTCCAAAATGACCCATAAGTCCACGTTCATGGGCTTCTCTGACAAACAATTCTCTCATTGAACAGTTAGGCACACATAACGGATTATCATAAAATAGAAAATCATCTTGCCTATAGTAATGCCCTGAAGTAAACTTTTCACTATTCTTGTATACTTCTCCAAATTCCAAGTCATATGCATATAATTCTTTGATCTATTCAAAGCCTAGAACCTTAGCATTCAAAGTGGTTAACAATGCGTACCTTCGGGATAGGGCATCAACCACTACGTTTTTCTTACCTTGCTTGTACTTGATGATGTAAGGAAATGTTTCAATGAATTCAACCCACCTCGCATGTCGCTTGCTGAGTTTGTTCTGACCCTTCAAATATTTGAGCGATTCATGGTCGGTGTGTATCACAAACTCCTTTGGCCATAGATAATATTGCAAAGTTTATAATGCCCTCACGAGTGCATATAGTTCTTTGTCGTAGGTGGCATAATTGAGAGTTTCACCTCTGAGTTTCTCGCTGAAGTAGGCAATTGGCTCCCATTCCTGTATCAATACACGTTCCAATTCCTACACTGGATGCATCGCACTCGATCTCAAAAGTCTTAAGAAAATCAGGCAATATAAGCAAAGGGGCGTTAGTAAGTTTCTCTTTCAACGTTTGAAATATTGCCTCTTGTGCTTGTTCCCACTTGAATCCCAAGTTTTTCTTAATGACGTCAGTAAGAGGGGAGGCCAAGGTGCTGAAGTCCTTCACAAAGCAACGATAGAACCCCGCGAGTCCATGGAAGCTTCCGACTTCCCCGATGGTCTTTGGGCTCGGCCATTCCCGAATGGCTTTGACCTTTTCTTCGTCCACCTTTACGCCATCTGCACTTACAAGAAAACCTAGAAATACGACATTATCTATACAAAAGGTATATTTCTTCATGTTGGCGTATGTTCTTCCTTCATAAGTACCTTTAATACTGACTCTAGGTGACCTAAGTGTTCCTCTAAGTTCTTACTATAAATCAATATATCATCAAAGTAGACTACTATGAATCTACGTATATATTCTCGAAGAACATGGTTCATTAAGCGCATGAAGGTACTAGGTGCATTTGACAATCCAAAATGCATAACTCACCACTCATACAATCAATACTTAGTTTTAAACGTCGTTTTCCATTCGTCACCTTCCTTCATCCTAATTTGATGATATCCACTTTTAAGATCAATTTTTGAGAATATCCTACTTCCATGCGATTCATCTAACATACCATCTAGCCTAGGAATAGGATGTTGATAATTCACCGTAATGTTGTTGATTGTGCGACAATCAATACACATGCGCCAGCTGCCATCTTTCTTTGGCACGAGTAGAACGGGTACTACGCATGGACTCACGATTTCTCGAATATGTCCCTTGGCCATGAGTTCCTCCAATTTCCTTTGCAGCTCCTTGGTTTCTACGGGATTGGTTCGGTAGGCTGGTCAATTTGGTAACGCGGCTCTGGGAACGAAATCGATTTGATATTCGATACCGCATTTTGAGGGCAATCCGGTGGGGTTCTCTTCGGGAAAGACATCTCCATAGTCCTGCAATAAAATAGAAATTTCACTCAGCAGCACCGGTGCAAGGTTAGCTAAGCTCGAGAGAGCCTCCTTATACACAAATAATAATATGGACTGATTCGAGTGAAGAGATTTCTTGATCTCACCCAATCTTGCAAAAAAAATTCGATGACTTACGCTCGCATGCGCCTTGCTTTTTCAAGTGCATTTGATCTTGCATCACCTCCTTGGGTGTCAACGGAAAAAGGACGGTCTTCCTGCCATTATACTCAAAATAATGCTTGTTAGTGAAACTGTCATGTTTTACCTTGTGATCCGATTGTCACGGTCTACCAAGTAGGATATGGCTCGCCTCCATGGGTAGCACATCACACAAAATTTCATCTTCGTATTTGCCTATGAAAATAGGCATGGTCATTTGGCTGGTTACCTTCATTTCACCATTTTCGTTTAGCCATTGAAGCTTATATGGCCTCGGGTGTTGTTGGACCTTTAATCCAAGCTTTCGGACCATAGTAGCGCTTGCAACGTTTGTGCAACTTCTTCCGTCGATGATTACGTTACAAACCTTTCCGTGAACTAGGCAGTGGGTGTGGAATAAATTTTCTCACTGTTCTTGTTGATCGGCCTTAGGCTGCACGCTCAAAGAACGTCATGTCACCAGCAGCTCTCCTTTAGCCGGTTCCTCCTCACGCGTCTCGTCCGAATATTCAGCCGCTTCGTCCTCGGATTCGAACTCACTGTCACCACGAATGATCATGACTCTCTTGTTTGCGCACTCGCTCGCGTAGTGTCCTCTCCCGTGACACTTGAAACACTTTTACGTCCCGAGCCCTTGAAGTCATGGCCTCCGCCTGCCCTTTGTCCCGCGGCGCTGCTGGACCTATCTTGGTCACGTCTCGGTTTCCTAAAACGGCTTTGGGTGCGTCTCGGTTTGCTGGAACCGTGCTGTCCTTCCTTGGATAACTCGGTTTTTCCTCTCGTTGATGGCCTTATTTTCCAGCCGCATAGCCCGAACGTGAACTCCTTTGCCGTTGGAGTTGTTGCTCGATTAGGATCGCCTTGTGGAGCATCTCCTCGACCTCCACGTAGTGTTGCATCTCTAGGTGGTCTTGGATTTCCAGGTTTAGTCCTACAAAGAATCGAGACATCAAAGCCTCTCTATCCTCCGAGATGTCAGCCCCCAACATTAGCAACTCCATCTCTTGATAATATTCCTCCACGGGGCGGTTTCCTTGGGTAAGCTTCCTTAGCCGCTGATGCACGTCTCGATGGTGATGACTCAGCATGAACATGTAGCTCATAATGGCCTTCATTTCCAGCCATGCCACTACTGGTTCTTCACAATTTTTTTTGCCTAGAAATCAGGAGTTGATCCCACCAACTCAAAGCGTAGTCGTAGAACTCTGTGACCGCAACTCTAATCTTCTTGGCCTCGGGCTAGTGTTGACAACCGAACACGCGTTCAACCTTTTTCTCCCACTCTAGGTAGGCGTTCGAGTCGGCTTTATTGTGGAACGGTGGAATTTTCAGTTTGAGACCAGTGAGGTCGTCCCTCGGGTCATATCGTCGTTCCCTCGGCTCACGCGGCCTTCGGTGACTACTTTGGGACGAGGATGTACTGCCTCATTCGTAGTAGTTGATGTCCTCTTCATGCTTGTTCCTTTCTCGTTGCTGGATGCATGAGTGTCTCTCAGTCGAGTTGGATGTTCGGGTCGAAGTTCTTGCTGAAACTCATCCATTTTGTTAGTGATACTTTGCTTCAAACAAGCCGCGAGAGCCTCGATTAATCTCTCGTTTACCCGGTTGTTCTCGACTCCTTTATCCCCCATGATGCTTGATGGTTTTTGGAGATACCTACTCTCGGCCTCCTGCACAATAGCACACGAGCAGCCACAAGCGGAAAACAACAAAAAGAAAATAGAATCGTACAAGCAACAAGACTCGTAACACTAAATATACGTACTATTGTTTTTTGCGTTCAACCCTAGCTATGATCGTTACAATCGAAACCGTGAATTGAACTAACCTTTCCGCTAGAACAAGCTCTGATACCAATTGACGCGATCCTGCTGGAACGATGCTCTAGAATAAAGGTCGGATGGATAGGCCTTGCTGCAACGAGTCACACAATG
The DNA here is from genome assembly GCA_036759665.1 of Gynandropsis gynandra. Classification (NCBI taxonomy): domain Eukaryota; kingdom Viridiplantae; phylum Streptophyta; class Magnoliopsida; order Brassicales; family Cleomaceae; genus Gynandropsis; species Gynandropsis gynandra. Next base: position 22,992,016 of record CM071872.1, on the reverse strand, counting down.
TTGGTGGAGCGATTGGTCACACGAGAGTTGCGAAAAGACTCTCGATTCACCGACCCGTCTTCGAAGGATATTATGCACCAACGAAGAACCAACAAACGTTGGATATGATGCACCAACTGGTTTGCTGGATGTAACAGACCAACTGGTTTGCTGGATGTAACACACCAACAAAGGAAAGATTTCACAAGGAAAATCAAGTTTAATTCAAAATTCAAGATTGTCTAAGAAACATCACCATGGCCGGTCATAATAAGCAAGAAAGTGGCCATGCAACACATAAATGTAGTATTAAATGCTAGTCACCATGCAAGGCAACAATTTAATAATCTAGAAAATAGCTAAAGACATTAATAGGACAAGTTGTAAGATCTACCGTTGGGTTGCGAACTTGTCTTGAAACCCTCTGGTCAATAATCAGGTCGCGGAAAGTGATTCACGACCTCGTTAAAAACCCGTCGTTGGAAAACCCCGTGAGACGATACCAACGAAGGGAAAAGAGTACACGCGAGTCACTTACCTAATTATTAACTGTTGCGAGTTTGGCTTCGGCCTGAAGAATGATATGGATATTAGTGACATCACGTGGACTTGAATACTCGTCTTGAACGTGGACGCTCGTGAGGATTTCGATGATCGCCTCCTTGAGCTTTGTAGCTTTGGCTCGAGTCACGAGATCAGCTGGTAGGGTCAAGGCCTCCTCCTCTCTAGCCCTAGCTTGGGTTACAGGACCAACGTAATTCCATTGGTCGCCTCCACCTCTCATTTAACTCGGGACGTCTCCTCCACGGCGCGGGTTGCATCTTCCTTCGCGCAGGTCACGTTTTGGGTCGCGCAGATTGTGTCTCGGGTCACGTCTTCTTTAGCGTTGTAGGTCGCGTCTTTCTCTACATTATAGGCCGTGTCCTTGACGTCGTCCGAGATAATATCAATCCCATATGCAAAAAAAAAACTTCTCATTGTCCACATCAATACGATTATCATGTGAAATTTTGTTTTGTTGAAACGTTATTGTTTCCAACACAATAATTCCATTAATAATTCAACTTGAACATCAAGGGTTTCAGAAATATATCAAAACTTTTTCGAAAGGTCCGAAGGTACAAGAAAACGAAAAAATAATAAATCATTTTCAAAAATATCGTTGAGGAAAATTATATAGTAATACAAATATGTTTCACAATGAATATTATTTACCACATGCCTCCCACGATACGAAATCATTAGTGCATAACAATTGATAAAAATAAATGTAAAGAAATTTTAGGATATACCTTGGCAAAATGATTCTAGTATTTTTCATCTGATTAATGCTCATTTCCTCATATATTGTTTGGTGTTTTGCATGTCATGTCATGTGTGGTGTTGTATATTATGATTCATAAAATCTCTTCAGTCTATAAAAAAATGGCATGTAAAACTTCTTTTGTATGAAATCCATTTTCTTTGATTTAACGTTTTAGATTTAATCTTTTAGCCCCACAAAAATGAAAATTCAAAATATTTATATCGTCTTTACAAACGATCATACAGTTGTTTTGCACACACGTCAATATTTTCATGTCGCATTTTAAGAGATCTAATGAGACTTCACATATCACAAAATCACTTAGTTTTGGTGTTATTATTTAGGTAAAACATCATACAACGTCTAACACATTTGATCTAAGCAATATTCTACGACGTTGCAACTTTTCGTTTACTTCATCAATATAACAACACATGATAATTAGGAATGATCCTCAGAACCATATTATAGAGGTTGTTTATTTGCATCAGTTAGCTCCTAAAACGTTTTAGTTTCATTATTTTTCAATCTTCATTATGTGTCCATCATGGATAATTTAATGACGATGGAAAGCATTCCTAGTCATTTCTATATATCTATCATGAATAGTACAATTGTAAAAGATACTTGTATTTATAACGGATGCATAATTATAAAACCTTCTCATTATTCTAGAATGTCCGTATGAGTGGCAATGTACTCATATTTACCACGATAAACCCAAATATAATAGTTTTTCATAAAACCATTCTTGTGTAGGTGTTTCAATACAACATCTGCACTAAATATTTTTGTTTTATTTCTACACCTTCAAGATGTAGCAAAAGTCATAAAATTCTCTAGCCAAATTTTGAATTTGAGAAAAATACTATTTATCTCTGCATCAAATCTCTCGTACTGCTCAAGGACATTATATATCAAATGACAAATTATTTTGTTTATGTTTGAGTAAGTTGATGCAATCAGCAGATCTCACGTTATATATATATATACATATATATGTATATATATATTTTTTAACCTATTTCCTTAAAATTTCGTAGAATAGGTAACAAAATTGTGTTCACAATTATGGCATTCATGAACGTCTATTTCTTTTACCTTTACGTCATCCTTCTAATGCAATTGTGTTACCTATGCTAATGTGGGCGCATTAGACTAGGTAATGTCAAGAGAACAAATCTTCTTTACACATTTTGCGTTACGCTTAGATGATAGTAGTGTTAACAATGCCAACACAAACTGCTTCCCAAATAGTCATTAACATAGCATTACTCTATTGTTACGACAACATTGTCAATTATAATACCATGTTAATAGAAAGATTTAAGTTGAAACGATGTTGTATTGATGCTATAATAGCATTGAAAATTCTAAAGAAAATATCATCGTAATGTTGCATTAGCTTTACCAATGCAAAATCAACATAAATTTGTAGTTGACAATGCATTGATATGGCGTTAGAATTTCGTCGGCATTTGCAACACTACGCTAACACAATCCTTGTGTGGATCCTGCATAAAATAGCATAGGACTAGTGTTAGAAATGTCTTTAAACAAAAATTTGCATTGGTAAAAACGTGTTTTGTATAGTGATTGTTCCTCACAACCATCATATAGAGGTTGGTTTGATGCACCAAGCAACTCGTAAATTTATTACTTCTTGCGAACCCAACTTGATATATAGCAACATGGACAGTATAATTTATCACTTCTTTCAATCCAATTTAAATATATAGAAATGTCATAAAACTCACTAACCTATTTTTGAATTCTACAAAAAATATTAATCTTCTTTGCATCAAACCTCTCATATATTCACCCATGATATAGCCAAACCGCTAAAACATTATGTCAGTTTACTTATGCAATTCTATTACAATTTGTATTGCGAGTGAGTTCCAACTTGAAACGCAATTACAACGAAATGTTCATTACACATTTTGCTTTGGACTTGCTGATGAGGACATGACTCTGACGAGAAACCATGTACGCACGGATTGATCATGAAGGTTAGGGCCAAGAAATTCCAGAACATGTTACCTCAAATGGTCACCTAAAAATCTAGCAATGGCACCAAAAAGACATCTAGAGGCGTCAGGACAAGCACACTTGACTTGCCTAAAAGTAGGGGAGATCAAGAGAAGCTTGAAACCGGAAAATCCAAAGGCGCTCGACACAAGCGGATTTTCTAAAACAATGTATACTTAAACACATTGGCCATTCGAGTGGAGTGATGGAGCGTTTCACTTGAGAGATTTCTTTACACCAATAGAGCACTAAAATATGAACCATTCGCTTGATTATACACCGCTCAACCAAACATTTAACCTGAATTGATTAACTAGATGAGTTGTGTGACCCAATGTATTCTTCTACCGAAATTTAAAGGTTAAACCTTAGATGCTCGAACGAGCGGTCATCCTGTTCGATTGAGCATTTTCCTCGTGTTTTGGTTATTTTACCTAGTTTTTTAATATAATATGTTCTTTATAAATTAGGAATCTATTGTATGATATTTTAAACTGTGTTTTATTATTGAGATAAGTCTTTATCCTTGATATTCCATAAAATTCAAATAGTGAATTTGATTCTAATTTTTTTAATGATCGATTTTTTTGGATTCTTGAGAGATTTTGCTAAAAAAAATATTGGATTGATTTCGAGTTGTTAACTAACTTATCAACACTTTATCACAAGTATTGGGGTATCGTTCAATATGTCTAAGGTTCGATGGTCAACTTATAGGAGGTTTCGAGCGTTCATCTTCTACAGAACAAGTTTAGGTTATGTTATCGAGGTACTAGGGGTTTTATTCCAATTTTAATTTCATCTAACAATATAGAATATCGGTCTAGATTCATATCTAGTGGTATCATAGCCAAGTTCTCGCATTAGAATATGTATCTACCTTATTTTATCATATTTTATTGCTATATTTTTCATTTAATTAAGTTTATTCTTCATTTATTTTTTTCTTCTCATTGTAGGATCAACAAAAAAATAAAGGAAAAATGAAAAGAGAAATGAAAAGAAAAAAACACAAAAAGTGATACAAAATTTAAGAAAATAAAAAGAAAAGAATCGAAAACAGAAAAAGCAAAAAATAGAAAGTGTCTTCCGAACCAAATTTAGGGGACTAGGACATAGTGGTTATATTATACACTTTTAGCATCAAGATTTAGTTATATTCATAGGGACCTAATTATAAATTTTGATTTTTTGAGTTCTCAACTAAATGGAATTGGAGAAAGGAAGGAAAAGACATGAACGTTATGGAAATTGAGCGAAACACTTTCTAAGTGACTGTGAGATATGTTCACATTCTTTTGTGTTATCTTCTATGTTTTTACTAACAATTATTTTTTGTTTGATGACATATTCAAGAAACCATCACAATGAACCTCGCAAGGTAAATGAGTATTTCAGATGCCAACACAACTGATGATGGTTGAATTTGCTAGGATGATGCGAGAAGAACTTATACCATCAACCAAAAACTTGATTGGGTGGAAGACATAACGCGTGATGTTCATAATAACAAATACAGAGGAAATGAAATACAACTCGTTATCCTTACCCTATAGACATGTATGATGACAAATATGTTAAGGTTATGGATGAGTATGATGTCGAATAAGGCTCAATCCACAAGCAAGGAACTACATTGACAATGAAATTAGCAACATAAAAGGTAGAAATTCATATGTCCATTAATCGTTGTGATGTGTAAGCATACTTGGATTTGATACGGAAGACATAACTTGTTTTTTTCCATCATTTGTTTGAATTGAAGAAAATTAAGCTGGCATTAGCAAAATTTAGCGACTATGCACTTGCTTTGTGGGATCAACTCAAATTTTCTCAATGGTAGAATGAAGAGCATGCCATCACTAATTGGGATTAGATATATACTGTCATGAGGCATAGATTTTGTACCTTATCATTATCGAGAGGTCAATCAACATTTGAGATAATTGATATAATGTTATAGGAGCGTTGAAAAATCCTAGAAGGAGATGAAATTCTTGATGATTCAAGCGAATATCAATGAAGATCGGGAAACAACAATGGATCAGTTTCTAAACGGATTCCATTCTGAAAAATGGGACCGTGTAATGGCTCACCACTATGTGGACATGGAAGATTTATTCATTTGGTCATTTAGATAAAAAAATATTTGAACAAGAAGGGGAAAGCATTTCGGAAGTTTCATAACTCTCCAACTATCGGCCAAAAGTGAATTAGTTTGAAAACCCAAATGTTAGACACAAGGTTGCAGAAGGTGGAAATGATTTTACTGAAACCACCAGGTATAACTGACATTTCATTACAAAACTATGATACTCTTTGTTTCGGGTTTCATTGTCATGGCCACTTTGCAAGGGATCGTCCAAACAAGAAGATCATGATCATATAGCTCAAATAGAGTATGATATTACATCAGAGGAGCATGAATCAGAAAATCATAGACATGTGCCTAATTCAGATGAAGAGTACAAACAATAGGAGGCTGTGAAAAGAGTGTTTTTAGTATCAAATGCAACGTTGAATCTACAAGCTGAAGGGGAAGCAATCGTAGAGCGAGAAAATAATTTCTACATGTGTGGTCTTGTCAAGGATAAGGTGTGTAGCATCATCGTGGACAGAGGTAGTTCTACAAAAGTAGTGAGTGCATCCTTTGTTAAGAAATGAGGAATGATCACTTAATAACATTTAACGTTATACAAGCTTTAGTCGCTAAATGAAAGTGGCTAAAACAAGGTGCACCGAGCGGTGAAGGTTGAGTTCAACATAGGGAAGTATGAGAACAATGTACGCTACAGTGTTGTACCAATGCAAGTGAGATACATGTTCTTGTGATGACCTTTTTTATATGTGCACAAAACAATGGGTTCAATAAGAAGTACTCCTTTGATGTCAAAGGACGACATGATCAATTAGCTCCACTCACACCAAAATTAGTGTTTTAAGGTGAGGTGAGACTATTGAAGAACGAGGAGAAACAATCTTCTATGATTGACCATGACATAGTTCACAAAAATAGTTAGGTCTTGAAAGCAAATGATATGCGTTATATCGAGTTATAAAACCTAGACTAACGCTTCCGCAAGAATACGGATCGTGTAGCAACTAGGGTCGAACACAAGGAATTGATGCGACTTCGTAGCTATTAAACTAATTGAATTAGACGTACGAGGTGACTAAAGTTGTGATTGTGATTGAGCTGAACTAAACTAAATCGAAGAGAATAGACTTTATGGCTAGGCACCATGGGTGTCGAGAGTTTGCATAACGATGTAATGAAGTTCTAAAAGGATAATTGGTCTAAGGCACTATCATGGATTCAGGGAATTCAAGCTCTCCTATAGGAACTGACTGGCGTAGACTTGTCCACTATCTAGCATACATATGCCAATGTATCCATTGCGCATCTTACATGCATAGACGCATTACGTCCGCTATCCTAATCCCTAGATTTAACCGATTGACCTGGCGTAGATTCTAAACCGGCTAAACCCTAAATCATGGCTATGTTCCGAAACCTAATGCCCTGGCGTTGGTTTATTAGATTTCTAAGATCATTCAATCAAGTGGCGTACAGGTAGAGAAAGCATTAAGAACAACCATGAAATCTGAAAACATGATAGAAACCAAATTCATTCATTCAAGTGGCGTACAGGTAATGAAAGCATTAAGCACCACCATTCATTAAGCATATGACTTCATTACAACATAGCAAATCTCTCTAACCCATGGCAAGGAATCTACTCAGACATAAATACAGACAAGGAAACACAAGAGAAGTCTAGATTCGACATAGATGTAGAAAGAGATGACTCCCTATTCATAAACCGATGCCTTCGGTAGATTCTTCTCGCTCCCGATCCGTAGATCCGTCGTTTTCTTCCTTCTTCTCCTTGCCCTAATGTCTCCCAATCTCCTCTGATGTGTTCTGGTTCGTCCCCCCTCTTTTTAGATCTGATTTTCCCTTTTAATTTTGCCGATCTAGATCTTAGGAAAGTTTGTTGGAGTGAGTGACCCGAGCGGGCATGCCTTGCACCCGATCGTGCAGGTGACCTACCCGATCGTGCACACACAAATGAGCCCGATCGGGCACCATGCCCGACCGTGTACTTCATCAGCCCGAGTCGTGCAAACCTACGGGGTTTTCTGCCATGAATCAGCCCGAGCGGGCACTCCAAATGCACCCGAGCGGGCACCTATGCCCGAGCATATCCCTTGAGCACCCGAGTCGTGTAAGGCTACGGGGTTTTCTTGAATGATTCAGCCCGACCGGGCACTCTCAATCCACCCGAGCGGGCATGTCTTGAAGTGTAGTTTCCGCTCCTTTCGCTCGGTATTTGAGTACTCGCTTCCATCCGTGGCCTTGCATAAGCCGAACCTTGTTACACAGCTTCGTTTTCGGGTTTAGATTGCATAATCACTCGTGTTTCTCTTCAATCCTTCGTTTCCTACACAAAACACGAAATGTGGATAAAGTCTTCGAATATGCTCAATAGATGAATGAAATATAAATAATCTACTCTAAACTAGACCTAAGAATGATATAAAAACTATAACAAATTACGTGTTATCAAACTCCCCCAGACTTAACCTTTTGCTCGTCCTCGAGCAAACCTAGAGTCGAGTACTAGAAGAGCTAAACAACCATGGATACCAATACAAATACGTCGAAGAATTTAGCCATCATACAAATCAACGCGTCACATGAACGCAAGCCTAAGCGTACCTAGTTCAGACCTCTATCCACCGAAAGTCTTGAACCATGCAATCCCACCAATGACCTAAGTGAAAAAAAATCCGTACTCCTAAACAATGTCCAAGCGATCTCCATACCAAATTCTTCTAAGCTTGAGATATCATTAAGCTCATACTCTCGTTCTTATTATTTTTTTTTATTCTTTTCTTTCTTTATAATTCCACGCTCGGTTCCTAGGACGTCGAAGTCGAAGAGGTTGGCTTTCTACTTAGACCCAGGCTGCCTATGGCACACTCATAAGGTTGCAAGGCCTTAGAGGAGTGAAGAGATGCGTCATTGAAGCTCATTTTAAACCATGGTTTTCTTTCTTTTCTTTTTTTTCTTTTCTTATGAAAAATACGCATCACTCTAACCCTTAGGACGTAGAATAGCGCCTCAACCCACCACTTAGACCCGAACCATCGATATCGATGTACTCATGTCAATGGAAACCTTAAATAGTTAACTTATCCAAGGAGAAAAAATTGACAGCGGAGTATAAGCGTGTGGAGTTTAATGAACGCTAAAAATCTATCAAACAAGCATCGATTAATTGGTATTCACGGAGATATGATACTTGGTACCGAAACTAGGAGGTGAATGTAACTATAGGTCAAGGCTTCAAGCACAATTACTTAACTAATCGGAATCAAGAAGACTTCTAAGCAAACCTAGACCATTGTTCACGATTCGACAAAGTTGCACTAATGACTAAAACTCGAAAATTTATGCTAAGTATCCATCCGTTTATTCCTAAAAACAAAAATCTACATCTAATCCTAATAATCTAATCCTAATCACATGACAATACTCGATGAGTACCCCCCCAGACTTGAATGAAACACCGTCCCGGTGTTCAAAACCTAAGAGAAATTCGCATACCAAACAACGGGAAGAATAAGGGTTAGAACGTGTGCACCTTGTGTATCTTGCAATCCCGTGCTTGTGTCCGGACATTGTATGCGTTTCCTCCTCAAGGATGATATCAACGTTGAAAAACCTGTGAAAAAGATTCACACAATCCCAAAAGAAGGAATACTATCTACCGAGTAAGTCAATGTGAAAAGAAAAAGAAATAGTCCGAAAAAAAAAAATTCAGTCATGTCGTCCCTATTCTTCATTTCAACCTTCATCTTGGATGCCTTATCAATGTTCCAATCTGATGTTGGACGTTTGTAGTAGCTGCTAGGTACCTCTAGAATAGACGAACTGTCGATGTAAGCCGGTTGTGCTGCGCTGGAATCTGCCTGGATTTGTCGGAGGGTTGTGCACTGGTTTGCAACGTCTTCTTGGCTCGAAACCTTCCCCAACTGATCTGTACTCATGTGGTTATGAGTTGAGAAATTGCCTTGATGAGGATTACCCGAGAATCCATCCTTATCTGAGGTTGCGATCCGCTTTGCTCGGGTCGCGCAGAATTCTGCTCGGGGTTCGTCTAACTCGGGGTTTGGGATTTCTTCTGTACCCTTTTCATCCAGTAGCTTTGTATAAAGCTTCACTCCGTTAATGTACTTACAAAACCCCTCTCTAGCTGCTGGAAGAGTCATCTCAAAAGGATCTAATGTCCCAAACTTCTCGAAGACTTCATTGGCTAACTCCTCTAGGACGTCGATGTGGAATACCGAATCCACCATACATGGTTGCTTAAGTGTGTCGTTCAGATTGAACTCCACTTCTTCATCCCCGAATTTAAGTGTGAGTCTACCCTCAGCGCAATGTATGATCGTCTTTGCCGTATTGAGAAACGGCCTACCAAGGATGATTGGAATTTTCTCGTCCTCCTCCATATCTAGTACAACGAAGTCAACCGGGACGAAAAATTTTCCTACCTGCAAAGGCACGTCTTCCAGCCTTCCCTCGGGTATCCTAACACTCCTATCAGCCATGGTTAACGCCATTCTCGTCGGTCGAAGATCCATCTTACCCCTAAGATCCAATTTCTTATACAAAGATAATGGTAGCACGCTTACGCTTGCTCCGACGTCGATTAGTGCATGGTTTATTTTATAATCTCCAATTTTACAAGGGATTACGAATATACCTGGATCCGGCATCTTTTTGGGTAGATTAGGCTGCAGCATTGAATTCGTTACCATAACGGATTCCATCTCCACATCACGCTTGTTCGCAAGTATCTCTTTGAGGAACTTGGCGTATGAAGGCATCTTCTTCAACGCCTCATGGAATGGTATCGTGATGTCCATCTTTTTCAACATCTCAGCAAATTTCGCAAATTGAGCGTCATCATCCTTTTTGCGTTGACGTTGAGGAAATGGCAAAGGAGGTGATCACGGTTCCAATTTCACGTATTTCGGCTCTCCCTCCTCCTCGGGTTTACTTTTGTACTCTTTGCTGCCACTGCCATTTTTCATTGCTTTGTTGGATGATTCACCTTCGTCGAATGTCGAGGGAATGGTTTGATCAATCAGTCTCTTACGTTGACGTTGTGGGAATGGAAGAGGAGGCGGTCTTGGTTCCGGTTTCACGTACTTTGGCTCTTCCTCTTCCTCGGTTTTCATATTTCGCTTTTCAACGTAGCTGCCATTTTCCGCTGCTGTGCTAGTCGCTTCATCCTTCTCGAACATCAAATGAGTAGGTTGATCCACCACTTTGCCACTCCGAAGGTATATGGCATTGACGTGTTCACGAGGATTTGCTTCCGGCCGCGCCGGTAGAACTCCTTGCGGTCGCGATGATTGCGCAGCGAGTTGTGAAACTTGAGTGTCCAAGATCTTCACGTGCGTCCTCAACTCATTAAATTCTCTCTTCAGCGAATCGAAGTTATCGGAATGCTCCTTCTGCCCTTGAATGATTTGAGCTAGCATTGATGCAATATCGGGACTAGCTTCTTGTTGTGGAGGGGCCGGTGTACGTTGTTGGTAAAACTGATCTTGGGGTTGCGTCTTTGGTTGAAAATTCTGGTTGCGTTGCATTAAACGCGGCTGAAAATTCCCCCATGAGCGTTGTGCATTGAATGCACCGTCGGAATTCTTGTACGAGAGATTGGGGTGATTTCTCCACTCGGGAGTGTAGGTATTACCCAAAGGTTGGTTGTTGCTTACATAATTCACCCTTTCGTACCCTTGAATTCTTTGTTCGTCCGGCTGCTCATAATATTGCTGTTGATCTACTCCGGACATCAATTCGTAGAGCCCATTGATTTTACCATTCATCTCGGCTCTCATATCGGCTAGCTCGGCATGTATGTTATGCGTGTTATCAACATTGGCTACCCTTGTTGGAGCGTTGCGATTGTACTCTCCGGCGTTGTGGTTTCCCTCGTAAGCCATACGATCTATAAGATCCTCGACTTGTGGGAAGGTGAGGTTGCTTAAAGAACCTCCAGCAGCGGCTACGATCAAGATCCTCGTATTGTCCGATAAACCTTGCATGAAGTTGCATATGAGGTAACTTTGATCCATACCGTGATGTGGGCAAAGGCGTTGGTAGCCTTTGAATCGCTCCCATGCTTCATATAAGCTCTCGGCTGCCCCTTGCACGAATGTGTTGATGTTATTCTTGGCTAGCTGAGCTTTGTTTTGAGGGAAGAATCTCGTCATAAACTTCTCCTCTAGCTGTTCCCATGACGCAATAGAATTCGCTGGTTGCGAATATAACCAATCTTGTGCTCTATCCTTCACCGAGAACGGGAAAGCAGCTAGCATTATATCCTCATCCGATACCCCATCTCCACCCCTTACGGTTCGGCACAGCATCTTGAAATCAGTGAGATGCTGGTTTGGGTCCTCGGTTGGTCTCCCTCTAAACGCCGCGTTACCAAGCATTTGAATGAATGCCGGTTGAAGCTCTACACGGACGTTTCTTCTTGCAATGCAAGATAAGAGCTGCGTGTGCCTAGGGACCGTGTATGATCCATAGGTCAGTGCCGGTTGCACTTGCTGCGCGTTTTGAACGTTCATATCTTGACGTTCAGCCATTAGCTCTTCGACAAACGGTTGTTCGATCACTTCCTCGGTTTGGAAATTCAAATGTGCTTGCGTGTTATCAACTGAATTGCTTGCACTAGCTTTCGATTCTTTCCTTAATTTTCTGAGTGTTCTATCAATGTCGGGGTCGAAAACTAGATCCGCTTTTCCGGTGTTTCTCATGCACAATTAAGCTGCACAAGAAAAAGAAGATAAACACAAAATCGCGTGAGATCCGAGAAGCAAAAGAACTTGACTCTAAACGAAATGACAAACAAAAACACGAAAAAGCAAGAAACAAACAAGACTCCTAAAAACCTAATGTCTAATCTAAAAGTTTCCTAACTCCTAAGCCGTAATCAACTCCCCGGCAACGGCGCCAAAAACTTGATATGCGTTATATCGAGTAATAAAACCTAGACTAACGCTTCCGCAAGAATACGGATCGTGTAGCAACTAGGGTCGAACACAAGGAATTGATGCGACTTCGTAGCTATTAAACTAATTGAATTAGACGTACGAGGTGACTAAAGTTGTGATTGTGATTGAGCTGAACTAAACTAAATCGAAGAGAATAGACTTTATGGCTAGGCACCATGGGTGTCGAGAGTTTGCATAACGATGTAATGAAGTTCTAAAAGGATAATTGGTCTAAGGCACTATCATGGATTCAGGGAATTCAAGCTCTCCTATAGGAACTGACTGGCGTAGACTTGTCCACTATCTAGCATGCATATGCCAATGTATCCATTGCGCATCTTACATGCATAGACGCATTACGTCCGCTATCCTAATCCCTAGATTTAACCGATTGACCTGGCGTAGATTCTAAACCGGCTAAACCCTAAATCATGGCTATGTTCCGAAACCTAATGCCCTGGCGTTGGTTTATTAGATTTCTAAGATCATTCAATCAAGTGGCGTACAGGTAGAGAAAGCATTAAGAACAACCATGAAATCTGAAAACATGATAGAAACCAAATTCATTCATTCAAGTGGCGTACAGGTAATGAAAGCATTAAGCACCACCATTCATTAAGCGTAAGACTTCATTACAACATAGCAAATCTCTCTAACCCATGGCAAGGAATCTACTCAGACATAAATACAGACAAGGAAACACAAGAGAAGTCTAGATTCGACATAGATGTAGAAAGAGATGACTCCCTATTCATAAACCGATGCCTTCGGTAGATTCTTCTCGCTCCCGATCCGTAGATCCGTCGTTTTCTTCCTTCTTCTCCTTGCCCTAATGTCTCCCAATCTCCTCTGATGTGTTCTGGTTCGTCCCCCCTCTTTTTAGATCTGATTTTCCCTTTTAATTTTGCCGATCTAGATCTTAGGAAAGTTTGTTGGAGTGAGTGACCCGAGCGGGCATGCCTTGCACCCGATCGTGCAGGTGACCTACCCGATCGTGCACACACAAATGAGCCCGATCGGGCACCATGCCCGACCGTGTACTTCATCAGCCCGAGTCGTGCAAACCTACGGGGTTTTCTGCCATGAATCAGCCCGAGCGGGCACTCCAAATGCACCCGAGCGGGCACCTATGCCCGAGCATATCCCTTGAGCACCCGAGTCGTGTAAGGCTACGGGGTTTTCTTGAATGATTCAGCCCGACCGGGCACTCTCAATCCACCCGAGCGGGCATGTCTTGAAGTGTAGTTTCCGCTCCTTTCGCTCGGTATTTGAGTACTCGCTTCCATCCGTGGCCTTGCATAAGCCGAACCTTGTTACACAGCTTCGTTTTCGGGTTTAGATTGCATAATCACTCGTGTTTCTCTTCAATCCTTCGTTTCCTACACAAAACACGAAATGTGGATAAAGTCTTCGAATATAATCGATAAATGAATGAAATGTAAATAATCTACTCTAAACTAGACCTAAGAATGACATAAAAACTATAACGGATTACGTGTTATCACCAAGGGGTTAGAGAGCTTTGTTGATATGTAATGAAGTGTTATTCTTAATTCTTGGTTATAGTATTTGTTCATTTCGGATTGATTGGTTGTTCGTAATGCTTTTTTTCTTGTTGGTATCTTAAATGAATGTTTATAAAAATCTAGTTACATTGGGAGATGAATTAGATTTTGGAACGTAGCCATGATATGAAGTCTCAATTGATTTAGAACCTTGGCCGGTCGGTTAATTGAACTTAGGAATCAGGATAGCGATCTTAATGCATCTAGTAGGTGAGACTACAGAGTTGGGAGATTGGTAGTACGCATGCTAGATAGTGGGTTTAGGCATCAGGAGAGTCATTCCCTAGGAAATAGCTTGAATTCCCCGAATACGTAATGATATCTATAACAATGATCTTGTTAGAACTTCATTGCATCATCGTGCATCTCTCGAAAACTATGGAATTTAGTTAATTCAATTTAACCAGTTGATTAGTCACTTTAATCTCATTTGCATTCAAAACACTATTTGATTTTAACCGCCCTATTCATTAGTTTACTAGCTTTAGAGTTGCATCGATTCCTCGTGTTCGACCATGGTACTATATGATGCGTATTCTTGGGGAACCGTTAGTCTAGGTATTTTATTACTTGAGATTAACCACATTAGGAGGTATGTTCTTTTTTCAAAGAGATCTTTTAGCCTTCACCAGATCCTCTAGTTCAACAGGTGCTTCATCTAGTTCGATATTAGGACGATCACCTAATCGCGACATAGTCTTGTTCACAAGAAGGTCAATTTCATCCTGCTTGGTATCTTCATAGTCTTTGTCTGTCAACTTCCATAGTGTCTTCTCCATGGTCTATATCAAACACCTTTCGCACGATAAACTAAAGGATTCAATCCCCCTCGGTCACAGATGAAGAACGAGACTGGAAGAGAGACCTAGGATTCGAGTCAGGGATCGAGGAAGGAAGGTTCAAGAGAATGGTGGAAGAGACAAAAGGGCTTGACGAGGATCGGAAATAAGGAGAATTATTACGGGCTTACAAAGGCCCGATCCAAATGAAGAACTAAAATCTACCGAAGCCCAAAATCATGAAGAACCAAGCGGCCCAGTTATCCACTGAAGCCCATGAAGCCCAACCGTAATAAACATGCAAAACAGAAGAACACAGGGTTAAAAAAGAGCAAGAACGATTATTTTCTACTTTTGATCGAGACATTTTTATGCCATTATAAGTTGACAAACTTATGCTAAAACCTCGATATATCAACTAGGTTATGCAATCTCTTGTAAGAACATTTATAATATGTATGAAAAATGGAGGAGGTGAACGATATCACCTTCGAAAAACCTAAGACCGAAACACATTTTTCATCCATCACCAACCAGAACACACAAAGCCTTATAGCAATAAACACACAAGAGATTAGCTCAAGCTTGATTTCATTTCTCGTTTGCACTAAGAAGAAGCACATATGACATGATGTTCATGAGGAAACACAAACTCACTCATGTACCACATCAACTAACAAAAACTGGGCTGCTGAGCAGGGACAAAATGCACCAAACATTTGTGTGTTACAGATTCGGCTGGAACTTCATCATGATCGAAACGGGAGAACAGTTCTTGTGTATCACTTGATTGCTAGTTTCCACCACCTTTCCTCTTAGCCTCTTCCAGGCGATACAACCACTATCCGAGAATCATCATACTTCCATCTATGGATTGTGTAATATCCTGTCATCTAATATCTGATTTCTAATATTTGTATTTGTATTTGTATCAACGCATATTCGAATTTTCGAATGGAATACGAATAATTCGAATAATTTTCCACCACTAATGTTATGAAAGGATTATATTGAAAACTTTTTCATTTAATCTTATTATTTAACTTTATAGATTGAATACTAAAATGTTTTGAACATTTTTTATATTATCTCTTTTTACACGTCACGATATAAATGTCAATTTCACGTCTTTCTAATATGGCTTATATTTTAAAAAAAATAATTTAAAATATATGATTGAAAACTTTTAAACAAACGGGTCCAATCCTAGTTCACAATAATGATGTGATTACAATAATGGACTTCCATGATGTACATACTTTTTAAATACACATGTGATTAAAAATTTCTTGGACGGGGCCTAATACTTTATGGGCCGACAAATGGCCCAAATCTGTAAACAATCTTGAAGACGATAAGAAGGTGGATAAATATGAAATGAAGATTTCGTTAATGTAGGGAATGGAGGCGCGTGGCTCCAAGACGTGGCGGCGAAGGAGAGATCCCTTATCGTAAGTTCACACGGAGACGTGTGATATCTTCAACCGTTGGATAAAGAAAACAAGAAATATCTGGATTGAAGGCATATATGAATTATTACAATCCATAAAAAAAGTCGAATATACGAAATAAAAAGTAATGAATTTTTCTTTTAGTAAAAATTTTGTTTTATGATTGGTGTTAATTTGTATATAGTCATAATAATCAGACATAAGAAATCATTTCTTCAAACATTTTAAAATATTTGAAAGCTTTAATGCAAATGTCTAAATAAATATTGGCACTTTCGTATGCAAAGTTGAGGTATACTTTATTAAAGTTCTTTCATTTCACACCATGTGTATTTTATGGATAGTTAGAGAATTCTTCCAAAGAATCATTCATATAATTCATATATACAGACGATTTACAGATGAAATATGAATGATTTGGTTAAACCATCTGAAATTAGTATGCAATTTTTTAACGAATTATCCATAAAAAATTTCCGTCTGTAAATCAAAAAATTTTAGTAGTGTATCAAAGATGTCCCCCAATTTTGGTTTATAAACATTATATAATGACTCTCGATTGGTTTATCGATGTGTCTTGATATACTGACATAAGATGACTCACCATTTAATATACAATCGATAATTTTAACGATTTAGTATATAGACATTTTGAAATTTTGAAGTGCAGAGAAGTTACATAGAGCTTGTCGTTAGTCATTCATTGTAAGCGGCTTTGTAAGCCTAGTTGTTTGTTTGAATGAATTTTGATCATAGTTTGATCGTTACTTTTTATTTGTTTAGTTCACGATCCATTTTCTATGTTGATAACATGGCTAAGAGCTTGTCTGCGAACAAGTCAGTTGGTGAAACTGCAAAAAATTCAATAGGTTTGACGAACTTGGCTATCGTATAATGTTGCACTGTTTATTTTTATGATTTAACATCAATTGATAATGATAATTTGTATCGAAATTGTGCATGTTGAATGTACATGTATAAGTTTGAGGGGTATTAAGAGATATGTTAATGTCTGAGAGATTTTATGTATATATTTAAAATTTATTAATATCCATATATTATAAAGATATATAAGATATCTTGTTGAGTTGTAATGTGTATAAGATTACATAAAGCCTCTAAAAATAAATAAGTATTATAAAATAATAATAATAATCATGTGAATATTTTTTGAGTTTCTCCAACTCTTCATCTTCTCTATTTACGTTCTCACTTTATAACTCTTTAGTTCTAAGAATTGTGATTACATTATCTCTTCATCTATTTTATTTTTCTTTTCATCAACCTTATAAGCCTATAAATAGAGACAACTCCATGTGTGATGTATACTTAAACATCTTCATAATAAGGAATTCTCTTCCTCTATCTCTTGTTGTCTCCTCTTACATATTGTTCTACCTTATTTTGTAACACGTTATCAGCACGAAGACTATGTTTCAATCTTTGAGTTTTTTTCTCTCATCACTATAATTTTATTCTCTTTGGTTCTTATATTCATTCTATAATACTAAGATCAATATAACTAAATATGCTCTACACTCTCCATTTATATGAATCTTGTGTATAAAGTTATAGTTTGATTTAATATTTCACATTATTTTATTCATATTTTTTCTTTTGTTCATATAGTTTATCATGTCAAACCTTTTTAAACTCGAGTTTGAAGCTCTTTACATTACCGAAAAAAGTTATTTTTCGTGGGTGTTGGATGCGGAGATCCGCTTGAATGCAAAATGTCTTAAAGAGACCATTGGTATTTCGAATCAATCATCAAATCAAGATAAGGCGAAACCCACAATATTTCTCTGTCATCATCTTCATGGCGGATTGAAAATTGAATACCTCTCGGTCAAAGACCTGTAGATCTTTGGGAACCGTTGAAAGAAACGTATGATCATAAAAAATCGTGATCCTTCCTAAAGCTCGTTATAATTGGATACATTTATGTTTCCAAAATTTCAAAACTGTGAGCGAGTATAACTCAACAATATTTCGAATAAGTTCATAAATGAAACTATGCGGTGAAACCATCACCGATTCTGAAATGCTGGAAAAAACGTTATCCATGTTTCATGCATCTAATGTGATCTTGTAGCAACAATACCGTGAAAAAGGGTTTACGTAATATAGGGATATAACCTCGTGTCTCCTTGTTTCTAACAATAATACAAATTATTGATGAAAAATCATGAATCTCGTCCCACTAGTTCCGCTCCATTCCCTGAAATGAATGTCATGGTATTTAACAATTATGATGCCGTGATTGTGGTCGCGGTTATGGATATGGATGTGGACGAGGAAAAGGTAGAGGTTATTACCATAGTGGACCAAGCAATTACAATGCTAAAAAAGAATTTCGAGAGAATAATGATAGAGGCAAAAATAAGAAAGAAAGTATTCGTCACCGATGTGGGATGCATAGACGCTGGACACGTACTTGTCGTACTCCTAAGCATTTTGTAAACCTCTACCAAGAGTCATTAAATAATAGAGGAAATGACGCGATCAACGAGTTGCACAAGGGATGTGGAGCGAGTGGTCACACGAGAGTTGTAGAATAGCTCTCGATTCACCGGTTCTTCTCCGAAGAATGTTACGCACCAAGAAAGAACGAACAAGACGTTGGATATTACACACCAACGGATTGCTGGATATTACACACCAACACAAGAATTCACAAAGGAAATTCAAGATAAAATTCAAAGATTCAAAGTTGTCTAAACAAGCATAACATGGACGGCCATAATAAACAAAATAAGGCCATGTAACACATAAACGTAGCATTTAATGTAAGTCACCATGCAAGGTGATGTGGTGAGATTCAAGCAATAATATTTCCTAGACCACTTCACCGCAAGTATACGGTTCGTGTAGTACCAGGGTCGAACTTTAGGGACTAATGCAGCCAATCCTAAGAATATCATTAAACTAAGAAGGTGAGAAGTGGATGATGGCGTGGTGTGAAATGTCTAAAACACTAAACTAAATGGTAGCAATGATAGAAGGTTGTGGAAGACTTGACGATGAAGAACACTACGGGTGTCGGGAACCGGGAATCGTATGGATGTAACAACTAAAGATCATAAACCTATCGAATTATCTTGATAACGGGAAATTCATGCTCTAAGGTGAGGAATGATTTTGCCGAGCCTAGACTTCCTAACCATAAGTATGAGCAATCCTACCTTCCAGCAGCGATTAACTCATACTATGGCAGCGTTACGAGCGCAATCCTAATTCATAAGTCGATTAACCGACCGGTTAGAATCTCATTAATCGAGCTTAACCTACAATTCAACAGTTCTTGACTTATACTTTAACCTTCCAGCAAAATATAAATTCCTATGTTACTGAGCGGGCAACACTAGTATAGGCGTTACGATGTTGATTATAGGACCGAATATCAAGACAAATAAAATAGATCTAAGCATTAACGCACAACTTGTACATCCGTTACAAATCCGATATCCCTAACCCATATCCGATATCCCTAACCCATAGTTAGGAATCTACTCACTCATGGAGTTTGGTAACAAAGAAGATGACATAACCCTAAACATGATAAACCCTAGGAAACTCGATGCCTCGATCTTCCCTATTGTGTTACCGATGTATGAATTGATGCTTCTCTCCTTTTCCAGCGTCTCTCGAGCCTTTCCTGATGATTTCCAAGCCTTTCCTTCCCCTAGGCGTCGCCCCCTTGCGTCTGGATCTATTCTGTTCTTTTGATTTGCTCGTTCAAACTCTAGATCTAGGTTGTTGCGAGAACGGGGGTCCGATCGGGTACAGGTTTTACCCGGTCGTGTAAACTCTCGGGGATTTTCTGGACTAATTAACGCCCGAGCGGGTACCATGTTGCGCCCTATCGGGTATTGCCACCCGATCATGTTGTCTTTGTGCCCGGGTCGTGTAGATGGTTGCGAATAAAACATGTAGCTTTTACCCGAGCAGGTAGACCTCTGTGCTCGAGCGGGCACTCTTCAATTCTTGATTTTGCTCTTTTCCGCTCGATACTCGGGTGTTCCATTGAGTTTCGTGGCTTGATTTTGGCTCCGAGGGAATTGTATCTTCAATTTGAGTGGTTTGGTTCAGAAATTTGTCTTTTTATGCTCGTTTAGGCCTTGTCGCCTAAAAACCTGAAAACCAACAAAATGGGCGTATATAAAGAATAATCATATCGGAATTGTAACTTGTGCTATCAAATATATGCGAAAATGATACTAATACCTAACCTAAAACTGATACACTTTACGTGTTATAAAACTCCTCAAACAAAACTAAAGCCAAGTGTAGGAAGAATCTAATAATGATGGATACTAGCACGAAAAGTTCGAAGAGTTAGTCATTCCGCAAATCAACGCGTCACATGAACAAAACCCTAAACGTACAGAGTATAGCCTTATATCTACCGAAAGTTCCGAGCCATGAAATCTTACCAAAAATCTAAGTCTATTCCAGAACCCTAGATAGCGTCCAAGCGATCTCCATACCAATTCCCCTAAGCTTTTGATATCATTAAACTCGTTTTTCTCGTTCTTATTTATTTTTTTTCGATGCTTAGATCCACGCTTTGTTCCTAGGACGTCAAAGTCGAAGAGGGATGGCTTTCTACTTAGACCCAGGCTGCCTATGGCACACTCATAAGGTCGTGTGACCTTAGCGGAGTGAAGTGATGCGTTATTGAAGATTATATTTTTTTTCGCTTTTTATTTTTTTCTAGATTACGCATCACTCTAACCCTTAGGATGTAGAACAACACCTCTACCCACCACTTAGACCGGAACCATCGATCTCGATGTACTCATGTCAATCCTAACTCGGAATAGTCGTAAACTTATCCTAGATGACAGCGGAGTATAAGCGTGTGGCATCTAATAACTATGAAGGGTAAAAATATATCATCTAAGCAAAGGCTAGACGGTACACACGGAGATATGGCTACTTTGTAACGAAATCTAAGAGGTGAATTCAACTATCGATCGTGGCTTCAAACATAACTACTCGACTAATCGGTATCCAAAAGGCTTCTAAGCAAACCTAGACCATCGTTCACGATTCGACAATGTCGCAAAAAAAATGACTAAGGCTCGAAAATTTTTACTAGGTATCCATCTCATTTCTAATCTTAACCCTAATCCTAATCCGAAGCGCAAATATGTCACTCTAATAAAAAATCCGTATCACTCAAAAGAGTACCCCCCCCCCAAACTTGAACGGAACATAGTCCCGGTGTTCGAGACCTATGAGGGATACCCGCATGCCAAAAATAATTCGAGAAAATATGTGAAAGAATAAGAGCGAATACACCTGGTGTGTTTAGCTTTCTTGAATTTGTGATATATCCGGTTTTGTGATATGTCTCTTGCTCTAATGCAGGTGTTAGCGTGAAGGACCTGAGATGAGTATCATGCAATGCAAAAGATAAAGCAAAGATCACTAAATCAATAAGTTCAAAGAGCGTACACATGCACGAAAACTAAAAAGAAAGAAAAATAAGAAAAATAGGTCCATCAAACGAAAATAGAAAAAGAAAGAAAAAGGAAAAAGGAAGAAATAGTGGTCTAATCCTCATCCTCTCCACCGCAGGTGGCCAGAGGTACGGAATAGGACCATTATGGTAATCCTAAGGGGTCGGCACGTACGGCTCCTGGTAGTGTTGCATGCTGAGCTGCTGGAATCTACGAACGGACTCCGTCAGGTAG